>JARQOC010000001.1:143029529-143094425 GCA_033576535.1 Allobates femoralis | reverse complement strand
TTAAAAACTTTCTTTTAAAGCTCCCTTGAAAGAAACCAGTTGAAAGAAACCAGTAGACCAGATGACTGTGAATTCAGCTAACCTAAAGTTAGCAGAGTACTCAACCACTGGGTCTTCTGCCAGCGTTTTGGCCCCAAACCTTCAAGGAAAGTTTTAGGGCCATTTTAAAATTTCAAACCTCTCCCCCGAACAAAGCTGTGTTTGCTGATTTTTTTAATAACTAGCTTGCTTTTCTGATCATGAACCGAATCGTCAATGTTCATGCCGAATTTGAAATTGGCGAATGTGTTTGGGGATAGTTTGCTCATCTCTACTCCTGATTCATGAAGAGATGCATATCACTTCATGAATCTGGCGCATTTGATGACTGGCGTGCACCTTCATCAGTTATTGGAGTGAGACTTCAGGCATAAAATGCCACAATTTTTCATGAATTAGAGAGGCTGATGTGTCTCACTGCCCCTGTCCAGCCAGAGCTACACCTAAATAGAACCAGCATGATAGCCTTAATGAATTGGGCTCAAAGTGTTTCTTTTTGGACATTCAGTCAGTAGCTGTGGGTAAATCTAGCAGTAAATGTTTAATTTCCCTACTGCACGTCACAGGGGAAACAAAGCGTTAAAAGTGCCCTTTGGAATATGTAGGCTGTTGTTTAGGTCAGGTCATGTCCACCAGTCAGAGATGCTGTTTATGATATTGTTATTTTTGTGGTTGAAAGTTGAAGATCCTTATCTGTCGACTTCACTTTTAAATTAAAATGTGTTTTCTAAGTCCGGCTTTACACCATGGTTTTAAGAATCCGGGGCTGTCCCGTGTGATCCGGACAGCACCGGATCCGATTTTGGGCCCATAGTATTCCTATGGGGCTGGATGGCAGTGATTTGCTGTCAGGGAGGATCCAGGAGAATTAATTTTTTTCACCAGACACAAAATCGCAGTTTGTAGCATTTTTGCGTCTGGGGCAAAAATCTGCCAAAATCAGATCCACCCTGACCCTCTCGGATCCGGCGCCCCATTACATGGGAGGCTATGGGCGCCGTATCGCACCGGATCCGACAGAAAATCAGATTTAGCTGCCGGACGCCGGGTGCTGAAGTTCAACGGCGGCCAGGACTGTACTTCAGCACCTGGAGAGCTCCTGGCAGAAATTTCAGAACCACGGCTAGCTCCCCGCAAGCTGTGATCCTGAAATTTCAGGACTGTACAGCAACAGCAGCCGCACAGTCCTGATTCCGGCAGAAAACAGGACCGGAGGGCATATGTTGCCCTCTGGTTCTGTTCTCGCCAGAGCTGTCAGGCTGTGTCCGGTGCATCCAGCAAAACACCGGATCACGGCCTAACAGCTCAAAACCGTGGTGTGAACCTAGCCTAAGGCAGAGGTTTCACTAGCGTATGGCATCAGATGCAATATGCTAATGACCATGGGTGTACCCAGGATCAAAACTAGGGGGGGGCAAGCCATGGTCGTTCCGATTGTGCCCGCTTCTTGTACCATCACTGCGCAGCAGCACACGGGCCGCTAAGGGTCCCATGTGTTTCACTGAGCCTCCTGCGCCGCCCCCTGCGCTTCCTCTTACCACAGGGGTGATGCCATGCATTGCACAGTGGAACGCATAAAAAGCAGGAAGCACTACCTTCTCCTAGTGTGGACTAGGTGTCACTTCCTGCTTTTATGCGTTCCACTGTGCAACGCTCAGCGTCACGACCTCCTCCTGTATCTTCAATTTTGGGAAGCTGTGGTGGAACCAGGAGATGTAAGTACAGGATTTTTTTTTAAGGAGTACACGCTGGCCAGAGGAGTATGGGGGGGGGGGGAAGGGGGTGGCTCACCGTGGCTGCATTATACTGTATGGAGAATTATGAGGCTGTACTGTGCTATATGGAAGGCTGTACTATGCTAAACACAGGACTGTGAGGGTGCATTAGACTGTATGGAGGGCTATATGGAGAACTATGGGGGTGCATTATACTACATGGAGGACTATTGATGGTGCATTATACTGTATAGAAGACTATGGGTGAATTATACTATATGGAGAATTATGGGGGTGAATTATACTATATGGAGAACTATAGGAGTGCATTATACTGTATGGAGGTGCATTATAATGTATGGAGGCATATGAGGCTACATTATACTATATAGAGGATAGTGGGGTTGCATTATGATAATTGGATGACTATGGGGGTACCTTATGAATGAGGGACTATGGGGTGCATTATAATACTTAGAGGACTATGGGAATACATTGTAATGTATGGAGGAATGTGGGGATGCATTATAATAATTGGAGGACTATGGTGGCTGAGGAGGAGGACCATATAAACCATGATGGGGGACATATATACCACGATAAAGGCCATATTCCAGGAGGAGGACCATATACAGCAAGATAAGGGACATTAATACATAATGAAGGGGGAGAGGGGTCAATTTGTGAGTATAGGATTTAGAATGTTACACGGGGCCCATACATCTGACCAACGTGCACGCGGAAGGTGGGGGGCCTACATTGCGCACCTGTGCCCATCAGACTTATTGCGCCACTGGGGAGCCCTATGGGGGCCGGGGGCTGTATATGACATGGGCGGGCTGCTGTCAGGGGCCGGGTGAGATTAATATATTTAATATATTAATATATTTGCTCCGAACGTTGCACCCGGTCTTATTTTCAGGGGGGAGGCATACACACACAGGGGCATACACTCGCAGGGGCATACACTCGCAGTACGGTGGCTCAGTGGTTAGCACTGTAAATGGTGGCTCAGTGATTAGTACTGTATACGGTGGCTCAGTGGTTAGCACTGTATACAGTGGCTCAGTGGTTAGCACAGTATATGGTGGCTCAGTATTTAGCACTGTATACGGTGGCTCAGTGGTTAGCACTGTATATGGTGGCTCAGTGGTTAGCACTGTATATGGTGGCTCAGTGGTTAGCACTGTATACGGTGGCTCAGTGGTTAGCACTGTATACGGTGGCTCAGTGGTTAGCACTGTATATGGTGGCTCAGTGGTTAGCACTGTATATGGTGGCTCAGTGATTAGCACTGTAAATGGTGGCTCAGTGGTTAGCACTGTATGGTGGCTCAGTGGTTAGCACTGTATATGGTGGCTCAGTGGTTAGCTCTGTATATGGTGGCTCAGTGGTTAGCATTGTACGGTGGCTCAGTGGTTAGCACTGCGCGATGTCTCTGTGGTTAGCATAGTATGATGGCTCAGTGGTTAGCAGCACAGTATATGGTGGGCAGGCGGTTAGACCAGGATGAAGGCTGGGGGGTGAGCGCAGGAGGACGGAGGCTGAAGGGGTGAGCGCAGGATGACGAAGGCTGGTGGGGTGAGGGCAGGAGGACAGAGGCTGGTGGGATGAGGGCAGGAGGACAGAGGCTGGAGGGGTGAGCGCAGGAGGACAGAGGCTGGAGGGGTGAGCGCAGGAGGACAGAGGCTGGAGGGGTGAGCGCAGGAGGACAGAGGCTGGAGGGGTGAGCGCAGGAGGACAGAGGCTGGAGGGGTGAGGGCAGGAGGATGGAGGCTGGAGGGGTGAGGGCAGGAGGACGGAGGCTGGAGGGGTGAGGGCAGGAGGACGGAGGCTGGAGGGGTGAGCGCAGTAGGACAGAGGCTGGAGGGGTGAGCGCAGTAGGACAGAGGCTGGAGGGGTGAGCGCAGTAGGACAGAGGCTGGAGGGGTGAGCGCAGGAGGACAAAGGCTGGAGGGGTGAGCGCAGGAGGACAGAGGCTGAAGGGGTGAGCGCAGGAGGACAGAGGCTGGAGGGGTGAGCGCAGGAGGACAGAGGCTGGAGGGGTGAGCGCAGGAGGACAGAGGCTGGAGGGGTGAGCGCAGGAGGACAGAGGCTGGAGGGGTGAGCGCAGGAGGACAGAGGCTGGAGGGGTGAGCGCAGGAGGACGGAGGCTGGAGGGGTGAGCGCAGGAGGACGGAGGCTGGAGGGGTGAGGGCAGGAGGACGGAGGCTGGAGGGGTGAGGGCAGGAGGACGGAGGCTGGAGGGGTGAGGGCAGGAGGACGGAGGCTGGAGGGGTGAGCGCAGGAGGACGGAGGCTGGAGGCCCCCATCACAAGCACAGTGCAGCCAACTTTATCTTTATTTACTTTACATTTATTTTCACTCACTGTGATCCTCCGGCTGCTCTGTCTCTGCCTCCAGCCCCCCACAGTCCACAGGGCAGCTGCACAGGCTCTTCTGCTCCCGGGGCCGGCACTGCAGCATGTAGCATTGCACACACACACATTGCACACCCACACACACATTGCACACACACATTGCACACACACACATTTCACACACACACACACACACACACACACACATTACACACACACATTGCACACACACACAAACATTGCACACACACATTGCACACACACATTGCACACACATTGCACACACACACACACACACACTGTCACTCTGCACACAAAACCTGGCTGCACAGCACACTGCACCTTCTTTCCTTGGGGCCACTCACCACCTGCTCTCTTCTGCCGTCCTCTCTGCATCTCCTCTGCCGTCCGTTCACATGACAGTGCTGTGCCGCCGGCTCCCGCCCGCTCCTCTGGAGTCTGACCCCTCACTCAGCACTCGGCCGGGAGACAGTGCTGCTCCTTTCACTCCCAAAGAGGAGGGGGGGCGGGGGCGGCGGCCGCTCCGGAGCAAAAAAAGCCCTGGTCACAGTACTGTAGGTGCCATGTGGGGTACGCAGTGCCACGCTCACCCGGGGCAGCCTCTTGGGGGGGCACCTGCCCCCCCCAGCCCCACGCTGGGTACGCCCATGCTAATGACTCTCGGCTCCTGCTCTGCAGCGAACGTGAGCCGAGTGTCAGACAACTGTGATGCGACCCTGCGATTGGATCACAGCTTGCAGAGCAGAGGGAGGGATTAATCTCCACATCTCTTGCATTGCCAGCCTCGTCGCATATTGCAAGGCAGTTGGGTCTCATCTGATTGCATTGTGATGTTTCATACACACCCATACACTTGTGTGGCTGCGTGTGAGTCGTGACTCACTGCCAAATCATGCTGTGATTTTTCCTCATCAAGATTTTGGAAAAAATAGCAGATGGACACTCCCTGATTGATTTACAACGGTGCAAGTACAATCCAATGTTTTATCGGCTTGCACTTGTCCATGTAAAACACAAGTGGAACAGAGGCCTAAACTAGACAATCACTTTAAGTTCACATACTGATTTATTCCTAACTTTATACACAAAAAACTAAATTCAGTTGAATTGTTTGTAATTAGTATTTGTTGGTCAACTTATATACTCTAATGGCCACTTTACACACACCAACTTATCTGTCCAACTTCTGAACAACTTACTGATTGCAGTGAAATCATGGACACATTGTTACATTTGTACACAGCCATAAAATGGAGCAATGTGTCCATGATTTCACTGCAACCAGTGAGTTGTTCAGAAGTTGGACAGATAAGTTGGTGTGTGTAAAGTGGCCCTAATATATATACAGAACACAAAACAAATTAGACTTAAATTACATTTCATGTGCAAATCATAATTAACCAAGACAACCTAATAGTATGTGCACACACTGAGTATTTGGTTGCAGAAATTTCTGTACCAAATCTGCATCCCCTGGCAGAAAAAAAACATGCATTTTTTATGTTTTTGACTCATTTTTCAGTGTGGTTTTGATGCATTTTTTCCATGCTTTCTGGAGTGGAAATACGATGTAAAAACGCTGCAAAGATTGACATGCTGAGGATTATTTTTGCACCAAATCTGCAAGGGAAAAATGAACAACATGTGCACAAAACTTCAGGAATCTCACTGACTTTGCTGGCATGAAAATTTGCTTTCAATTTTGTGACAAAACTGTACTAAAACATGCATCAAAAATATCAGTGTCTAGCACTGGCAAAACATCAATGTTGTAAAAATACAAACCATATCTTAGAAACAATGTCAAAGGGAATCTGGCAACAGGTTTTTGCTACATAATCTGAAGACAGCATGATGTAGGGGTTGAAAAACAGATTTCTCTAACCAAGCTTTGTGCTGTTGTTTACTTACAATAATTGTTTTAGCACCAGGCGAGTATTTTTGTTCAGGCTACAGCATGCCTGGTAGTCCGACACACCCCTCCTATGATAAGCAGCTCACTGTCCGTAAACATTGTACATAGAGAGTATGGTGTAGGTGAGGTTCTGAGCTTTGCTGCATGCTAAATATGAAAACTTTGTGTAAGAAACACTGCATCCAGTAAACTAAGTGATACATTGTTGGCTTCAGAGTCTCTTAGCCTACATCATGCTCCTCTGAAAAGAGGTAGCAAAAAACCTGGTGACAGATGCTCTTTAGAATTAACCCTATGTTCGCAAAAGAATTACTGTATTTTTCGCTTTATAAGACGCACCTGATTATAAGACGCACCCCCAAATTTGGTGAAGGAAAAGAGAAAAAAAATAATTTTTAATGTTAAATGGGGTCCGTCTTATAATGTCAGTGTCTGTCTTATAATCAGTATAAATGTCCCTCATCCTGGTACATAAACCCCCCCATCCTGGTATCCCGGTATATATGTCCCCCCATTCTGGTATATGTGTCCCTCATCCTGGCTTACATGTCATCATCCTGTATATATGCCCCCATCCTGCTACATATATCGCTCATCCTGGTATAGATGTCCTTCATCCTGGTATATATGTCACCATCCTGTATATATGTCCCCATCCAGGTACATATGCCTCCCCATCCTGGTATATATACCCTCATTATGGCACACATGTCCCCATCCTGTAAATATGGTCCCAAATCCTGTATATATACCCCCATCCTGGAATACACATTCTCCCATCTTATCTATATGTTCCCCATCCAGTATATATGCCCCTTCCTGAAAATATGTTCCCCCATCCTGTGTATATGCCCCATCCCCCATCCTGTATATATGCCCTTATTCTCTTATGTCCCCCCATCTTGTGTATGTGCCCCCATACCTTATATATGGCATTACCGATGGTGGAACTGGGCTGCTGAGCGGGGGTGCTGGTGGCAGGGTCCGGAGGGTGAGGGGCACAGGTGTAGGACCGTAGGTGCGGCGGAATACCGGCAGCAGCGAGCGCTGGGCGCCGCCATCTTTGTTTGTGGGCGGCTGCATTCGCTATGTGCAGCCGGCAGCATAGACTTCAACAAAATGGCCGCGGCCATAGAGGAGACCCGCGGCCAATTTGCAGTGTCTACCTCTACCGGCCGGCTGCACATACTGAATGCAGCCGCCCATAAAAAACATGGCGGCGCCCAGCGCTCGCTGCCGCCGGTATTCCCCCGCACCTACGGTCCTACACCCGGGCCCCTCACCCTCCGGAACCTGCCCCCGGCACCCCCGCTTGCCACTCGCACCCCCCGGCCCGGTAATGTGCAATATAAAATTTTACATTTTTTTTTTCACATTCTCTTTTTAAGACGCACCCCCGTTTCCCCCCACGGTTTGTGTCTTAAAAAGCAAAAAATACGGTACATTTGAGACATTCATTGGTGCTTTATTTGGTTTTCTAATTATTTTAGAAACAAAAGTAGCAAAGCCATCAGAGGTATATTTGCTGTGAAAGTCTTAAAGTAGAGCACACTTGTGGGTTTGTTTGTTTTTTGTCATACACAATTATTAGAAAAACTTTTTTGGGGCTTGTTCACAGGCTGCGTTTTTGCCATGTTTTTTTCTGTACATTTTTCAAAGGTAAAAAGCAATGCACTTTATAGTATCAGCAAAGTGAGATTTCTGAAATCCCATGTGTGGCACCCCAGATTCTGGTTGCCATGGAGACATTGTCACTCCCATAGGGGTATTGTTATGCTTGGAAGTAGGAGGAGGTCCCCATGCCAGTTAATACACAGCATACAACACAATTCTCCAGGCCAGAAAGAGGAGCTCTATAACCCGACTTCAGGGAGCTGCTCTCTCTGGTCGGGAGGAGGAGGCAGTTAAGTCTGTTAGGCAGTTAGTCTGAGGAGAGGGAAGAGAGAAGGGTGGAGACAAGGGCACTGTGGAATTGGGTCTCATCCCGGAGTGGAGCGCTGACAAAAAGGATGCTAGACTCCCTGGCTGTGTGGGTGCTGTATACCCCGACAGCCGAATTTGGAAGGCAGGGGGCTGCAAGTCACCTGGTCAGGCCAAACACCTGGAAGCACCACAGCAGTCCAAGAGCCTGGGGCTGCCAGTGGAAAAGCAGTGCCCATGATAGGCTCACGCTGTCTGCCACACAGGTCAGAGCCAGCATTCAAGAGAGGGCCACAGCATAGCTACAGACAGCAGGAACCCGAAAAGTGAGCGCAGTAGGAAGGCCTCCAACCCCACCTGGAGAGATGCACTTTTCTGTCTCCCTTGTTATTCTCTGCACCCCAACGGTCACCACCAGCTGAGCAGACTGTCCTATCTGCCCTAGGGCCTTGCTCCACCCATGGGGAGTTGTACCATCTTTGCTGCGTCATGAACTGTGCCAGTGGTCCTGAACCGCAGCGTCGGCTAACCATTTGCCAAATACCACGTGTGGCGTCACGACTCATTCCCATATAAACTTTTCCTCATTTTTATGACATGGCCAGGGTCACGGAGCCGGGTCACGGCACTGTAACATCCCCGAAGAACTATCTGGCCCAGTTGCGAGTACCCCACGGCCCTGGCAGGGCGTGTCACATGCACATGCTGATTATTTTTTCTTGTGTTTTTTCAATTCTGCAACATGTCAATGAATGTTTTTGCAGTGTTTGTCTCACAATGGGAAAAAACTCAAGTAGAAAAGCATCAAAAACGCATGTAATAATATGTAAAAAAAAATTTGAATTTTATGCAGCATATTTCTAGCCAATTCTCTGGATTTTGGTGCAGAAAATCTCCTGCAAATACTCAACATGTACCCATACCCTTATCTTATAGAAGCCATTATACGAGTAAATCTGAATGGGCTTCTTACTGAAAAAGAGGGATCTGTAGGCAGAAACGGCAATCCTTTCTGTAAATTACATGTGATTTGTTATGTGTTTATGTTTTCTAATCCTTTGTTGCACAAATATCCTACAATGATAAGAAACAACTATCAAAATCAATCTGTCTCAACAAAAAAAAGCTTACTTCTTGGAGCGAAATGAGCGAAAATAGTTCGGTGCCTAGTCACTTCCTATAATGTTTGCACTAATCATAATATAAATAGTATTTCTTATGGACATGTTAGATGGACAATAAACTACTTTATCAGCAAAAAGGAAGGAAAGATACATGTATAGCTATGAAAAATCTTTCATCATAGTAAATGAAAACAAAAAATTGTCATGGCATATTTATTTACATGTAGTGAATTATTTACATATTTACTGGACGTTTGTAAAAAAGCATGGGCCAGTAGTCACAGGCAAGGGACTGACTCCGGATGCCCAGGCATGCTACATGAAAACCGTGGTCCTGGCTGGGTGTGTGGACTTGTGTGGTGCAGATCATGCCTTGAAGCAGTCTGCATGTCACCATTGCCGTAGGCAGCCCAGGACCAGGTACCGTTGTAGACAGAGACCAATAGTTCTTTCAAAATAACAGTCTTTTACTCAACGGTTTCCACATTTCTTTAAGCACAACTTCACGTGAAAAAGCAGGTTCATAGCTTGAGCACAGTTTCAGTTTTTCCGCTTAGAATCAGATTCAGTTCTAGTTCCCGCTGAGTTATTCCCAATCTGTCTGGACTTGTAAGCTCCAGCACAACCCAGTTTGTTCCAACTCAACAGTCTTTGACTGTCCAATTCCCTCACATAGCAGGGACTCCGCAGAATGTCTTTTACCCTGCATACTAACACCTACCATTGAGGGCTACTCTCAACACTTATGGTACCTTTACACGCCGCCACGGCAGGCTGGATACATCGCGCTACTTCACGTGCACGAGCACGCTCAAACGGCTACAAACGGTCAACGCACCCTCTTTACACGCTGCCACAAGGTGCGCTACGCCACGCTACATCTATAGCTAGCTACATCGCCGGGTGTCTCAAGTAGCCAGCTGTTGCTCATTTACACACCGCTACAACCAGCTACTATGGGCGGACCTGGTGAAGCAGGGACAGCACATAGGCGTGCTCCAATTGTGGATTACAAGACTTCCGTACGCTGATAGGACGAAGCAATAACATCCTGATTGGGCAGGCAACGCAGGAGGCTGATTACTACATGACGCTCGAGCGATTGTGTAGTGTGACTCGTCAGCTCCTTTAAATATGCCTCCCTATGCAGCGACTACCAATCGTCATGCAGCAGCTTCCACCAATGATCGCACATGGGGCGCGGTAACATGGAGCCGAGGTCACGCCTTAGCTACATTGCAGCTACAGCCCCGGGTGTCCAGAGTTCCCTTCCGTTGCTTCTTTACACGCCGATACAGCTCGCTACCATCGGCGATGTTGCCTTAAGTTTATGAGCAGAGACCATAAACAGATGTATCTGTCGCCGGCTGTAGCGTCGCCTCTTCAGACGCCGCTACTACAGGCGATATGGACGCTACAAGCTACAATTGTAGCTTGTAGCGCGATGTATCCAGCCTGCCGTGTCGGCGTGTAAAGGTACCTTTAAAGTGTAACCGTCATTTCAATTTGTATTTAATAATAATGTAGAGTAGGTGATTATAATAAATTTTGAAATTATGAAAAACAAATTGTAAAGACCGGGCACTACTGGGATTTTGTGTTGGGAGTTTCCCCGTGTATCAGTAGTCTTAGATGAGGCAGCTATGCACCTGGGTGTTGCTCACTCAAGTGTATGTTAAATAAAACAGTCCAGAAAACAGAGGGACCTCACCCATTTGGTGCTTCTTAAGAATTTATTCCCTTTTCAGGGTTCCGTTCAGGATTCCATACAGTACAATGGAGGGAGGGGGGGAAGACGTGGAGAGATGCTGGACAACGGCCCGTTTTGTGCCCTGAATGGCACTTCTGCTGGTCGGACCACACTACAGCTGATCAGACTCTGTTTACCTCAGACAGGGACAGTGCTGGGCTCAGGCTGCTAGCACACAGCACCTGTGATGTTATCTAACTTCTCTCCGTTCACATTGCTGTACGCAATCACCTAAGGAGCTGTGTGGAGGCCATCAAGTGATAACACAGAGCAAAGCCGATGTGAATGGAGAAGAGTCAGATAAGGGCACAGGAGCTGTGTGTTGACACTTTCACTGCCTGAGGTAAACTGAGAGTCTGATCAGATGTATTGTGAACGCTGTGTAGGCCTCTCATATATGGCCGTATTCAGTGTGTAGAGCTGAAGATGGATGTCCCTGACAACCAGCATATGTTAGGTTTAGAAACAGCCTAGTGGGGACATCTTCTGGGAGATTTTTGAAAGGTTTTCTTCCAGATTTCACTTATGTATATTTGAAAGTTGATTATAGTCACTTGCTCTACATTATTATTATTATTATTATAATATAAAAAATTTATGGCAGTTACACTTTAACTATCACTTGTCCAACATTGTTTCTGGGCAGAACTTTCTCACCAAACATCCTACATAATAGTTCTACTAATCTTACTTATAACATTGCTATACCTTAAATTGCACCTATTTCAACACACAACACATATCAATACACATTATCATCACATTACAGTTCACATAATACAATATATTCAAACGCTGGTGGACACAGACATAAAAGGACCCCCGTGCAAGAACGGTATATGGGCCCTTGGCAGCCCAAGAGCTCATAATAATGCACAAGTCCATGTGTTTTAGAGGTAGAATTGTCCCGCTGACCTCTTCGGACCCTGTGCGGCTGTACAGACTGCACCAATGATACGTCTGCCCCTGTATACAAAGATACATGACATTATTCACATTATAATACATCAGTGTGGTTGGTATCATCAAAAGGGAACAAGACTGCCAGTCCACCTCCTTGCACCTTCATATAAATTGTGCTCATGAAGACACAAAAGAGCTGTTGACCTGAGAATGAAAATACACAATTTCATATGGTATTTGTGCTATGTAAATACACATCGCTTGATGTATTGATGCATTGTGTAGGCATCAACTTTGGTATTACTTCAGTTTAAGCCTCATTAACATATCCATTTTTTTTACAAAGTCTCCATAAAAAATTGTCTACTTTTGATCAGAGTCATGGATCAAAATTACACATTCAAGTGTATGGGTCAGTGAAAATCACAAACAATGCACAGATGGCATTACTTTGCAATCCAGGTAACATAGGCTAGGGTCACACATCCGTTTTTTTTTTTTTTTTTTTTTAAAACCTGATCTGGTTTTGAGCTTTTAAAAAGCTCAAAACCAGAGCAGGAAACGCTCTTCATAGGAGCCTATTATAAAAAACCGGATTGCTTTACAAGCAATCCGGTTACCGCCTCCCGCTCGGCAGCCTGCGTGAAAAATCATGAAGGCTACAGTTTTCGTAGCGGTTCTAAGCCCCGCAATGCGGTAACCGCATTGCTCAGGATGTGTAATCCTGAGCAATGTGGTTACCGTATACTTTGCTTATCCTGGCTGCCGCCAGGATAAGCAAAGTGCCTAAACTGTTAAAAAAGCTGTAATGTTAATATTAATTTTGGCCATCATGTCTCTAGGGGGTGCCCAACCCCCCTAGAGACATGCTACTCACTCAGGTGGGCATGTCAGGGGTTCATTTCTCATGTACAGTATTGCCGAGTCCTGTTGGCTCTGTACAACTTTTATCAATGAACCCGGGGCTCCCCTGACAGCTGCGCATATTATACCTATTGTAGGTATAGTATGTGCGCTGTCCGAGGTACTGAAGGCTTATACAGTAAGATCCATGGGGACCGCAATTGCGTTCACCGCATCCGGATCTGGATGCGGTGAACGCAATTCGATTTTAAAGTGTGACCCTAGCCTTTTTTAACAGTTTAAGTACTTTGCAGCCGAGATAAGCAAAGTATACGGGAACCGGATATCTCAGGATTACATATCCTGAGCAATCCGGTTATTGCAATGCGGTTCCCTCCACACATTTTTCATAAAAAACATGTGGGACCGCAATTGCGTTCACTGCATCCAGATCTGGATGCGGTGAACGCAATTCGATTTTAAATTGTGACCCTAGCCATAGTAAATTAGTATTTAAGATTGAAGGAAGACCTTAAGTCCATCTAGTTCAACCCATAGCCTAACATATTGATCCAGAGGAAGGCAAAAAAAACCCATGTGGCAACACTAAACTCCACATTGGGGAAAAAAATTCCTTCCTGACTCCACATACGGCAATCAGACTAGTTCCCTGGATCAGCGCCCTATCAAAAAATCTAGTACATATAAACATTAATATTATATTTTTCAAGAAAGGCATCCAGGCCACTCTTAAATGTTAGTTGTGACTCACTCATCACAACATCATGTGGCAGAGAGTCCCACAGTCTCACTGCTCTTACAGTAAAGAATCCGCAAAATAAGAAAGAGAGAGGGGCACAATGTGTAGGATTATCATGAACATAAACAGTGGCAAGGAACAGGTGGTCACTCACCTTCCAGGTTTGTGCAAGTCCTGCACAACCCGGTTATCAGCTATGTGATGGCCCCTGCTGTGCTAATCCTCCTGATATCACCGCCGCAGCTCCGGGTATAATGGCCCTCTGGTCATGTGGTGTGGCTGCCGGAATTGCGTCACCGCAGGTCCTCCAGCGCTTGTCTCCTGTTGCCAGGCGACACCAGGTTCTTGCGGTGATATAGTGGTAGCATGTCCAGCTGCTCCTGCCGCTTGTCCCTCAGAGAGGGAAAGGGTATATTGTATATGGATATAGGCGGTCTATTAGAAGCGTTTTGGACACAGACTTCAGGAGGCTCAGATGTTATAACTATACCACCTGATGAAGATAGCATTTCTATCGAAACGCGTTGTGGAGCTGTGGAGGGGAGGAAATAAAGGTCTGTTCAATATCATCTGAGTCTCCTCAAATCTGTGTCCTAAGCGCTTCTAATAGACCGCTTATATCCATATACAGTAAAGAATCCGCGTCTGTGATTATGATTAAAGTTTCCTTCCTCCAGAAGTAGAGGATGCCCCCTTGTCCCCGTCTCAGGCCTAAGAGTAAAAAGATCATTAAAAAGGTCTCTATACTGTCCCCTCCTATATTTATACATTATTATAAGGTCACCCCTAAGCCTTCGTTTTTCCAAACTAAATAACCCCAAGTTTAATATCCTGTCTTGGTATTGCAGACTCCTCAGTCCTTCTCTGCACCCGCTCTAGTTCAGCTGTCTTTCTTATACACCGGACACCAGAATTGTACACAGTATTCTAAGTGTGGTCGCACTAGTGACTTGTATAGAGGTAGAATTATGTTCTCCTCATGAGCAACTATGCTTCTTTCAATACATCCCATTATTTTATTTGCCTTTGCAGCAGCTGCCTGACACTGAGCACTAAATGTGAGTTTGTCATCTACCCATACACCCAGGTCTTTTTCAGTGACAGTTTTTCCCAGTGTTTTACAATTAAGCACATAATTATACATTTTATTTCCTCTGCCCAAGTGAATGACCTTACATTTTTCCCCATTAAAGATCATTTGCCATTTATCAGCCCATGTATCTAGTTTACATAAATTCTCCTGTAATATAAGATTGTCCTCCTCTGTATTGATTATCTTGCAGAGTTTAGTGTCATCTGCAAATATTGAGATTCTACTCTGCATTCCCCCTACAAGGTCATTAATAAATATGTTAAAAAGAAGCGAGCCCAATACTGACCCCTGTGGTACCCCACTATTAACTGTGACCTATTCTGAATGTGTTCCATTAATAACCACCCTTTGTTTCCTATCACTGAGCCAGTTCTTAACCCACTTACAAATATTTTCCCATATCCCCAATGCTTTCATTTTATATATCAACCTTTTGTGTGGCACCATATCAAAATCTTTTGAAAACTCCATATACATCACGTCCACTGCATTTCTTTGGTCCAGTCCAGAACTTACCTCTTCATAGAAGCTTATCAGGATAGTTTGACAGGAACAGTCCCTTGTAAACCCATGTTGATATTGGGTCATGAGGTTATTTTACTTCAGATACTCCAGTATAGCATCTCTTAGAAAACCCTCTAGGATTTTACCCACATTAGAGGTTAAGCTTACTGGCCTATAATTTCCAAGTCCAGTTTTTGTCCCATTTTTGAATATTGGCACCACATTTGCTATACGGCAGTCCTGTGGTACAGACCCTGTTATTATGGAATCTTTAAAGATTAAAAATAATGGTTTATCTATGACGGTACTTAATTCCTACAGTACTCTGGGTTGTATCCCATCCGGGCCTGAGGATTTGTCAACTTTAGTGATTTTTAGATGGTGCCATACTTCCTGGTGGGTTAAATAAAGACATACTGATAGGATGTTTAGATTGTGAGCTCCAAGAGAGACAGCATTACTCATATGTATGTAAAGTGCTATGGAATTAATAGCGCTATATAAATGAATAAATATTATTATTAATATTATTATTATTTATAATTATGGTATTATGCAGGTTACATTTAATGGAGAGTTTTTGTTATCACTGATCATGCTGTCTCTCATGGGATTCTCCTGTATAAATACTGTTGCAAAAAAGTCATTTAGCATATTGGCTTTTTCCTCTTCCTCATCCACCATTTCACCCAGACTATTTTTAAGGGGGCCAACACAATAATTTTTTTTTGTTTCTTACTATTAATGTAGTTAAAGAATATTTTGGGATCTCTGTGATTATCAATGTAATAAGTAGGAGAAGCTTTGTAGTTAATTTTTTTATGTTTGAAAAATCACTGCTGAAACACTGGTGGTAAAATTTAAAACACACATGGTTTTCTCATCAGTAAACATTTGAAGAAATTCCAGCATCCGCGTCAGGGGAGATTTAATATACTGTAAGCGTTTTTATTTATGCAAATGATACAAAAATAAGGATGAAAACATGGTAGACATAGCTGGGTCTATGTGGTTCAGGTTAATGCAACCCTTAATCATAATGTAATACTGGAATTTCTTCAAGCTTTTATTGTGCCCCGTCAGAACCGCCCTGACGTCTCCTTGCACTGCACCCTGCAGATATTCATTACTGGCCATGGTGAGCTGTTGCACTTTTCCTCTATTATTATTTATTTATATAGCACAGAGGGGAGAGAGGACCCTGCCCTTGCGGGCTTACATTCTACAGGGCAGTAGGGAGAGAGAAAGTAGGTTGGGTATGCTTGGGTGGTGGTGGAGCGCTGGGTCTAGTGGTGGTGGAGGGCGGGGTCCAGTGGTGGTGAGGTGGCACCGTGGTCATTGCAGGCTGTAAGCTGTTATGAAAAGATGGGTTGTCAGATTCCGCTTAAAAGTGGAGTGTAGAGGACAGTCGGACGATTTCCGGTGCAGAATTCCAGAGAATGGGGGATGCTCGGGTGAAGTCTTGCAGGCGGTTAGATTAGGAACGTACAAGTGTGGAGGAAAGGAGAAGGTCTTGGAAAGATCGGAGGTTACGAGTTAGATGATATCTGGAGATTAGTTCAGAGATATATGGGGGGCACAGATTGTGGATGGCTTTGTAAGTCAATGTCAGGAGTTTGAATTGGATACGCTCTGGAATTGGGAGCCACTGGATGGATTTGCAGAGGGGAGAAGTGGAGGAATAGTGAGGAGAGAGGTGGATTAGTCGGGCAGCAGGATTGAGGACAGATTGGAGAGGTGCAAGAGTGTTGGCAGGGAGGCCACAGAGGAGGAGATTGCAGTGGTCGAGACGGGAGATGATAAGGGCATGCACTAGTAGTTTAGTAGATTGAGGGTTGAGGAAGGGAAGGATTCTGGAAATATTTTTGAGTTGGAGGCGGCAGGAGGTGGCAAGGGCTTGGATATGCGGTTTAAAGGACAGGGCAGAGTCAAGGGTTACTCCAAGGCAGCGGACTTTATAGGGCAAAGTGTGATGTCATTTATTGTGATAGATAGATCAGGTAAGGAAGGTGTATGAGATGGAGGAAAGATGATGAGTTTGGTTTTGTCTACATTGAGTTTTAGGAAGCGACAGGAGTAGAAGGAGGATGTGGCTGATAGACACTCTGGGATTCTGAACAGCAGAGAGGTGACGTCAGTGCCAGAGAGGTAGATCTGAGTGTCATCAGCGTACAGGTGGTATTGGAAGCCATGGGACTTTATGATTTGTCCCAGACCAAGGGTATAGATGGAAAAAAGGAGGGGCCCCTGGACAGAGTCTTGAGGGACCCCAACAGAGAGGGGATGGGGCAAGGAGGTCATGTGGGAGTGGGAGACAATAAATGGAAAGGTAGGAGGAGATCCAGGAGAGGGCAAGGTCAGTGATACCAATGGAAGAGAGGATCTGTAATAGGAGGCAGTGGTCGACTGTGTCAAATGCAGAGGACAGGTCAATAAGGAGAAAGATGGAGAACTGCCTGTTAGCTTTGGCCGTAAGTCATTAGTAATTTTGGTCAGGGCAGTTTCAGTGGAGTGGTGGGGGCAGAAGCCAGATTGAAGGTTGTCAAAGAGGAAGTTAGATGAGATGTGGGATGAGATTACAGTGTGGACATGCTTTTCGAGAATGCTAAATGAATTGGAATAGGCCCAGCGCTAAACAATAACCCCTTATCAATGGGTTATTACTACTTAGGAATGCACATGCCACCAATGTCACTTAACCGTTCTTTCGGATGTTTATTTTTTATAAAAATGTGTAATAAAAAAATCATTAAAAACGTGTTATACGTTACTTCTAAAAACATACTAAATTAAAATGAGTTAAATATAGTAAATTTTCTTGTTGTGTTAATAGTCCTCACTGGGGGTCCCAGTCTTGAGTGGGTTTATTCCGCTTCCAGGTGTCTGTTGTGCCCTGAAAGGATATACATATACTAGCTGTGAGCCCGATGCAAATGCATCGGGTGTCTAGAATACTATACTTTGTATGAGGATTAACGCAAGCGCGCCGCAAGTGTAACGACTCGCTGGCGCCGACCAATTAGAAGCGCGGCTCAGGCAGCGACTCGCAATGGCCTCGCGGCCATTGCTCGCGCTACCTGACCGGTAAATCGTTAACTTTGAGGCCGAGCCTCTGGTTCAATTTTCGGCCAGCGACTCGCAATGGCCGCTTCGCGGCCATTGCTCGTACTCAGCCTGCGCGAGCAATGGCCTCGCGGCCATTGCTCGCGCAGGCCAGCGACTCGCATTGGCCGCTACGCGGCCAATGCTTCGCCGTGCTGACGTCACAGAGTGACATAGCCACGGTCTTTTCATGGACCGACACGGAAGTGCCTATGGCAATTATATAGTAGATACTGTACATTGCATATGGAGGGGTGAGGAGAGCGGAGGCTGGAGGGGAGAGCGGAGGCTGGAGGGGAGGGCAGAGGCTAGAGCAGAGGCTGGAGGGCAGAGGCTGGAGGGGAGGGCAGAGGCTGGAGGGGAGAGCGGAGGCTGGAAGGAGAGCAGAGGCTGGAGGGGAGAGCGGAGGCTGGAGGGGAGAGCGGAGGCTGGAGGGGATTGGCTGGAGGCTGGAAAGGAGAGGCTGGAGGGGAAAGGCTGGAGGGGAGAGGCTGGAGGGCAGAGGCTTTAGGGCAGAGGCTGGAGGGGAGAACGGAGGCTGAAGGGCAGAGCGGAGGCTGGAGAGGAGAGCGGAGGCTGGAGGGGAGAGCGGAGGCTGGAGGGGAGAGGCTGGAGGGGAGAGCGGAGGCTGGAGGGCAGAGGCTGGAGGGGAGAGCGGAGGCTGGAGGGCAGAGGCTGGAGGCTGGAGGGCAGAGGCTGGAGGGCAGAGGCTGGAGGGGAAAGGCTGGAGGGGAGAGCGAAGGCTGGAGGGCAGAGGCAGGAGGGGAGAGACGGAGGCTGGAGGGCAGAGGCTGGAGGGGAAAGGCTGGAGGGGAGAGCGAAGGCTGGAGGGCAGAGGCAGGAGGGGAGAGCGGAGGCTGGAGGGCAGAGGCTGGAGGGAGAACAGAGGCTAGAGGGGAGAGCGGAGGCTGGAGGGGAGAGCGGAGGCTCGAGGGGAAGGCGGAGGCTGGAGGGGAGAGCGGAGGCTGGAGGGCAGAGGCTGGAGGGGAGAGCGGATGCTGGAGGGCAGAGGCTGGAGGGGAGAGCGGAGGCTGGAGGGGAGAGCGGGGGCTGGAGGGGAAAGCGGAGGCTGGAGGGCAGAGCGGAGGCTGGAGGGCAGAGCGGAGGCTGGAAGGGAGAGCGGAGGCTGGAAGGGAGAGTGGAGGCTGGAGGGGAGAGCGGAGGCTGGAAAGGAGAGCGGAGGCTGGAGGGCAGAGCAGAGGCTGGAGGGAGAGGCTGGAGGGGAGAGGCTTGAGGGGAGAGGCTGGAGGGCAGAGGCTGGAGGGGAGAGGCTGGAGGGGAGAGCGGAGGTTGGAGGGCAGAGGCTGGAGGGGAGAGGCTGGAGGGCAGAGGCTGGAGGGGAGAGCGGAGGCTGGAAGGGAAAGGCTGGAGGGGAGAGTGGAGGCTGGAGGGCAGAGGCTGGAGGGCAGAGGCTGGAGGGCAGAGGCTGGAGGGGAGAGGGGAGAGCGGAGGCTGGAGGGGAGAGCGGAGTCTGGAGGGGAAAGCGAAGGCTGGAGGGCAGAGCGGAGGTTGGAGGGGAGAGCGGAGGCTGGAGGGGAGTGCGGAGGCTGGAGGGAGAGCGGAGGCTGGAGGGGAGTGCGGAGGCTGGAGGGGAGGGCAGAGGCTGGAGGGGAGAGCGGAGGCTGGAAGGGAGAGCAGAGGCTGGAGGGGAGAGCGGAGGCTGGAGGGGATTGGCTGGAGGCTGGAGGGGATTGGCTGGAGGCTGGAAAGGAGAGGCTGGAGGGGAAAGGCTGGAGGGGAGAGGCTGGAGGGCAGAGGCTTTAGGGCAGAGGCTGAAGGGCAGAGCGGAGGCTGGAGGGGAGAGCGGAGGCTGGAGGGGAGAGCGGAGGCTGGAGGGGAGAGGCTGGAGGGGAGAGCGGAGGCTGGAGCGCAGAGCAGAGGCTGGAGGGCAGAGCAGAGGCTGGAGGGCAGAGCGGAGGCTGGAGGGGAGAGCGGAGGCTGGAGGGCAGAGCGGAGGCTGGAGGGCAGAGCGGAGGCTGGAGAGCAGAGGCTGGAGGGCAGAGCGGAGGCTGGAGGGCAGAGCAGAGGCTGGAGGGGAGAGCGGAGGCTGGAGGGCAGAGCAGAGGCTGGAGGGCAGAGCGGAGGCTGGAGGGCAGAGGCTGGAGGGCAGAGGCTGGAGGGCAGAGCGGAGGCTGGAGGGCAGAGCGGAGGCTGGAGGGGAGAGCGGAGGCTGGAGGGGAGAGCGGAGGCTGGAAAGGAGAGCGGAGGCTGGAGGGGAGAGCGGAGGCTGGAGGGGAGAGCGGAGGCTGGAGGGCAGAGCGGAGGCTGGAGGGGAGAGCGGAGGCTGGAGGGCAGAGCGGAGGCTGGAGGGCAGAGCGGAGGCTGGAGGGGAGAGCGGAGGCTGGAGGGCAGAGCGGAGGCTGGAGGGCAGAGCGGAGGCTGGAGGGGATAGGCTGGAGGGGAGAGGCTGGAGGGGAGAACGGAGGCTGGATGGCAGAGGCTGGAGGGCATAAGGGAGGCTGGAGAGGAGAACGGAGGCTGGAGGGGAGAGCACAGGCTGGAGGGGAGTACAGACTCACCGCGCCGCGGCCCGTGCGTGTGCTGTAGGAGGAGAGGAGGGGCGGGCAGAGCTGCCGGACAGGAAGTTCCGTCCTCCCTCCTCTCCGGGCGGACGGCGGGCGGCTGGTGTCAGCACGGGGCCCCCCAGGGGGTGGAGGCAATGGGCCCCTCATGCCGAGTGGCACGATGCGCTAGGCCCCCCTGCCCACCCGCTAGGGGTCACAATGCCCGCTACGCGGGCAATGCCTCGCACGGCGTGGTGACGTCACAGTGTGACATAGCCACGACGTGCCGGGGTCCGACAAAAAACGTGCTACGGCAATTATATAGTAGATAGTCTGTTAATATCTCAACCCATTTCTCAGGGTATTCTAAGTTGCTGTATACAGATAGTATCTTACCCTGTAGGTTTCTGTGTTAACAGATAACTTCTGGATTTTGAACTGGTTCCCGACTATCTTGTAGCTGTTGAGGATTTGAAATATCTGTTTCAGTTATCAATTTGAATTATCACTCTAGCACCAGTTGATATACCTTCTTCAGTGTATGTGGATACCTTTGGTGCTGGAAGCAGTGGTGATGTCGTAGGAATATCAGCTTTGTCTGTGCTGTCGGAGCTTTAAATTTTTCCTTTTGTAGATACTGTGCCTTGTGAAAGTATTTGGCCCGCTTGAACTTTTCAACCTTTTGCCACATTTCAGGCTTCAAACATAAAGATATAAATTCTAATTTTTTTGTGAAGAATCAACAACAAGTGGGACACAATCGTGAAGTGGAATGAAATTTATTGCATATTTTAATCTTTTTTAACAAATAAAAAACTGAAAAGTGGGGCGTGCAATATTATTCGGCCCCCTTGAATTAATACTTTGTAACGCCACCTTTTGCTGCGATTACAGCTGCAAGTCGCTTGGGGTATGTCTCTATCAGTTTAGCACTTCGAGAGACTGAATTTCTTGCCCATTCTTCCTTGCAAAACAGCTGGAGCTCAGTGAGGTTGGATGGAGAGCGTTTGTGAACAGCAGTTTTCAGCTCTTTCCACAGAATCTCAATTGGATTCAGGTCTGGACTTTGACTTGGCCATTCTTACACCTGGATACGTTTATTTTTGAACCATTCCATTGTAGATTTTGCTTCATGTTTGGGATCATTGTCTTGTTGGAAGATAAATCTCCGTCACAGTCTCAGGTCTTTTGCAGACTCCAATAGGTTTTTCTCCAGAATGGTCCTTTATTTGGCTTTCTCCTTCTTCCCATCAATTTTAATAATTTTCCCTGTCCCTACTAAAGAAAAGCAGGCCCAAACCATGATGCTGCCACCACCATGTTTGACAATGGGGATGGTGTTTTGAGGGTAATGAGCTGTCTTGCTTTTTTCGCCAAACATATCGTTTTGCATTGTGGCCAAAAAGTTTGAGCACCTTATTCCACATGTTTGGTGTGTCTCCCAGGCAGGGTTGGTTTAGGGCAAAGTGGGGCCCTGGGCAAAAGGTTAAAATGAGCCCTAAATTCTCACATATTGCACTATCACACTCAGACATTTAGGGTACATTTACAAGGGCCAACTTCAGACTGGTAAATTAGTTCAATTTATACTATTTAAGGGTATGTGCCCACAGGACGTTTTTGGAGCAGTCATAAACGCAGGAAAACCTGAGGATCCTAGAGTCCTTGACAGGAGAAATGCTAGAATCTTGTCTGCGTTTTTTGCACGTTTTTTGCGCGTTTTTACTGCGTTTTTACTGCGTTTTTGGTGCGTTTTTGAAGCTGCGTTTTTCCAGCGTTTTTCCCATTGACTGCACCAAAAACGCACAAAAGAATTGACATGTCCATTCTTTGCTATCTGCACCAAAAACGCAGGTATTTGACAGTTCTTGACAGTTGCAAAACTAGTGTGTGGGCACAGCGTTTTTGTAAAACCCATTGGTTTTGCTGGGAAGCCCAACCGCAGGAACAGATTAGCATACATTAGCATAAAACCAATGGTTTTCTGCAAGCGGAAAACGCACCAAAAACGCAGCAAAAATGCCAGTGGGCACATACCCAAAGACATTCAGCACTTGTTTCCGGACTTTTTACACAAGATGATGAAGAAAGATGGATGCAGAGCAATCACCAGTAGAGCAATCTGTCCTCTACAGTATCATGTTATCGGCAGGGGCGTAACTACAACAGGTGCAGGGGTTGTGATCGCACCCGACCCATGCAGCCTACGGGGCCCCAAAAGTCCCTTTGGCCCCTAAAAAAGACTAATACTATTAAAGATTTGCAATAATTGGGGGCCCCGTTGGAGCTTTTGCATCGGGGCCTCTGGGCCTGAAGTTACGCCATTGGTTATCGGCAGCACTTCTGCAGTTTGCAGCAGGGGATGTTCTGTCAAGTGCAAGGATTTTTGTTCCTCCATAAACAATCTAATCACCCGATGATGAGCAGCATTTTGCTCGTTTGTTGGGCGATTGCAGACCTGTTTACACCTCAGAACTCTTGTCTGTGCTGGTGGGATTTATAAATGTGGATGTTACACGCAACACATGGTATGTGACGCAAACACTGTATATTACATGTATACATCGAGCACACACACAGACACACACACACATATCCATTCCCATCATTGTCTGTGTCATACAGCCAGGGAGAGTCGCTCTTTCTAACCACTTAACCACTGACAAAGAGATGGGGATTCTGAACACAGGACTCCTTATTTTGTGTTTAACAAAATAGGATTTACAAACTGGAGATTCAGTAAGGAGAATGTTTTCATAGGATCATCTACTTAAATTTCATCTTCAACAAGATCTGCTATATTCTTCATATTATAAAACAAATACATTTGAATTAAGGCCCGTCCTGGTGGTCTAGTCTTGTTCTGGGGTCACTAGTGGAAATATTGACCTTAAAGGAGTTGTCCAGAATTCTATAAACATGACTGATTTATTTCAAAAACAGCGCCACCCCTGTCTACAGGTTGTGTGTGATATTGCAGCTCAGCTCAAATGAAGGGAATGGGCCTATGCTATAATACCACATGTCACCTGTACACAGGGGTGGTGCTGTTTTTGAAAGAATGTAGTAAAGTTTCATTAATCCTGGATATCCCCTTTAATGCCTTGGAAGTTCTGCTTGATAACTGGCTACAAATATAGGAATTAAGGAGGTCCCCTAACTCTAATTACTCCCATCATGAACATGTGAAGATTGAAGCCTGTGGGGGCGCTCCTTCTGCTACTGTATGGCAATTACAAAGATTTTATAACTTTTACCACTGAGCGATTTTTCGTTTTTGTTTTTCCTCACCTCTTCCGTAACGTTTTATTTTTCCTTCCACATAGCCGTATGAGGGCTTGTTTTTTGCGAGATGAGTTGTACTTTTGAATGCCATCATTCATTCTACCACAAAATGTACTGGAGAATGAGAAAAAAATTCCAAGTGCTTTGAAATTGCAAAAAAAAAAGTGCAATTCCACAATTCTTTTTTAGTTTTTTATTTATCATATTAACTATATATTAACTATATGGGTAAAGTGACTTAATAAGTTAATTATCTAGGTAACCATAAGAAGATAATGAACATGTTTTCTATTTCAATCATAAAAAAAAAACCCAGAAATTAGTTAAAAAAAAAAAAAAAAAATTTACTTTATTCGCCATTTTCCAAGACCCATGATGTTTTCATTTTTGAAGATACAGGGCTATGTGAGGGCTTACTTTATGTGCCCTGAGCTGACATTTTTACTGATACCATTTTGAGTCAGATACAACATCTTGATCGCCTTTTATTGCATTGTATTCTAACAACGTGGTGGCCCAAAAAATATAATTCTGTCATTTTTATTTTTTTCCCGTTACACCATTTACCAATTGGATTAATTTATTTCATATACTGATAGCTTAGATTTTTACAAACGCAGCAATGCCAAATAAGTGTATTATTTATTTTTTTAACTGTTTTATTGCTATTTTCAGTTCAGCTCCTTTGGGGGCCCCTAAGAGATCTGGGGCCATGGGCAACTGCTCAGTGTGCCCCCCCCTAATGCCAGCCCTGCTCCCAGGTGTCTTGTGGCAAACTTCAAACGAGACTTTTTATGGATATCTTTGAGAAATTGCTATCTTCTTGCTACTCTTCCATAAAGGCCAGATTAGTGCAGTGCATGACTGATTGTTATCCTATGGACAGACTCTCCCACCTCAGCTGTAGATCTCTGCAGTTCATCCACAGTGATCATGGGCCTTTTGGCTGCATCTCTAATCAGTCTTCTCTTTGTTCAAGATGAAAGTTTAGAGGTCTTGGTAGATTTGCAATGGTCTGATATTCCTTCCATTTCAATGATGGCTTGCACAGTGCTCCTTGAGATGTTTAAAACTTGGGAAATCTTTTTGTATCCAAATCTGGATTTAAACTTTGCCACAACAGTATCTTGGACCTGCCTGGTGTGTTCCTTGGTCTTCATGATGCTCTCTGCAGTTGAAACAGAACCCTGAGACTATCACAGAGCTGGTGCATTTATACGGAGACTTCATTACACACAGGTGGATTTTTTTATCATTACCAGTCATTTAGGACAACATTGGATCATTCAGAGATCCTCACTGAACTTCTGGTGTGAGTTTGCTGCACTGAAAGTAAGGGGGCCAAATAATATTGCACGCCCCACTTTTCAGTATTTTATTTGTTAAAAAAGTTTAAATTCTGTTCCACGTCACGATTGTGTCCCACTTGTTATTGATTCTTCACAAAAAATTAGAATTTATATCTTTATGTTTGAAGCCTGAAATGTGGCAAAAGGTTGAAAACTTCAAGGGAGCCAAATACTTTCATAAGGCACGGTAAATGGCCTGATTAACAATTATACTGATTGCACTTTATATATGATCCTTATTTTTAGTTTTAGGATAAGTACCGTATATACTCGCATATAAGCTGAGTTTTTCAGCCCAAAAATTGGGCTGAAAAGTTACCCCCTCGGCTTATACGCGAGTCACTATACGGGCCCCCCCCCAGAGGTATACAGGCCCCCCCCATGCTCCTTAAACCTGTAAAGGAAGATGATTATACTTATTGCTGTCTGGCTGCCGTCCCCGCTCTCCATCGCGCTCCTCCATCTGCATCGCGCTCCTCCATCTTCCGGCTTCCTGTCGGCACCGACAATGACGTCATTGTCGGCGCAGAACACAGGAAGTCGGAAGCCGGTGAATGAAGATGGAGGAGCGCGATGCAGATGGAGGAGCGCGATGCAGATGGAGGAGCGCGATGGAGAGCGGGGACGGCAGCCGGACAGCGATAAGTATAATCATCTTCCTTTACAGGTTTAAGGAGCATGGGGGGGGCCTGTATACCTCGGGCTGCTGCTGTATATAACATGGGGCTGCTGCTGTATATAAAATGGGGCTGCTGCTGTATATAACATGGGGCTGCTGCTGTATATAACATGGGGCTGCTGCTGTATATAAAATGGGGCTGCTGCTGTATATAACATCAGGCTGCTGCTGTATATAACATGGGGCTGCTGCTGTATATAACATGGGGCTGCTGCTGTATATAACATGGGGCTGCTGCTGTATATAACATGGGGCTGCTGCTGTATATAACATGGGGCTGCTGCTGTATATAACATGGGGCTGCTGCTGTGTATACCATGGGGCTGCTGCTGTGTATAACATGGGGCTGCTGCTGTATATAAAATGGGGCTGCTGCTGTATATAACATGGGGCTGCTGCTGTATATAACATGGGGCTGCTGCTGTATATAACATGGGGCTGCTGCTGTATATAACATGGGGCTGCTGCTTTATATAACATGGGGCTGCTGCTGTGTATAACATGGGGCTGCTGCTGTGTATAACATGGGGCTGCTGCTGTGTATACCATGGGGCTGATGCTGCTGTGTATACCCTGGGGCTGCTGCTGTATATACCCTGGGGCTGCTGCTGTATATACCCTGGGGCTGCTGCTGTATACTACCACTGGGGCTGCTGTATATACCTCTGGGGCTGCTGTATACTAACTACTGGGGCTGCTGCTGTATATACCACTGGGGCTGCTGCTGTATACTACCACTGGGGCTGCTGTATATACCTCAGGGGCTGCTGTATACCACACTGCTGAGGGCTGTATACCTGTGCTGGGGTCCACCCTCGGCTTATACACGAGTCAATAGTTTTTCCCAGATTTTGGGGGCAAAAGTAGGGGGGTCGGCTTATACACGTGTCGGCTTATACACGAGTATATACGGTACCTTATGTGACAAAATGGACCCCTTCAATGTAGGACATATGATGATTTCTTATGTAACCCAGACATATCATATTGTATATAGGCTTGTAAACTTGTAATGGCCAAGGAGAATTTCCTACAGTATTTTGATAGATTACTTTAAGTTTAGAATGGTAATGTAATTATCTAACTTGTTTGTCATAGCAGGCCAGAGAACTTAATTATGCTAATCGTCCATTGTCTATTACCCTGTGAATGTTGATTCCATGTACAGGGGCCCCATCCACTATTGTTTAAGTGTCATTGATTGCAGACTCAATGTCTCACACTAACATTCCATTGTATCACTGCTAGGTGCTATATCAATCAGCATTTGGATTGCAATAGTACTAAAATATGTTAAATGAGGATTGGAGTTCAGCCAATGAAAAGACTGTGTTATTGAACCAATCATGACGTCCCCAATATCCTACAATGAGGGCTGAGGGTATATAAGGAGGACTGTTCACTTTGACCAGCAGATTTGGAGTTAGATTCTGTCTAGTGGCCTCAGTCTAGGGATTTCGGTTCCGGCTTGAGGTCCACTGGATTGGAGATTGAAGATTGGATACAGGCAGCTAATCTAGGGTCTTTGGATCCGGTTAGCGAGCCATAACCCTAGGCCTAGGCATTTCGGTGCCGACCAAGGGGATCAGAACACGGACTAAAGAACCACAAGGACTTCAGTATCGGATCATCGGATTCGGCTGTGATGACAAAGACTACATAAGGATGAGGAAGCAACCCAGGTTGGGACGATACAGTCACCTGGCTACAGACCTTGCTGTGCTACATTCTATACCCTGGTGAGCCAGCGGAAGGGTGAGACTCTGTTGCCTGTTACATTTATGTGTTGTGCTTGGTTATGCGTTATATGCTGTTAACTGTTTGGGGATCCAATAAAGCCTTAATATTGTGATTCCCTGACCCTGTGTTGTCTGAGTAGTGTTCCACCCACGGTTAAGGAGCTCGGGCGTTCAGTTGGGGATGAGCCCTGGTCCACGTTGTCTTTGTAAAGGCGGCTGGGCCTGCGGACCAGAGCACCCACTGACCCCCGGGTCTCCACAATTGGTGGCAGCATGGGATACTACTCAGCCTGGTTTATCCAGGGGAGCTGCAGGGGACTGGTGTCCGTGGACACTGTCCAAGGGCTCAACAACCAGGGATGCATATAAGCATACCCAGCAGGCCATAGTGAGGCATTCAGGTTTCGGACGTTGCCATGTCCAACCCCACCAGCTCAGCCATGGGACGAAGACTGGAGTGGAAGTACGGCCGCTATAGGAAACTGCAACTAGAGGTGGCATGTCTGTTCTGAGAAATCGAAGCCAGGGACACTGACACACGGTCGGATTTGATCCAGAGATTGGTCCAGTGGCATGCCCAGAAGGATGCAGAGAATGATGAGGACCCCACCGAGATTGACCCAAAGGAATTAAACTGTGTGCCACATCTTGGATCCAGTGACAGTTTGGAAGGACACCAGTTCCAAGCCCTGGAACTGCAAGAGATTGATCCTGTCAACACCGTGCCTGAGCAGGGAGAGGACAAGTTGGAGGTTATGGACAACGTCCCTATCCCTGTTGCATTGGGAACTGACCAGGAAGAGGTCGATGTGGAGCTTATAGACTGTGACCCTACACCTGCTATTGTGAAAACTGACCCGGAAGAGATCGATGTGGAGCTTACAGACAGTGTCCCCATGCCTGCTTTTGTGGAGACTGACCAGGACGAGCTGGATGTGGGATTTGTGAGCAGCTTTCCCACACCTGTTGATTCAGGGGCTAACCAGGAGGAGGTTGAAGTGGGGCTCATGGATGGCCCCCCCACATCTGTTGTTTTGCAAGCTGACCCAGGACAAGGACTATCCAGCCAGTTTGTCACAGCCCTCACCAACATCCAGGAAGCCAAGCTGCACCCTGATGTGGATCTTGCTACCCCACCTTCAGAGGATAATTCTTGTTCCCAGCCCCCATCATTCTTCTCTGAGCCATCAACAGTGAGTACACCTAGCCAGACTGTGGTCATTGACTGGGGGGGAATTGATAGCCAGAAGTTTATGGGAGCTCAACTCCTGAATCCCATTTTAGTGCTTGTCCACAATATGTCTGCCCATCCTGGGGGAGGTAATCTGGGGGAGGTGTATAGATGGAAGCCTCGATTGCTGTCTTCTCCATTAAAAAAGACAATGCCGCCCAGAGGAGAAGGATGACCAGAGACTTATCATATCTGACTGCCCTGTCTGGTTACATAAGAAGGGGGAGGTATGTGACAAAATGGACCCCTTCAATGTAGGACATATGATGATTTCTTATGTAACCCAGACATATCATATTGTATATAGGCTTGTAAACTTGTAATGGCCAAGGAGAATTTCCTACAGTATTTTCATAGATTACTTTAAGTTTAGAATGGTAATGTAATTATCTAACTTGTTTGTCATAGCAGGCCAGAGAACTTAATTATGCTAATCGTCCATTGTCTATTACCCTGTGAATGTTGATTCCATGTACAGGGGCCCCAGCCACTATTGTTTAAGTGTCATTGATTGCAGACTCAATGTCTCATACTAACATTCCATTGTATCACTGCTAGGTGCTATATCAATAAGCATTTGGATTGCAATAGTATTAAAATATGTTAAATGAGGATTGGAGTTCAGCCAATGAAAAGACTGTGTTATTGAACCAATCATGACGTCCCCAATATCCTACAATGAGGGCTGAGGGTATATAAGGAGGACTGTTCACTTTGACCAGCAGATTTGGAGTTAGATTCTGTCTAGTGGCCTCAGTCTAGGGATTTCGGTCCCGGCTTGAGGTCCACTGGATTGGAGATTGAAGATTGGATACAGGCAGCTAATCTAGGGTCTTCGGATCCGGTTAGCGAGCCATAACCCTAGGCCTAGGCATTTCGGTGCCGACCAAGGGGATCAGAACACGGACTAAAGAACCACAAGGACTTCAGTATCGGATCATCGGATTCGGCTGTGATGACAAAGACTACATAAGGATGAGGAAGCAACCCAGGTTGGGACGATACAGTCACCTGGCTACAGACCTTGCTGTGCTACATTCTATACCCTGGTGAGCCAGCGGAAGGGTGAGCCTCTGTTGCCTGTTACATTTATGTGTTGTGCTTGGTTATGCGTTATATGCTGTTAACTGTTTGGGATCCAATAAAGCCTTAATATTGTGATTCCCTGACCCTGTGTTGTCTGAGTAGTGTTCCGCCCACGGTTAAGGAGCTCGGGCGTTCAGTTGGGGATGAGCCCTGGTCCACGTTGTCTTTGTAAAGGCGGCTGGGCCTGCGGACGAGAGCACCCACTGACCCCCGGGTCTCCACACCTTACATTTCCATAAAAGGATGGACTTCCCTCTTTCCTCGCCCTCTAATGGAGTTTTTTTTGTTATCTGTGGGATATAAATCTCAAGTTTACTTTCTTCTTACAATGGAGTGCCCTTATGATTCTTAGGAGTTACTCAGCAATTTTGTGTGGGGGTGACTTGCTGTGTGTGGTTAGACTTTGTGCTTTATTTAGCCTTTTATCACAGAAGGTGTTCGCCAGCACTGTGGGGTAATCATAAGAGTGACTTCCTGTGTAAAGTTGTAGTGGGTTATGTATTCATTCAGTCCCCCTGTGATGTTTTAGGGTTACTAGTGGGTTATCTATGGCTTATGTGGTCAAATAAACCGGTCCTCTGTGACCACTGTGCTTGGGTATATGTAATAATAATGTGTACTAGTGGGTTGTCTATGCTTTATGTGGTCAGATATACTGGTCCTCTGTGACCACTGTGCTTTAGTATATATAATATAATATAATGTGCCCTTAATGCTGAGGTCTCTTGTAGTGTGGTAGTTTTCTGTTGATCTCTGACTTCATTGCTTAGTAACAACCTAAGTCTATGTCATGTGGTTAACATTTTCCCAAATGCTACCCACTTAAGTTAGAAATACTTTCAGTTTTCTCCATTCAACCAACTTTATGCATCTGCCTCTTACCTCCTTCTTCGGTGGTTCTCTGTGCTGTTTTCTCCTTGTTTAGCAGAGATTCTGTAGGTAATGTGGGGCTATCAGCATGATTTATTTATTTTATTCTATGCTAGGGTCATATTAAACCAGTTGAAAACACAGGGGTACCAGTTCAATATTTATGTAAGGCATGTGTGACACATCCATATTTCTGGTACATGCAGAGTCTGTTTTCACATGTATTGGAATTGTTTGTGTGTGTTTAGTAACTATTCACATCATTAAGTATCAGAAGATGCTTAACATTACCAATCCAGGGCTTAATGACAAGCTGTCAATACTCAGCTGTCATTATCCCCTTCTATCACCGCGATGCTACCGCACCAGGGCATCGAGAAGAGCTGTGTAAAGCGTAATGAACTGGCACTTATAATGAATGCACCAATTTCTGTTGTGGCTGCAGACTGGTATTCTATAGCGTGGAGGGCCCAATAACTATAGGCCGTATTACGCTGAGAATACCAGCCCTCAGTTACCCAGTTTTACATTGGCTGGCAATTAAAAATAGGGCAAAGCCCATGCATTATTTTTTAATTATTTATTTATTTAAAAGAGTTTTGTGGAATTTTTCATTGCCAGTTAAGGTAAAACCAGGTAACTGAGGGTGGCAGCTGTCCGCTTTATCTGTGATGAGAACTAAATATACCGCAAAGTCCATTTTTTCTCATTATTTATTTTAAACACAGTGATGGCAGGTTGGTTGCCATACACTAATGTGACTCGGGCCTAAAATTGTATCAACAAACTTAAAAACATGAATATAAAAATGTTACACATGATCCTCTTCCTTTTTGACAGGTATCCAGCTGAAGGTGATAGAAAAGTGGTAGATGTAGACAGGCCATGATGCTTGTGAGAAGCAAAAATCTCCTTTGTCACGATAGAAGATTCCAGTATTAACATTAGTTAGGTCCTTCTGTTTCGGATTTTCCCCTTGACTACTATGTATACATTTCATTTTATATAGCATAAAATGTAAAATATTTATATTTTTATTAAAATGTATTTATTCTCCTCATTATGGGTCACATGTGGATGCAGAATCAATTTTTCATACAATGAATGGTATTTTTATCTCCTTATTCTTGGCATTGGACCAATACACTCTGTGTCTAAATGGCCTTTATTGTGACAGCTGCTGATATCACTTGAAATGTTACCAGATCTTTACACACGTCTGTTCTTACTATCAATTCCTAGCATCTGAAACAAAAGTATTCATTTATTAAATGCTTTTAATAAAATACAAAGGACTCATATCTATTTTAGGATTAACAACTACAACACACAATTATAAATAGACCTGTATGGACATAAAATTAATTATGTAAAAAATGGAAATATATTCATATTTACCCCCAGAATTTCTCAGGAGATCATCCTATCTCTTGAGTTATCCAGATGGCACAAAGATAAAATAAAAATAAACAAATAAATAAATTAAAATTTACAGGATCGAAAAGAGAGATAGTCAAGTTGTGCTTACCCATTTATTAAATTGATATTTATCATTTTTGCATCTCACTGAGTAGATGTATATCCACTATTTAGTTACTGATAAATGATTCTGATAACTGATAAAACTTGTACAGGATAGGCCCCTTTCACATCAGCATTTTTCGCTGATGTGCGGCCGATCCAGCAGTTGGCACGGCATCTGCTGGATAGGCCGCCTAACAGCCGACTTGCGGCTCAGATCCGGCAAGCCCCATGCATTGTCTATGGGGCTTGCGGTCTGGTGCGGCAAGTGCAGTTCTGCTGGATGCAGCAGATACCTGTAAACCTGACAGCCCCGTACCCGATTATGACATTATGCAGCCCTATGGGGCCGGATGGAACCGGATGGCAGCTATGTGCCATCCGATGTCCATCTGTCCAGGAGCATCCGGGTGAATTTGGATTTTCTTCCCGGACACAAAAATGTTGTTTGCAACGTTTTTGTGTCCTGGGTGAAAATCTGCCCAAATCGGATCCTCCTGGATCAGGGGCGATCCGGCTCTCCCTAACATGGGAGTCTATGGCACCGGATTGCCCCGGTCCGACAAAAACAACGGATCCGGGAAATGGACCCAGCTGCTGAAGTTTAGCAGCGAGTGCTTCTAAACTTCAACACCACCAGCTGTCACCTGCTGAGCTTTCAGGGTCACAGCTAGAGAACTGTATGAAGACTTAAGAACCAAAACTAATGAAAAATATCAATCTCAAGGTTACAGGTCCATCTCCAGAGATCTTGATATTCCTTTGTCCATGGTGCGCAACATAATCAAGATGTTTACTGTCCATAGCACTTTAGCAAATCTCCCTGGATATGGAGAGCAGAGAAATATTGATGAGATGTTGCAGCGCAGGATAATCAGGATGGTGTATAATCAGCCCCAATCAAGTTCTAAAGAAATTCAAGCTGTCCTGCAGACTGAGGATGCATCAGTGTCAGAGCAACCTATCCATTGACATTTCAATGAAATGAAACGCTGTGGCAGGAGACCCAGGAGGACCCCACTCCGTATAAATGCACAGATCAGGTGCATTTATACGGAGACTTGATTACACACAGGTGGATTCTATTTATCATTACCAGTCATTTAGGACATTGGATCATTCAGAGATCCTCACTGAATTTCTGGAGTGAGTTTGCTGTACTGAAAGTAAAGAGGGCGAATAATATTGCACGCCCCACTTTTCAGTTTTTTGTTTGTTAAAAAAGTTTAAAATATCCAAAAAAATTTGTTCCACTTCAGGATTGTGTCCCACTTGTTGTTGATTCTTCTCAAAAAATTAAAATTTATATCTTTATGTTTGAAGCCTGAAATGTGGCAAAAAGTTGAAAAGTTCAAGAAGGCCACATACTTTCACAATACACTGTATGAGTGACCTGGAGCAGTGAGCAAAGGCGAAGGGGACCAAAATTCCAGTTGAGAGGTGAAAGAAGTTTGTTGATAGCTATAGGAAGCGAATGGTTGCAGTGATCTATTTCCTTGGATGTGAAACCAAATATTAAGTGTTGGGTGTCAACAATTATCCAGCTCATTTTTGGGATGTTTTTATGAAATTATAATTTTTTCCTTTATTCTAAGTTTTTTTGTGTGTTGTTCCAATACATATAAAAGAAATAAACGTGTTTAATAAAACATGTGTAATTGCAATCATTTCCTGCAAGACATAATTAATTTTCTGCAACAATTTAAAGGATACCAACCCTTTTGGCCATGATTGTAGGTTTTATGTCATGATTGAGATTGGTTTTCTATAAGGTAAAAAAATGTTTGTGCCGTGTTAGCCAATAGATAGAAAAATATTATAATCTGAGAGTCCTCAGTGGTTGATACATTTTAATGGCTAACTGAAAAGATGCTAATAAATAGCAAGCTTTCAAGACTTTAAGGTCTCTTAATCAGGCTAACAATGACACAAATTCTTAACACACACATTTATACACAAATAGATGACTGGATAATACAGTAAATAAAATACTCATTCTAATTCTACATATAATAGAAAAAAGTGATCCGCATCATCTGGGTTCTTGATAAAAAATCCAATTCTTTATTCAGACATACGAATAAAAATCACATATTCTGGGGAACACAAGCCCCCCCTCCACGCCTTACGTGTTTCGCATAAACGAACCTTAATCATAGGCCTATGATTAAGGATCGTTTATCCGAAACACGTAAGGTGTGGAGGGGGGGCTTGTGTACCCCAGAATATGTGATTTTTATTTGTATCACTTTTTTATATTATATGCATAAAGCCTGGAGATCAGCCAGAGATCCTTGCACTAGCAGTCTTGGAAGGTCGTGGTGAGCCTTATCCCATTCCCCAGTTCCCCTATAAAGTCTAATTCTACATACCTATAATACTTTTACTAATAAGGACTCTGGACTACAATTTCGATTCTAAATACCTACAATACTCATCCTCATCTGCCTTATTTACTGCATTATCCAGTCGGCTATTTGTGTATATATGTGTGTGTTCAGAATTTGTGTCATTATAAGCCTGATGAAGAGACCTTTTTAGACTCGAAAGGTTACTATTATTTACAATCTCAGTTAGCCATTAAAAGGTATCAACCACTGAGGACTCTCAGATTCTAATATTTTTCCATAGTAATCAAAACGTCATGTATATATCTCTATAAATCCTTGTTATCAACATTATTACTTAATGAGCTTTAATTTATGTAATACATGCTTAGAGTTAATCCAGTCTTTCTTATCAAGTATGTCCTTCAATGACACTTTCCGTCTGTGTTCTTGATAGAACACATCCCCAGTCTTTGTGACTGTTCACATATCTGTGTTTTTTTGCAAACCAAGTGGCCTGTTAAAAAAAAACACACATTTCCACTTCAAGTTCATTGGTCCATAAAAAGTCGGACATCCTAATTGCAAGCTAGTGATGTGAACTTTTATTGTTCTATTTGATAGGAAAAGCTTAAAAAACCTCCAGATGTTAGGCCAGCCCAAATATTGGATGTCTGATCTTGTTGCCACTTTAAGGTTATGTTTACACTGTGCATTTTTTAGCCTTTTTTTTTATCCGTTTGTGCAGTGAAAATGCAGTGAACGCGTCATTTAAATGGAATCCAGCAAAGTCAATGGGTTTTCACGTTTTGCTGTTCAATCTGTGTTTACATGACCTGCTGCGTTTTTCACTTGAAAAGTGATCCTGAAAAAGAATGAGCATGTTGTTTTTGACTGCGCTTTTCTGATCTGCTGTTCCTATTGAAATCATTGTTTATGGGCAAAAAAATGCACCAGAAAAAGTGTAGCCAAAACTGATCAAAAACGGATAATGTATTTCTGATGTGTTGTTTGAAAAGCTGAAAAAGAGAGAAAAATGCACATAATGAAACTGATTGAAAATGCAGTGTGACCATTTCCTAATAGCATAATACACAACTTCTGAGATAAGCTATCCTTAGGCTATGTACCAACTAGAAACCTTGGGCGCAAATTTTTGTCATCAGAAATCTGCATCTACTGAAAAAAATGCTGCAAAAGCATGTCTGTGCTGATGGAGTGGTTTTTGTGCATTTGTGTGCTGCATAAAATGTACATTTTTAGTGATGACTTCTCTTCCAGACTGACAGATTTATGTCTGGAAGGAGAGAGGCGAAATTATTTTGTAGTGCTATAGAATACATGGGGAAATGGGGTGTTTTTGTAGAAAAACGCACAGCAATAATTGACATGCTGTTTATTTTCCTTCATTAAAAATTGCACCACTCCGGCCATGGGAAAACCAGTAGTGTGGGCACAGATCTTCTGACATTACATAGACTTTGATTACAAGGTAGCTCACCACGTATTCTGTAGCAGCAAGACTGGGAATCTGCCAGCCGGGGAGTGCAAGGTACCAGCTCGTGCAGTCAGTAATAATAGTATAAGGAAAGGAGGTAACCACATCCAGCACGTTCCATCCGGCTAAAATCTTCCTTATTTAAATAAATATTAAAAAGTGCAATACTTGTTAAACGTTGACGCGTTTCGGGTAGGAGTTTTGATAAAGGGTAACTTCTATCCGAAACGCGTCCCCTTTTTAATATGTATCACACTTGTTAATATTTTCTAAATAAGGAAGATATTAGCCAGACGGAACGTGCTGGATGTGGTTACCTCCTTTCCTTTTGCTGGCTTTGATTACACTTTACTGAGCTGTGGATTTGTGACAAATCCGCTGCATAGCCACAATAAAAACATGGTAAAATCTGTGCTAAATACGCATTGTGGGCACATAGTCTTAATGTGGACATATTAGATGACATACTGGATGACTGGCAATGTCTATTTCCAGTTTTTACTGAAAGCAGCTTACATATATTAATTGTTCTATTAATTGATTATTTCATTCATTCATTCATTGGCAAAACCTCAGGATTGATTTTAATGTTTGTCAGATCTTCAATTATACAATGTATTTTTAGAACAGTATCAGGTATTCTCAATAAAATGTGGTGCCCGACTGTCTGAGGGTAACTGAATGAGGCCGAACAGATGGTTCATTGCATCTTGGATTTGTTAGAATATTAATGTAAACCAGGGGGGACCCAATCCTGATTTAGAACTAAACCAACAAAGTGATAATTCAGGAAATTTCATAGCAGCCATAGTACCATAATGATCTTTGCTTTTAATGTACATTTGCTCACTTTTTCACGTTTTGTTCAATAATTATTTTTCGGAATGGATAAAGGAGAGTTGTACAAATTGCCCTCTCCATCACATAAAAGACAGACAATAACCAGTTTTCAACATTAGTTAACTAAGGGAGCAAACGCCAAGGTTCACATGGCCACTTCACTACTCAGTAAACTAATAATGAAAAATGTAATGCCAGAAACATAAATACCGCGTCGGTAGGACTGAGGCTTTCTTGTGAAGCCAATCTGTTTGTATAGGACACGTGTACATAAAACCTGAAATCACAAAGGACTTAGACAAAGAAACCCTACAGCTTTGATGTTAAGTGCCTGCGCGGACCAGATAGGAACAATTTTATGCCTGGACTCTAATATCGAAACATTTGTTCCTAATTTCAGCAGCTCCATTGTATGCTTTCGTTTTACCATTGTTTGAAACAGGGAAAAAAAAAAAACGCAACTTGCAAGGGCCATAAGAGTTGTAATTTATCCTTTGTCCGGTGTAATTTGGAGCAGACTGGGCCAGATCGAACATCTGTACAGAGGGACCGATATCTACACGTGGTTTTTACACCAAGATATTATAAGGTCAGTTTGCTTAGTTGACTTAATTTTCCCTGTTAGTTTTATTCATTGAATTTGACATATTAAGCTTCTGTATTTTGGCATAAAGGACACAATATTGCAGCATATTGGCAAGCTCATTTGCTTTTCACAGTTAGTCTTGTGTCCAAATATGAACCCCCTGGGATTAACACGTGTATATAGACTGCAGGGGAACGAGACACAGCAGCAGGTGGCCTTTTGCAGCCTAATGAACACAGCAATCTGCTGTTACCACTGCTATGCCTTTCACCAGACAATTAGGCAACTAAGCATGTAATTATTCAGCCCAACAAGAAGAGGCTCTCCTCTAATTTCATCTTTTCATTGCTGTTTACTCACCCACACTCCCCTCATTAATGAGAGATTTTCCAGTCCATGCTAATTGGTTTCAATAACATTCATTTCAGTTGAAAGGAAATGATTCTGTTAATTGAGAATCGAAAGCATCTTTTCATTTCAAGTGCGTCCTGCTATGGAAATCTGAATACTCTCAACAGATTCGAGCTAATGAAATTAAGTTACACTGTCACTGGTAGTGTGAGAGAAATAAAGTAATTTATTTTCATTGAAGCATGCGGTGTAGGTCGTGAACAATTAATACAGCCTGTTTAGCAAAGCAATTTGGAAAAAAGGAATGTTGAATAAATAAGGTTACTGTCCTTGGATCTGCTTCCTTAATGCCAAGTTTATTTTAGCGGCTAATTGTTTTTGCCTGGTTTTATGGATTTCCATTGAGACTAAGGTTTTACATTGCAAAATCAGTATGGGAAATTAGATTATAGTCCGACGGATCAGACTTCTAATTTAAAACAGAAGTCTATTGGAAAGCGAGCTGCAGATAGACTACAAGAAATCATCTAAATAGGTTAAATGTGACCGAATGTTGGAATTTATTCAATTAGCCGTATGTCCACATAGGGAGTGTGGTAACTGAGGGCCTTTGTATATGTTAATAAACATTGTGGCAGATAACACATAACCACATTTCTGTACTTTTTAGAGTTTTGTTCTTTTTATATAGTATACAATATTCCTTATGATCTATTTTTGCCTATTGACGTTGGAGCAGAAAATTTTAAATTGGAGAATGTATTTAAAAGCTGAATCTGAAGTTTTAGGAGAAGAGATGAAGCCAAATTGTACATCTGTCTCAAGTGGTCCAGTATCGAGCAAAAGATATGCTTCCATGATAAATAACCTCATACCAAAATGCACTAGTCTGAAATAGTCTAAATACTACATCAGCTTTAATATTTATTTTAATGCAAAACATTACCAGCTTTGACACTTAAAGGAGTTGTCCCATGAACAAAGTTCATTTTATCAATAGATCTTGGAATAATAATACCTTCCACAATTGTATGTAAAAAAAATGTTCATGGGCTGAGATAATCTAGCTATATAATTAATTTATCCTGTCCGTCATCCACGTCCGCTGTCAGGGTGCCCTCCTATCACACGCCGACAGCAGCTATATTTGCAAACCCAAGTGATGGGTGTGAAAATATGGTGCCAGCTGGCAGTATTGGCCCCTTGCATAATACCACCAGTGGTGCTGCCGACAACCGCACAAGCACGCACTGGGTCATGCTGCAATCTTTGGAAATCACAGGAGGGAGAGAACAGGAGACGGGAGAAACAAAAAACAGGAAGAACAGCGAGCATACTGGGAGGAGAGAGAGCGCACAAGTGGGATACAGCTCAAAGAATAGAGCACCGACTGGAAAAGACATCACATGGGCAGAGAGATCACATACAGGGTAGAGAGCACAGTGGGAAGAAGACAGAACACAGGGAGGAGAGCACACATGGAGTGACAGATCAAAGGAGAGAGTATATGAGGGAAGAAGGCAGCACACAGGGGAGAGAGCGCACAGAGGGGTGCCAGGTCAATGGACTGGGCACAGAGGGGAGAGGACAGTACAGGGGTGAAAGAGAGAGAAGCTAGGGCAGAGACAGCGGATGTGTGGCGCCCCTGCAGGTATGCGCCACAGAGTGGTATTGCATTTAATATCTATATGTAATATTATTGTAAGTTGCTAGGTTAGGATTTAAATCTTATGGAGTCAATATTTACACTCACTTAGGACCGCACCACTTAGAGTAACGGGAACTGGTAATATAGTAGGTTCCACAGGTGGGGGCGGAGCTTAGGATAGAGGTAGAGTGACAGTTGGGAATTTACCTCAGACGGTGCTGGGAAGGCAGACAGAGTGGTCAGGCCTGGCAGCCCAGCTGAGTGGAGGGTACCCCATCTTTATGTGGGGACCCAGGACAGATGGTAACGGGCCAGGGCTGGTAGGAGCCAGCTGGTCATGTTGAGGGGACACCGGTGACACGGACAACCGAGGCAGCCAGGAGTTTATCCCTGACTTAAAAACCGACGAGCTGTAGGCCCAACAAAACCGGGTTGCTGACAGCGCCACAAGGTACCTCTCCCCTCAGGACTGAAAACCGGTTCAGGACACTAGAAGAAACTAAAAGGGAAAGACATATGCTGCGGTGCTGGAAGGGAGCCTTCTGTATCCCGTTTTCGGGTTGCCTTATCCAGACCGAGTAGTGGACAGACCTTATCTTCTAGATACAGACCGTAGGACTGGCGGGGAGCTCTGCAAAGGTGGTAAAAGACTGAAAAATCTGTAGAAAGAAAGTAGTAAACCCTGAAAGACAAAGAGAAGACATCTAGAGACTCCATAGGAGAAACCCTGAGTTGGCAGCAACACCCTAAAACCACAGTACAAAGCAGGTACACATGTATAAGATTATCACAGCACAGAAACATTTTAAAACCATACACTTGTGGAAGTTATTTTTAATGCTAGATCTATTGATTAAAATAATTTTTTTTTTGTGGAAGCCCCTACAGTTATGTACAACAGTGCCTAGTGCACTCCCAGGGATTGTCATTTATTCCAATAAGGGTAAAGCCTGAGTGACATGTATGGAGTAGAACATGCCATGTTAATATCTGCACATTGGTGTGTAATACGCCAGGGCCAATGATGAAAGTACCATAACCATCTCAAGGTAGAAAAAAAAGCAGCAGAGGTAAAGTTCAGACTTTCCATAGCACTTCATATTACTATGCAGACGCCTTTTTTGGGAAGAGGAGAATAAACTGCTGAACTCATAGAGGGAGGTAGTGTCTGCAGAATAGAGAGCAACTGAGATTTTGAATATACACACAATATATGTATTCACATTTAGGAGTCTCATTTTAAGGCCTTCAAAAATGAGAGAGAAAAACGAAATACACTGAATGATGTAAGGATAAGGGGACAACAGAGCAGTGAAAAAAAAATGTGTGATGAAAACAGAATATAATACATAGATATAATGAATCAGGGAGAGAGCTAGGATGCTCGAGAATTCATGCAGAAGCTATTTTTTCATACCTGTTATACTAGTCAAATTTTACTTACAGTACATACATGCAACACTAATATTGCAGTATGTTGCTGCTGTTATTTTTTTTGTCATTTACCTAACATTTTTTGGTCAATCCTTTTTGGAAATGGAAAATGTTTTTTTAAAAAAACAAAACATAATTTAAAAAATACATACATTTAAAGCTGTGATTGTCTGCCTCACCAAGTATGCTTGGCACAAACTATTGTCACTACTCAGAGAACACAGGGTTAGGGAACCACAATAGTAAGGCTTTATTTCTATCCCAACAGTTAACAGCATATAACACATGACCATGCAAAACACAGAATATCACAGGCAACAGTTTTTCACCCTTCCACTGGCTCACCAGGGATTAGAATGTTTGTGCCTCGGGGCTTCCAGGGCCACTTACTCCAATCCTGCAGCACCCAGTTTTTGGTGGGCACCCATCAAGATAGGAATAGTGACAAGAATAGGAAGCTGACTGAACGTAGCAAAGTCTGTAACCAGATGATCGATTTTTCCCAACCTCGGTTTCTTCTTTACATAGTCTCTGATATCCCAGCCGAATCCTAGCATTCAATGCTAATGCCCATGTACTAATACAATCCAGGTTCTGATTCCTCACCGGCTCCAGAATGCCTAGGCTGGGTCCAGAGGTGTATCTAGGTTTTCTGGCACCCGGGGCAAGAGTTCAGTTTGGCGCCTTACCCCCAACGGTCTGAGTAGATGTCATGTGACCAAGTGACCAATCATCCATATGCGATTTTTACACATACAGGCACATTGTCTGCTGAAATCAAACCAGCAAGATCTGTTACTGAAAGTGAGTATATTACACGTTGTTAGAAGTGGGCTAAGATGTGTTTGCGTTCTCTTGCGTTTTTTAAAAGTACCCTGCAAACGCAACGTGTTGCATTTTTGTGCATCTGAGGATGCTTGTTATATATGCAAGTGTCCTGAAACGCACAAATAATGCATGCAGCTCAATGGTGCTGCACTGCCATATGGGTGGCACTGCAGCCAATCGCAGTGACTGGCCATCCGAATCTCTCTCTCTCCTCACCTCGCTGCTCCGGTCTCCTCAACATCTGCTCTGCCGCTCCCCACCTCTCAGTACAGCGGCGCACAGTGATGACATCATCATGCTCGCCGTGCAGAGCTGCAGAGGGCAGACAGCAGCGGCCGGTTCTCTGGAGAATAATGCTGCTGGCAAAGGTAGCTGGGACTATAGGAGCAGGAGCGGCATCTGTGGAGGGCTACCACTGGTACACATACCTCGTATGAACGTGGCTCCGCTCCGTACGCAGCTCTGCTCCATACACCTCATACAGACACATGCTGTATGCCCCGTACACATGTGGCTCCGCTCCGTACACCTCATACAGACATAGCTTCGCTACGTATGCCCCGCACACATGTGGCTCCTCTCCGTACACCTCATACAGACATAGCTCCACTCTATACGCCTGCAGCTCTGCTCCGTACACCTTGTACCCATATGTCTCTGCCCCATACGTGGCTCCGCTCCATACACCTCATACAGACACAGCTCCATTCCCTATGCCCTGTACACATGCGGCTCATCTCCATACACCTCATACAGATACAGCCCCATTCTGTACGCCCTGGGCTCCGCTCCATACACCCAGTATACATGCGTCTCCGCTCCATACACCTCATACAGACTCAACTCCGCTGCGTATGCCCTGTACACCCTGTATACATGCGGCGCGACTCCGTACACCTCATACAGACACAGCTCCACTCTGTACACCTCGTATGCACGTGGCTTCGCTGCGTACATGGTTCTGCTCTGTACACCTCATACAGACACAGCTCTGTTCTGTACTCCCCGTATAGACATGGCTCCGCACTGTACACCTCAGACAGACACAGCTCCGCTCCGTACTCCCTGTACACATGCAGCTCCACTCCATACACCTCATACAGACACAGCTCCACTCCGTATGCCCATGGCTCTGCTCCATGCGCCCTGTACACACGCGGCTCTGCTCCTTACACCTTGTACACATGCGGTTCTGCTCCATACACCTATTACACTCTTGGCACTGCTACATCCACAATGTAAATCCCTCCCAACCCCACTCATTAATTTCACCTCATCCAGCACCATGACAACCAGCATAGCAGAGTCCTGCATACACTGAGGAGCTGATCATGTGATTCCTGACTCCTCCCCTCCATGTGACATTATCACATGTCCTGTAAGCATAGCGCATCCATGGATGTAATGTGTAACATGCGGCCCGCAGGAGACCCGACCTCGGGCACTGAGCAGGAGTCTCTGTGGCGCCCCCATGCCTGCTGTGCCTGGGGCAGCTGCCCCACCAGCTTTCCCCTAGATACGGCCCTTGCTGTGTCTAAGGCCTTCCAATTGGATCTGCAGATCCTAAAGTGAAGCCATCTAGCAAAAGACTCCAGGTGAATGGAAACAAGTCATTTTTATATCCTGAGTATACACCTCAAGGTATATTGTGTTCTTCTAGGATTGGATGTACATGACTGCTCTTTATTGGATGAATTTCAATGGCTAATGTTCATTTAAATGATGTGGACAGAAAGGTACTGAGACTAGTTACATTTAGTCTGTAATCCACAAAATAAAACAATGGTGGCTGAGGTAATTTACATTGAATTGCAATACACATCTTTGTGCAAAGTAAGACTCTGCATACCTAATTCTCTTTGTGTCATGACCTTCTCTGAGAGGTGTGAGATACCGTAATTACATTAGTAAACACAACCTCTGGACCATGGAGGGACTCCAAAGAATCTGGCAGAAACGATACCCCAGCAAACATGAAATAACAAGCAAAAGGTCAATACATCTGGATAATATAAGAAACATATCCAATGCAATACAATAAACAAGTCCATTATTACTATTCGATTTAACATCATCCCCTTTTTTGTGAAAATTAGGATTATCTGGCCATTAAATGGTATGAGTTTATTTTTGTAAAAAGTAAGAATTTATGGGCATTGACTAATTTGAATTTCCCCCATAGGACGCTGCACAGGATTGGGTAAAAAAGGGCTGGTGTTACGTTTCTTAAGTTTTGGATTGTTAGATGTTTTTCCCATCCAGCAGATATTTTGGCCCCAAAAAATCAGGGAAAGTTTTAGGGCCATTTTAAATTTTTCACTTTTTTCCCAAACAAATCCGCGTTTACCAATTTTTTAGTAAATTGCTCGGGTTTCCGATCACGAACAGGATCTGCAATGTTCGTGCTGAATTTAAAATTATTGAACATATTCAGGGAAGTTTGCTCATCTGTAATCTTAAATATCCACCTAGCATTTAATATTGTCTTGCATCTTCCTGTAAATAATAATGCCCACTGAGTATTATTATTATTATTTATTTATATAGCACCATCAATTCCATGGTGCTGTACATGAGAGGGGGTTACCTACAAAATTATAGATATAGTTTACAGTAAACAAATTAACAATGACAGACTGGCACCAAAAGGAGAGGACCTTGCCCTTGTGGGCTTACATTGTACTGGATATTGCGGAGGAGAAAGCAGGTTAGGGGTGCGGCAGCTCCAGTGGTGGTAAGGCAACAGCTTCGGTGGTGGTGGGGCAGCAGCTTTGGTGGTGCTGGGGCTGCAGCTCGGTCATTGCAGGCTGTAAGCTGTCCTGAAGAGATGGGTTTTCAGGTTCCATCTAAAAGATCTGAGTGTGATAAATAATTGGATGTGTTGGGGCACAGAATTCCAGAGGATGGGGGATACTTAGGAGAAATCTTGGAGGCGGTTGTGTGAGGAATGAATAAGTGTGGAGGAGAGGAGGAGGTCATAGGAGGGTCAAAGATTACGTGAGGGAAGATAGTGGGAGATTATTACAGACATATAGAGAGGGGACAGGTTATGGACGGCTTTGTAGGTCAGTGTTACTAGCTTAAACTGTATTCATTGAGGAGTTGGGAGTCAGTGAAGAGATTTGTAGATGGCAGAAACAGGGGAGTAGCGAGAAGAGAGGTGGATTAGTCGGCAGCAGAGTTGAGGACAGACTGGAGAGGTGCAAGAGTGCTATCAGGGAGGCTACAGACGAGGAGGTTGCAGTAGTCGAGGCGGGAGATGATGAGGGCATGTACAAGAATTTTAGTAGATTGAGGCCTGAGGAAAGGACATATTCTGGAAATATTTTTGAGCTGGAGGCGACAGGAGTTGGCGAGAGTTTGGATGTGTGGTTTGAAGGACAGGGCAGAGTTGAGAATTACCCCAAGGCAGTGAAATTCAGGTATGGGAGAGATCATAATGCCATTTAGCATAATAGATAGATCGGGTAGTGAAGATGAAAGATGGGATGGAGGAAAGATGATGAATTTGGTTTTGTATACATTGAGTTTTAGGAAATAAGAGGTGAAAAAGGAGGACATAGTTGAAAGACACTCCGGGATTCTGGACAGCAGAGAATTGATATCTGGGCCAGAGAGGTAGATCTGAGTGTCGTCAGCGTACAGGTGGTACTTGAAGCAAAGGGACTTTATGAGTTGTCCTAGGCCAAGGGTATAGATGGAGAAAAGTTGGGACCCCAGGACAGAGAGAAAGACTCCAACAGAGAGAAGGCGGGATGAGGAGGTTGTGTGGGAGTTGGAAACGCTAAATGTGTGGTCGGAAAGGTATGAGGCAATCCAGGACAGGGCAAGGTCTTTGATGCCAAGGGAAGAAAGGATCTGTAGCAGTAGACAGTGGTCGACTGTGTTGAAGGCAGATGATGGGTCTAGAAGGAGGAGGATGGAGAATTATCTGTTAGCTTTGACTGTGAGTAAGTCATTAGTCATTTTGATCAGGGCAGCTTCAGTGGAGTGGTGGGGGCGGTAGCCAGATTGGAGGCTGTCAAGGAGAGAGTTAGATGAGAGGTGGGAGGAAAGTTGAGCATGGACATGCTGCTCAAGGAGTTTGGAAGCAAACAGGAGCAGTGATATGGGGCGATAGCTGGGCATAGCAGTCAGGTCAAGGTTTGTTTTTTTGAGGATGGGTGTGATGGTGGCATATTTGAAGGTAGAGGGGAAAGTACCAGAAGTTAGCAATAGATTGAAGAGGTGAGCTAGGGCTGGGATAAGTGTGTTAGTGAGGTTAGGGAGGAGGTGGGAAGGGATGGTATCAAGTGCACAAGTGGTGAGGTGTTATTTGGAAAGGAGATGAGTAAGCTCTCCCTCAGTGATGTTGGAAAGGGAGGTTAAGAGGGAAGGGCAGAGGTCTGGTATATGGAGTGGTTGGGTTGGAGGAACAGTAAAGGTTTGCCTTGTTTGGTCGATCTTATTTTTGAAGTAGGTGGCAAAGTCCTCGGCAGAGATGAGGGGAGTTGGTGGTGGTAGTGGTTGGCGGAGGAGAGAGTTAAATGTGCTGAAAAATTGTTTTGGGTTGTAGGACAAAGAAGATACAAGGTTTGTGAAATAGGTCTGTTTAGTAAAGGTGAGGGCTAATTTGTAGGGAAGTGTAGCTTGTTTGAATGCAGTGAAGTAGTCTGACAGGTACGTTTTCTTCCAGAAAAATCACCGAATTGGTACATAATATACATAAGAGAAAAAAACAAAAAACTCACCAAATGGCCTCTTACAAATATCATTGCATTTAGCAGGATACTATCAGCCACCTCAGAGGCAACCCATATCTCTCAACACCGGTGCTCCATCTCCTACAACCCTGACAACGGGGGCGATTGTGGCATCTGCGTTTTCTTCTAGCACTGCTCCAAGACCCTGGACGCTTGTTGAAGTTTTTTGGTGAGATTGGTGTGCCAGGGTTGTCTATTAATTTGTCACACTTTGCCATGCACGAGACAGGCGACTGAGTCTATGGCTGATGTGAGGGTGGCATTATGGAAAGCGGTGGCATTGTCCGTGTTGTGGAGTAAAGATATGGAAGACAGAGGTAGAAGAGAGTCTGTGAATGTCTAAATGTGCAAGGTTTCTGTGAGGATGTGATAATGGCTGGACATGGGGGGCAGGTGAGGAGAACAAGGATGAGAAGATGAGTAGATGGTGGTCAGATAGGGGGAAGGAAGAGGTTGTGAGATTAGATAGGGAACAGAACTAGGTGCAGATGAGGTCTAGTGTACGGCTGTCTGTGTGGGTGGCTGTGGAGGACCACTGAGTAAGTCCAAAGGATGAGGTAAGTAAAAGGAGTTTGGAGGCTGCTGGCTTGCGGGTGTCAGTAGGGATTTTAAAGTCGCCCATTATGACGGTGGGGATGTCCGCAGAGAGAAAGTGAAGAAGCCAGGTGGAGAATTGGTCAATGAAGGCAGTGGCTGAGCCCGGTGGTCGGTATATGACAGTCATTTGGAGATTGGAGGGAGAGTAGATGCGGATAGAGTGAACCTCGAAAGAAGGGAGGATTAGGGAGGGTGGGGGTTGGATAGGTTTGAAGAAGCAGTTTTTAGAAAGAAGGAAACCCACTCCTCTGCCATGTCGGTTGCCAGAGCGAGGAGTGTGGGTAAAATGGAGGCTGCCATAACAACTGATAATGCCCTGAGTGTTTCATCCAAACTAAAATTGTTCTTCAAGTTGCTCACACACAGTAATAATGGCCCTTGAATCCCCCTGTATAGTAATAATGCCCCCTAAAATTCTGCGCATATAGTTATAACTATAACACAAAAAAATGTTCTCAATATTATTACACTACATGGACATATGAACGCCATAAAAGTTAATATAAATCTGAACAAAGAACCATAAGCGTGAAGAAAACCTCACTACCTAAGTATATTATGCCCAAAGTGTATAAGTTTATTTAACATAAAAAGATAAATGAAATCCAATTTATTCAATCAATAATATATTAAAAGCATAGTGTCATTCATTAAAAAGGACACAGCAGGATATACCAAACCTCTTTGTAAGTGTACTCTGGAAGTTGTACCAACAATATACACTGTGCACTTATTGGAGGTTAAATCCTGTGCTATACAGGAGTGTGACAGAAAACAATAGAATAGTGATGATCGCGTGTAATCCTTACTATTCACTACTTGTACTGATAGTATGATATTCGCGATACTCGTTACTCGGTGAGTATCGCTGGTGCTCGTGAGTGATTTGTTGATCATTATTGATTTGACACAAATTGACAGCTCCTTTCAGTGCACAAAGTGAGCTGGCACCTCAGAGAATCGATTGAATGTTAGGGTCTCTCTGGGGGGCACAGCAAGATGTTTTAGATATTGAAATTGAAAAAAAGAACTCTGGTCGGTCTCAAAGGATTGCTGACCTGCCAGTAACTCAGAGGTCACAATTCAATACATATCTATGATAGCCTATTTCTGGTCTCTTTCTAGCTCTCATAGAGATGCATTGAGCTCTTGTGACAAAACATTTGACTTACGGCCTAGACGATTTTCCGTTTTCCAGTTTTCAATTTTCCCTCCTATTCTTCGAAGAGCCTTTTGAGAAATAGAGGGAGAGGAAGTGAGGAGATACAAGCAGTAATACGGCTATTTCCCGTAACAATACTTCAATGGGTGGGTGGACCCGTTGAAGTGTCATTACGTGAAACGGCCATAGTCCCGCTGGTATCCCCTCACTCCCTCTCCTCCTAATATTTACAATAATGCTAACTCCTTTTTTAATGAAAATTTAATAAGTTAGCAGTTTTCACCAACGTGTGCCGCTGAAGCCTTTCTGTTCCTCCAATGTCAGTATGATGCCTCAGGTTGGTATGAGTTTGTAGATACCAAACTCGTATACTTAACTTTTATCTAAGTGGTGAAAAATAATTCAGAGGTTTTTAAAGAGATCGGGATCTGGGGCTGTGTGATGACTTACTTTTTGTGTCTTGAGCTGAAGTTTATAATGATACCATTTTTGGGTAGATGTGATGTTTTCATCATCTGTTATTAGATTTTATTGCAATATTGAAGAGACCAAAAACACGTATGTTTGGCATTGAACTTTTTCTTCCGTCACAAAGTTTCTAGATTTGATTAACTGATTTTATATTTTGATAAATCAGGCATTTCTGAACATGGCGATACCAAATATGTGTATTTTTTTAAGTTTTATTTTCAATGGGGCAAAAGAGGGGTGATTTGAACTTTTTTAACAAAAAATTCATATTTTTTTAAAAAGTTTTTAACTTTTCCTTATAGCCCACATCTAGGGCTGCCCCCCTACAGAAACGGGCCGGCCGCGGGCGGCGCTTTGCGGCCGGCGTGGCGATACAGCAGCAGATGGCGACGGAGCTGGTAAGACCAGACCAAATCCCTGATAGCACCCCTCCCCCCGGTCCTCAAAAATTTCTGATAGCACCAATCCCCCCTTCTGATAGCACCCAAAGTCCTCAAAAATTTCTGATTTCCGATAGCACCCTCCCCCCCTCGGTCCTCAAAAATTTCAGATAGCAACCCAACCCCCTCTCCCCCCCCCCGCTTCTCAACTCAGGGCTGTCCAGACCAGATCTGCCACCCGGGGCAGGGTCACACTTGGCTACATTTTTTAAGGTTGTTTTTGACAACCTGCGTTTTTGCTGTTAGGTCTGTAGCAACCTTAAAAAATGCAAGCAAAAACGCATGAGAAAATGCATGATACCATTTAGTGGCATGCGTTTCTGCATGCGATTCCCATAGGGCCCCATGTTACAAAAATGCATGCGATTTTGACTACGCATCAAAAAATGCAACATGATGCATTTTTTGGTGCTGAGCCAAAAAATGCATCCAACAAACGCATGGCACTTTGGCCATGCGTTTTTTGCATTGGTGCCTATGGATACGTTTTTCCAAAGACAAGTGTGAAAAACAATTAGAAAAAGCGCATCCACGATGCCAGTGTGACCCTAGCCTTAAAGAGATGACTAGCCACCTCTTGTTTCAGGATTTAAAGAGTGAAATCAGTTTAGGAACTATAATCGAAGACACTTTTAGGGCATTTTATAGCTAGAAAAAGGGTGCCGGGGATAAATCATAAACTGTGGCTTACAGAGCATAGACAATATTCACTGTAGTGCAGAAATAATTTCTTGTTAGAAACCATGCTGAGCAAATTTGTTGGCTCACAAGAAGCCACAAGAATGTATAGAGTTTTTGATTAGTATCTCCACAATAGTCAGTGAGTGACCCTACATGTGTAAGTTTACAGAAGTGTGGTTGGGAAAGTAGACAAACTTTACCAGGGAAGTGGTCAGGATGCTATATGCTGTTGATAAAATGGAGAGAATAGTGGATGGTCATGATATCAGAGCCAAAGTATACCAACTGGTACTAGGCAACAAATCCTAGAAGAAGCAAGACTTTTTTTAGGAGTGAAATCCAAAAACATACCAAGGTAAACTTCAAGCTAAGCATCAGAGTGGATGTTAAAATAGCAATAGAAAGAACAGCCAAAAAGGATGTGCCCCAAACTACCTGATTGACACTGCTGGCTTGCCTGGAGTGAGTACTGTCTGTAGAAAAAAATCAATTTCTGTCAATCACAAGTGTGAGAACATGCAAATTAGAAGAATGCAATGAACTTCTTGACCAATCCAAGAGTGCATTATGCAGCCCAATTAGCATATTTGATTAAAATTGTTTCTGCAGTAAGGAGGCAGCAAGTAGAGTACCAGAAATTGAATTATTATAGGGGCTATATCCTCTACAGCTGTGTTCCCCAACTCTAGTCCACAAGAGCCACTAACAGTGTATGTTTTCAGGATTTCCTTAGTATTGCACAGGTGATCATTTAATAACCTGCAAAGGTAACGATTTCAACACCTGTACAATAGTAAACAAATCCTGAAAACATGCACTGATGAAGACTGGATTTAGGGAACAATTCTGTACAGGGCCACGTGCTTAGTTTATACTATCATTAAAGTAAAAAATGCAATGTGCCCCTGCAATCTTTGTAGGAAAAAGCTGATCAATATTTTCCATTACTATATATTAATGCTACTACCTTGCAGAATTGGAATTTTTATGTACTAATTGCATAAGTTTCCTCTGTGTACTATCTCTGTTCCCTCCTATATCCCATAATATTCCAATATGTTAAATGGTTTCTTAGGACAATGGGTTTAGACTATGTTTCTGAAATTTTAAATTTGGATTTTGAGAATAGGTATTGATATAAATGGTGTCAATCTCTGTAGAACACTGTAGAACAAGTTATAGCAGGGGTATCCAACCTATGTGACCTTGAGAGCCACATGCAGCTGTGAAAAATGGTTGTGAGACACAAGAGATCCTTGAGAGAGAGTCGTGAGCCACTTACAGCTCCTACCCCTTCACAGTAGTGACACCCAGAGCCCGTATTACCGATATAATGACAGCCAAAGCTTTTCCACAGAACTCACACTGAGGCATTGTACCACGACCCAGGGGTTTCTACCTTTCCCCCATTCAGATCTGCTCTTCTATGTCAGGCTACTCACAAAAGTCACTATCTGGAGACCTGCTCCTCATAGTTGTTAGCTAGACCTGGTTCCTGGTTCTAATGCACAAAGCTGACAGACAGCCACGAGCCACAAATCACAGTCCCACAAGCCACATGTGACTCCCAAGCTACCAGTTGGGGACCTCTGCTCTATAGCAACACGGTATTAAGAAATGCATTGATCAAATTGATTTAAATCCTTTGTATTGTCACAAAAATGTCTTTCTGGCAATACACTAGTAGCAAGCTATAATGACGTTATCTGCTTATTCAATGTCTCTTTCTCTTGTCATTGCTGTGTCTAGTTTAACATCTGCTTTTCATGCTGACAATAGCTTAATTCCGGACAGGATTGGAATATCAAGGGCAAACAAAAAACAGACAGTTTATTAAAGTGTTTAATGATCAACCAAAAACATTGCAAACATTCACGTCTTTCAACAAAATAATGGTTCTAAGTCAGAATGTACATAATAAAAGATGTAATATGTCATAATCTAGTAAATATTCAAAAATAATGATTGGAAATTTGACCTATGGCTGCCTATTCCTAGATAAAGTAACACATATTTCCCTTGGTGTTTTTTAAACCAACACAGAGTTGCAATATTGCGTCTAAATAAATTGTGCGGCTTGACAAAATACAAATCTATGTAGACTGTTAACATGTAGGCATTTCATTTGTTTAAATTTGATTCCCCTTTCATCTATTTAGGGGGCTGCTACATTGCCTAGATTAAAGCAGCTCTAGCTGGATGAAAAATAACCTCCACCTAGCAGAGAACAGTCCTGGAAATCATTACACATCAGTTATAAACAGTTTTATGCCCCCTTGGCCTCTGTTATTTTTGATTAGTTGGAAGTGACTATTAGATAAATCCTTTGGTTTATTCAGTTCTGAGAATACGGTCCTTGTTTAACAAGAAATCAATTTAACATTTAAAAACATAAAATCTTGTACACAATAAAGTAAATATGCCGGCCATACATATGGTAATGGTGCGCTCTATAACCCGCCTTATCTCTGATGTCCGACAGATGAATCCAGCATTCACTTCCTATTTGTGCCTTTTAATTTAGACCATCTAACTATAATGATATTTGTAGAATTTGCTTTACATTATTGGGGTAAAAACATCACCGGGCAGGTTATAGACCATGGTTGGCTCTGTTGGATGGTTTGTCCTCTGTAATTCACAATGTAGAAGAACCCAGCAGGTTAAAAATCTCTGTAGAGAGGTTCAAACGGGCTTTAAGTGGAAGCTGTGTTTTTAGTCTTCTTACTTTTGGCAACTTTGATTTAGGAGAAGAGAAACAGCTGTTTATTCAGGGATAAGAAGCAATACATGAATCACTGAAGTGAGAATCAACCATTATAGGATAAATAGTCAAAATAATATAGTAGTAAACAGGCAGTTAGACTAACCCATCTGCCTATTTATTTAGAAATCTTAAGGGTCCAGTCAGGGCTAGCCACTAGGAATTTCAGGACCCATCAGTGGCAAAATTTTGGGGGCCCCCTGAGACTCTGGCCAGGCCACACTCCAGCTCTGAACTCCACCCCAGCTCCGCTCCAGCCTGCGAACCTTCCACAGTAGCAATGATCACTCTGGAAAAACTCCACTTCTGCATTCCACTCCCGCCACCCGCCAAAGTGTTCTGAGTAGTCATCATGTCACCAATCATTCATATGTGATTTTCACACTTACAGTTACGTGCTGATGAGCTGCTCTTTCTAAAGCTCTCAATGTTCAATGAAAAACAGAGAAGCAGAAAGAAAAGCTGTAACATGACAGTAAGTATGAAAATTACATATGAGTGGAGTGGAGCAAGAGCTGAATCCTGACAGTGAGAATATTGCACACTATTAAGATTGGGCTACAGGGCTTAATGTTACAATTAAAGGACTTGTCTAGTTTTGAAATGAAAAGCTGTCGTCTCTCTAGGTGACTGAGGGACTTTGAATTCTCACAGTGCGTACACTGCACACTTTCAGGATTCTGCCGTGCCAATGGTACATAGATAGTCTGACTGGACCTGTGGTGTGCAGGAGGAGGCAAGGATCTAAAGGTACCTGGCACCCCTCATGGATTAGGAGAGGTGACACTTGAACCAGGACCTTACTATAATCAATCCAGTAAGGGATCTGGCTCTCTGAGTAGTGGACAGTAGATCAAATATCATTGACGCCTTTAATTCATGTGAGATGTTCACGGGTAGTAACCACCTCTAGTGAATACAGGATTGCATTACTGCAGTCTGATGGAGGCACTACAAAACAAGTTTTGAATAAATCTGTGGAAGGTTTTATTCAAGCTATCTGCCTGTGGGTGGGCATATACCATCTTGCCTCTTTGGTGGATCGGACCAACAGATGAACGTCTGATACTTCAGTGACAATATAACAGTAAATGAGGACCAATATTTAGTGTACCAACCACTTGCGTGTGGTTGCAAAAAACCATGTATAATATTACGTAAACTGTGTACCCCTGATGAGCTGGCAGAACTGCTGGTGAAATGCGTCGGGTTGCAAAATTGTACTTTGAAATATTATATGGTCTAGATTTCAAGGGTTCTTCTTATAATCAGCTTTGATAAGGATACTAGGTTGACGATAACTGACCGTTGACGCTTGACCGAATTTGACGCTAGGTCAGACCACCATATTCGTACCTAGGTTATTAGGGAGATCCTTTGGGATCATGTAAATATTGTATGCTGTGTAACTGGGATAGGGAAGGGTCTGTGTTTGCACATGTCACAAAGCCACATTGGTTGTTTTTAACTATTTATTCAATAAAGATTATCTTAGTGTAGTCCTTGTAGTGGTTATTATATAATCCTTAAAGGGATCCTGTTACCCCCAAAGCACCTCTAAAGCTATTAAAACTGTCCCTAGAGCATAGTAACACTTACCCTACACTCCTTTTAGCTCCTAAATGCACCAAGTGAAATTGAAGATAAATGTTATTGCAGTACCTCATTAGGGATGATAATGAGTGACTATGCTACTCATAGTCAACCTGGCATGCGCAGTGCGCGTTTTGAAGCTAACAAAGCGGCGCGGGTGTACTACGTCACCCGGCGCCGGAAATGACGCGATTCGCGTCACCCAGCCCCACTACAGGGCGGCCGAGACAGCGCAGAGCGGCGGGGAGGCGCGCATTTTAATCTGATTAGAAGATCACGCCTATGGAGGCGTGATATCATGAAGTGGGAGAGTCTGCCAGGGTGACTATGAATAGCATAGTCACTCATTATCATCCCTAATGAGGTACTGTAATAACATTTATCTTCAATTTCACTTGGTGCATTTAGGAGCTAAAAGGAGTGTAGGGTAAGTGTTACTATGGTCTAGGGACAGCTTTTAATAGCTTTAGAGGTGTTTTGGGGGTGACAGGATCCCTTTAACTTGTCAGACGGCACAATACTTTATTAACATAGTATCACGTTACAAGTTATAATATAATAATAATAATAATAATAATAATAATTTATTCATTTATATAGCGCTATTAATTCCATAGCACTTTACATACATGAGTAATCTAAACATCCTATCAGTATGTCTTTACAATGTGGGAGGAAACCGGAGTGCCCGGAGGAAACCCACACAAACACGGGGAGAACATACAAACTCCTTGCAGATGTTGTCCTTATTGTCCTTGGTGGGAATTGAACCCAGGACTTCAAGACCCCAGCGCTGCAAAGGCTGCAGTGCTAACCACTTGAGCCACCGTGCTTGCCATGAAATGTTACATTGTACAGGATCAGAACCTATAACAGCACAGGAATACATCACTAGACCCACCTGAGGTACAAAAATACATCACCAGAACCCTCATCAGTGCAGAATAACATAACAACAACCACCCCGAAATTCATCAATAGAATCACCATCAGTATAGGAATACATAAGAAGAACCAAACGAGGTACAGAAATACATCACCAGAACCCTGATCAGTACAGAAAATCATCATCAGAACCACGATTTGTACAAAAAAAATTAATGAATAGTACATCAATTGTAATGTCAGGGCAATCCTGTATACATATTTCTATTGCATGAACCTGCAACTTCCAATATGTCCTTAATATTGCTAAGTTTTCAAAAAATCCCACCTCCTCCCCCTCCATTTGCAGACCATCACTCTCCCCTCCTCATTCCCTCATATGTAGACATCACACCTCCTCCCCATCTGTTTGCAGACCATCTCTCTCCACCCCTCCATTTGCAGACCATCACTCTTCTCTCCTCCCTCCATTTGCAGACCATTCCACCTCCAACCCCTACATTTGCACATCATCACTCTCCCCTTCTCATTCCCGCATATGTAGACCATAACACCACCTCTCTCTCAGTTTGCAGACCATCACTTTCACCTCCTCCCTCCATTTGCAGACCATCATACTTCCTCCTCCGTTTGCAGACCATCACTTTCCTCTCCTCATTCCCCCATATGTAGACCATCACACCTCCCTCCCCTCTTTTTGCAGGCAATCACTTCCCCCCTCCATTTGCAAGCTATCACTTCCCTTTCCCTCTGTTTGCAGATCATCACATTTTCCCCTCCATTTGCAGACCATCGCACTCACTTCCCCTCTGTTTGCAGATCATCACCCTCCCCTCCTCCCTATTTGTAGACCATCACTCTCCTATCCCCCCTCTGTTTGTAGACATTCACACCTCCTCCCTCTCCATTTGCAGACCATAATAATGTTCCCCACCCTCTCCCCTTCCCCTAATTGCTATGGTCTGTGGATCTTTGGTGTCTTCAGCTCCACTGGACCGGAGCACTTTCCACATCTTTTTTGCACCTTGGCGGTACTCTGGGATTTCAGCAGCATAATAATGTGACCTGATCACACTGCTGATATTACCTTGACCTGGATGTGCCTGCGGTCAGGGCTTCAATTGTACGACCATCTAAGAGACGCTTGTACAGCTGATCAGTGGGAGCTTGACAGTGACTCAGAGAGAGAAAGGCTGACTCCCACTGCAGCCACGCGGAGACACTGCACAGTCGATGGCACCCCCCTGCCTGCTGTGCCTGGGGTATATGCCCTGTGTCCCCACCAGCCGCCCTCCAGTTAAGCTGCTGGGCCTTGCCCCCTGCCCCTGGGCCCCCTCTTAGCCTCTGCACCTGGGCCCCTCACTGGAGTCAGGCCAGTGAGGCCCTGATGGCGGACCTTGGTTCAGTATAGGGAGTTTGTATGTTTTCCCCGGGTTTGCATTGTTTTTTCTCTGGGTACTACTCCCAACTTCCAGGGATATACAGATAGAAGTTTTAGATTGTGAGCCCCGATGGGAACAGTGATGAAAATGCATGTATAATGCTGAAAAATACTATGGCACTATACCTGCAAGCAAAATAAAGTGATATAAATAAATAATAATACACCAAATATTTAATATATATCTCAATGCTTTTATATTTATGTGCATTAGTCATTCACTTTTACCGTCCCATTCCCCCTCCATCACCCTTTATCCACATCAGCCCCTCTCGACTTCCCTTTACTATGTCCTGCTCCCATACTCTCTTCACCCTACTCAATAATCTAATCCCGTCATATTCCAGGGTCTTGCATCAACAAAAACAATGTCATAGAGCCAAACATTACTCCCTCCTACTCTTTCTACTACTGCTTATGTCAGGTGATATTTCTCCCAATCCTTGTCCACCCTCTTCCAACTTCAACCACCTCCCCCATCTCACACAGAAATCCCAGTAACCTAATTAGCATTACCTGCACACCTTCATCTCCCTCTTTTAAATGTGCCCTCTGGAATCCTTGGTCCGCATGCAACAAACTTCCCTTTATCCACAACTACTTTCTCACTAACTCTCTTAACCTTTTGGCCCTCACTGAAACCTGGATCCAGGACTCAGACACTGCCTCCCCTGCTGCTATCTCCTACGGCGGTCTACACTTCTCTCATTCCCTGAGACCTGGAAACAGACGTGGTGGCGGAGTTGGCCTACTCCTGTCCCCACAATGTACTTTCCAGGTCACCCCCCCCGCTCCATCACTCTCATTCCCTTCTTTTGAGGTTCACACCATTAGGCTGTTCTGTCCCCTCCCCCTCAGAGTAGCGGTGGTATATCGCCCCCCAGGTTCACCCACCCACTTCCTCGACCACTTCTCCGCGTGGCTGCCGCACTTCATGTCCTCAGAATTGCCAACCTTCATCCTGGGAGACTTTAACATCCCATAAACAGCCCCAACTCCACATCTGCATCCTAGCTCCTATCTCTAACCACTTCTCTTGGCCTCTCACAGCTCTCAACCTCTGAGACACACAAGGATGGTAACACCCTTGACCTGGTCTTTACCCGACTCTGCTCTACCTCCACCTTAGACAACTCATCTCCTTCTCTCTCTGATCAAAACATTCTCTCCTTCACACTCACAAACCCTCGCCCATCACAGCATAGTCCGACCTATCACACATTCAGAAATCTACAGGCCATCAACCCTCATACATTCAGAGACTCTCTTCTCTCATCACTGTCCCCAATCTCCTCCTTCTCCTGCCCCAATCTGGCTGTGAATTACTACACTGAGACTCTCAAAAGTACCCTGGACCAAGTAGCGCCCCTCACCCTCAGAACCTCCAAATACAGAGTAAAACAGCCCTGGCTCACATCACAAACTCGATTCCTCCAGCGATGCTCTAGGAGTGCCGAACGCCTATGGAGGAAAACTCGCACACCAGAAAACTTTATCCATTACAAATTCATGCTCAAAACCTACAACTCTTACCTTCACCTCGCCAAACAGACCTACTTCACCACCCTGATCTCCTCACTAGCCAACAACTCAAAGAAACTCTTTGACACCTTTCACTCTCTCCTCAGTCCTAAAGTGCAGGCCCCTATCACTGACCTCTGTGCTGATGATCTGGCCTCTTACTTCACAGAGAAAATAGAAAACATCCATCAGGAAATCAGCTCCCAACCTTCAAGTGTTTCTACTCCCATCTGTCCCTACATCCCCTCTGGCTCAGTCTCCATTTTTGACCCAGCCACAGAAGAAGAAGTTTCCAGGCTCCTCTCGTCCTCACGTCCCACTACATGCACCTCTGACCACATTCCCTCACACCTACTACAGACCCTCTCTCCAGTGGTCACCACTCACTTAACCGCAATCTTCAATCTCTCCCTCTCTACTGGCATCTTCCCCTCCTCCTTCAAACACTCTATTATTACTCCACCACTAAAGAAAACATCCCTTGACCCATCCTGCATAAATAAGTATAGACCTGTCTCCAATCTCCCCTTCATCTCAAAACTCCTGGAGCGCCTGGTCTACACCCGCCTCACCCGTTACCTCTCCACTTACTCTCTTTTAGATCCATTGCAGTCTGGCTTCTGCCCCTTACACTCTACAGAAACTGCCCTTATCAAAGTGACCAATGACCTTCTGACAGCAAAACATTATGGTGACCACTCTCTGCTTATCCTTCTTGACCTCTCTGCGGCTTTTGACACTGTTGACCACCATCTCCTACTCGCTATGCTGCACTCCATTGACATCAAGGACACGGCTCTCTCCTGATTCTCTTCCTATCTTTCTGACTGCTCTTTCAGTGTATCATTCTCTGGCTCCACTTCCTCCCCTCTTCACCTCACTATTGGGGTCCCTCAGGGTTCAGTCCTTGGATCTCTTCTCTTCTCTCTCTACACAGCCCCGATCGGACAAACCATCAGCAGATTTGGCTTCCAGTACCATCTCTATGCTGATGACACACAACTGTACACTTCAGCCCCTGATCTTACTCCTGCTCTAATACAGAACACCAATGACTGTCTAACCGCAGTCTCCAATATCATGTCCGCTCTCTATCTGAAACTCAACCTTTCCAAAACTGAACTTCTTCTGCTCCCACCCTCTGCCAACCTCCCTAAACCTGACATCTCTCTCTCGGTGTGCGGCACCACGATAACGCCCAGTCAGCAGGCTCGCTGTCTCTGTGTTTTGATGGACACTGATCTCTCCTTCACCCCATATATACAATCTCTCACCCGCTCCTGACGCTTGCACCTGAAAAATATCTCCAGAATTCGCCCTTTCCTCATCATGGAAACAACTAAAACCCTCACCGTGGCCCTGATTCATTCCCGCCTTGACTACTGTAATTCTTTATTAGCTGGCCACCCCCACAGTAAGCTTTCCCCTCTCCAGTATATCCTCAATGCAGCAGCCAGGATCACCTATCTAGCAAACCGTTACTCAGATGTTTCTGCTCTGTGCCAGTCACTACATTGGCTACCCATACACTATAGAATCCAATTCAAATTGCTCGTTGTCACCCACAAAGCTATTCATGGTGCGGCACCTCCTTACCTCTCCACCCTCATCTCTGTCTACCACCCCACCCGTCCCCTTCGCTCTGAACGCGACCTCAGACTAATATCGGCATTAATCCGAACCTCCCATTCCCGACTCCAAGACTTCTCTCAAGCTGCACCAAACCTCTGGAATGCTCTACCCCAAAAAATTAGGACCATCCACAACTTGCATAGCTTCAAACGCTCCCTAAAAACACACCTCTTCAGGGCGGCCTATCCTTCTCCCTAACAGTAGTCATTTAGACAGAAGATATTCATTGTTATAAGCCCCTGTACTTTGTGTTCCCATCCCGTCTTAGATTGTAAGCTCCTTCGAGCAGGGTCACCTTTATTTTTTGCCTTTTTATTGTATTTCCTAAGTTGATTCTATGTTTATTGTATGGCACGGTGGCTCAAGTGGTTAGCACTGAAGCCTTTGCAGCGCTGGGGTCCTGAGGTCCTGGGTTCAATTCCCACTAAGGACAACATCTGCAAGGAGTTTGTATGTTCTCCCTGTGTTTGCGTGGGTTTCCTCCGGGCACTCCGGTTTCCTCCCACATTGTAAAGACATACTGATAGGATGTTTAGATTGTGAGCTCCAAGAGAGACAGCATTACTGATGTATGTAAAGTGCTATGGAATTAATAGCGCTATATAAATGAATAAATATTATTATTATGTAACTACTGTTCTGCATTACCATTCTGTACCGTATATTTTTCTTATATGTACCATTGTACTGTAAAGCGCTGTGGAATATGTTGGCGCAATACAAATAAAGTTTTTTTATTATTATTATTATATGGCAGTTCCATTTTCTTAGGAATTTGGTTCCTAAATGTGGGGCTACTTATATGGTACAATTTCTTTAAACGGTATAGCACAACATGTGCTCATAGCTTTCATATGTTATTTAAATTTGGTGTACGGTACTTTGCTTATAAACACTGACCAACTTTTTCATTACTAGAGCAGGGCGTCCAAGGACATCTGTATCGCAGCCGAATGCACTTCTAACTGTTTCTCAAATACAGTAGAAAACGCTTAATACTAGGCATGTACAAAGACCTGTAAGCTGCTTTTCTGACTCTAAGTGGGTAACAATTGTAAGATAATGAGTTTTGTATGTAAGGCAAAATGAATTACACAGGCACTGCACATTTCACCTGGAACTGTTGTACTAGCCTACTTGCTATAGTGTTACATTGAGGGTATATATTGGGCAGTTGAACACATTACTGAGGCTGAGCTTTTCAGGTAAACAAAATGATGGTAACAGAAGTTGATGGTTGCACTTTAGAGTTGAGGCGCAGAGCTTAGCAGTCACTAACAGGAACAGTCTCAGTAAAGTTCACAAGATGCTCACATTGAGTTGTTACCACCAGCAACAGGAACACTACTGTAGTCTGCATTCCCTGGCAACTTCTATTAACATTTAATATTCAGGTGTGCTAATTCCATAAGACCAAAATTTTGGAACAGACCATAGCAGTTCATTGCAGACATGTTTGTCTGTAACTAACCCCTCGGATTTCAGCAGGAGAACCCTGTAATAACAGAATGTCTCACTGCTCTAGGAAGGGTATACAAAAGCTTGCAACACAAGTCTGATTCATAAAGGTCCCATGTCACTTCTTTTAGGGCTTAAACTATCTGCTGCCAACGTTTTGGTTTTGTAGAGTCCATTTCTTAGCTGGTTATTGCTACATGAGTGAGTCCTACACTCTATCAGTCTAGTGATTTTAATAAAATGTCTCCCTTATTAATGTGGTCAACTTGGTGAGATTTATTTGTCTCTTGTATAGTAGAATGATCTGGTGACACCATACTGTATAATTCACAGAAACTCTATTATCCTCTGAATATATTAGTACATTTTCTGGCTCATCTACGAACACAGATTCCATGCTGAACAGTGTTCAAAAAGTTGCTTTAAAGGGAAAAACACATGCCTTTGGGCTTAGGTCACTCACTGAGACTTTAAGATATAACAATGCTATTGATGCTCTTTCAGAACTTTCCATACTTTCAAATGTTTGCAAAATTTGAAGGGAAGACAAAGTGGGCCAGATACTGAGATGCCAAAACCTTGCCTACAAATTTTTTTTTGTTAGTACGCAAGTAGCAGATTTGTGTTGACATTCTCCCTTCATAAGCAGAGATGAGCAAACTTTCCCTGAACATGTTCACCAATTTCAAATCGGGCACGAACATTGCAGATTCAGTTTGCGATCAGGAACTCAAGATTTTTGCAAAACAATTGCAGAACGCAGCTTTGTTTGGGAAAAACATTAACATTTAAAATGGCCCTAAACTTTCCCTGTTAGTTTGGTGCCAAAACGCTCACCGGAAGACCTATTAGCTGGAAACACCACCTAACCTTAAGGTTAGGAGTGTTCCCGTCATCAGGTCTACCAACTTATATGAAGCTGTAGATTTTCTTTTAGCTTTAAATTATTTTTTTAAAGATTCCTGGAGTTTGCAAGTGTTTTGACACCTGCAGGGTGTGAATTTTGGAAACAGTGCCAGATGTGGCGGCAGCTGTGAAGTCCAGGAAATTTACAATGTCCTTAAAACATCAGTTTAAAGTGAACCTATTACCTATATTAAGCCCCCCAGGCTATCACTACCTGTCCCTGCACCTTCCTATTACTACTCTAACTATCCCTCTCTGTCCTAAATGTGACCTGTGACTGTGTAATAAAACATTTTTAATACTCACTCATTAGTATGATAATGAACAGGGGGGTTACCATTGCTAGCCCCCCTGGGCGTCCTCTTTGCCGCCTCCAGTATTGTTTATCACGCCCCAATTGGCGTGATATTGAAATCCTAATGCACGTCCCTAACCCTGGCTTGCAGCTGTCTGCAGAGTTCCGGGTATGATGCCGAACGCATCATTTCCGGTACTCCGCAGGCCGGACTTCAAGCTGCGCACTATCTGTGATGAGCTGACGTAATGTGCTCTGAGCTGTGGAGTATCGGAAATTACGCGTTCAGCCTCATACCTGGCACTCTGCAGACTGCTGCGAGCCAGGCTGGAGGGCGCGCATTAGGATTTCAATATCACGCCCATCAGGGCATGATAAACAATACAGGAGGTGGAGAAGGGGACAGAGAGAGGACACCCAGGGGGGCTAGCAACGGTAGCCCCCTTGTTCATTATCCTACTAATGAGTGAGTATTAAAAACGTTTTATTACACAGTCACAGGTCACATTTAGGACAGAGAGGGATAGTTAGAGTAGAAATACAGGTAGTGATAGCCTGGGGGGCTTAATGTAGGTGACAGGTTCACTTTAAGAAAAATTAATATTTTTTGAGAAAGCAAAAAATCTGCTGGGGTATGTAAACTTTTGAGCACAATTATAAATTCATCAGTCTCTGTACATACGTCCCCCAACTAAGCTGTGTTCCATAGCAATATGTGTGGCATGTTTCATCACTACAGGTAACCATGGTAACCGCTAACCATGGTTACCTGATCTCTCCTCGGGTGACCTCAGTAGTCACTGCTTACCGGATTGGAGCTAGCGGCTCATTCATTCAATGTTTGGAGGCTGCGGTAACAGGACTCTGTGTTCTTTCCCATAGCCTGCAATCAATAAGACATCGCAGAGGATCAAGGATGGGTATGAGGGAGTAAAAAAGATTATATCAGAAAATCTCATTCTACTGCTCCTATTGTGTGGATTAGCCCTTCTAATGTGTTCCCTAATTAAACGGCTACTGATGTGTCCCTAAAAGGAATACCTTGGGTAACATAATTTTCCCTAGTACATTTACCAACAGGCCTACACAAACATAATTTCCCCTAGTACATGTACCAGCTGGTTTACATAAACTGGTAAATACAAATGTGAGGGTAAGATTTGCAACTAGTGTAAAATTATGGAAAGAATAATAATAATAATAATAATAATAATAATAATAAAACTTTATTTGTATAGCGCCAACATATTCCGCAGCGCTTTACAGTACAACGGTACATATAAGAAAAATATACGGTACAGAAAGGTAATGCAGAACAGTAGTTACATACAATAAACATAGAATCAATGTAGGAAATACAATAAAAAAGGCAGAAAATGAAGGTGACCCTGCTCGAAGGAGCTTATGAATTTCACAATAAAGTAACTGGCAAAAAATATGATATAAAATAATTTCTATATTGCAATACCACACATATTGTCTATATCATGACATGTGTGTGGTTGCACCGCAAGGTCTTTCAAAATGAGGATCAGGTAACATATTGCAGTGCTAAGCCAGACAATAGGAGGGGATTGTCAGGTTTATCTAGACGTTTTCTGTCTTGCCATAAGGAGGATACCAATTTTTTGAGAATAAAGGGCATAGAGAGAGTGGCTTGGCCCTTTCAGGGTAGAGATTGGGAGCGCACCCTTAGGGTGCCGTCACACCTGGCGATGGCACCGGAGATGTCGGCGGCGATTGGTGGGAGCGTGCACGTTTTTGGCGCCCCGCCAGCGCTGCCGCCCCGCATTTACATGGGGAGACACCTCCAGGCGATGCCCCGGCGAGCTGACAGGCGGCATCGCCGCCGGGGGTGTCTCAAAACCCCAGGGGCGATGCAGAACGGGAAAAAGCCCTTTTCCCCCATCTCCTTTCAGGTCACCGGCGGCCGTTTCCCATGGGGCAAAGTGTACACATCGCCTCAAAATGGGCCGCCTGGTTTCACATCACTGATTGAAACCATGCGAGCACTCAGAGGCGCCGACATCCCCCTTTACATTAGGCGACGCAGGGGCAATATTTGGGGCCGAAAAGGCCACGCCCCTACATCGCCTAATACATCGGCGGTGCCGTCCCAGGTTTTGACAGCACCCTTAGGGGTAGAGAAGCATAGTATAGTCTCAAGGGGTTTCTGCCTGTTCTGAGCTAATGGCACTGCTGGACATCTTTCAGTTTAGAAGGGAAGTAAGCTTTAAGTGTCTTTCATCTTTCTGCACTAATTTCCCCTTTGGGAGAACAAACATCATTAAATCATTATTGTCCATTTCTTTGGGGCTTCTACAATTTATTTTGAACAACACATCTTGAAATTCCAGTCTGCTTTGAAATTTTGCCTGGGCGTGTCCCCTTTTTTTGGTTTCAGTATAACAACCTTCTATCTTGTTACTGTGCTCAAAACCCTTTCAATAAAAGTATGGAAACCCGAAACAGCGATAAATTAA
>JARQOC010000001.1:142964862-143029429 GCA_033576535.1 Allobates femoralis | reverse complement strand
ATGTCATGTGAGTGCTATGAAAGTTTGCGATTTTTTTTCTTGCTTAGCATCATATGACGTTGTGAGGTAGCAAGGGGAATGGTGGTAGAGGGACGCTATGTTTCCCCAAGGATGGTGAGCTACTGCATGTATGGGACAGGAGATGCTTACATGAGCATAGGTGAGGTAGGTATGGTCACCGTTACTGAGAACGGTGGCTGTTGGTGAAGCCTGTTATGGGACCTCATCTATGAGGAATGGGGGAAGGTTTTTGGGCGGGCCTCCATTCCTCATCTCCCGCCCCAGGCTTTTGAAGTAGCTGGGAGGGAAAGACAGGTGAGAAAGGTTAGGCCGGAAGAGACGGCTGTCAAGGTGTTGTGAGATGAGAACAGACTGCAGAGGAGTGCAGCCTGTGGGAAAGTAGCCTGTGAGAGCACAGGGAGTGTGTACCAGACCCCAAGGTGGGGTAGGACCCCTAGGCGAGCTCCAGGAGGAGCAGGTTTAGCGCCGACGCTGTTATCCTGATGAAAGGACTATTTCTGTTATTTTGCCATTGTGTGCAATAAAACACACTTGTTTTTGGACTGAGCCTGAGTGTCACTGCCTTACTTGCTGCTGCTATAGAGACTGATCCCTACATATGGTGGAGAATGCGGGCAATGCAGTAAGGCATACACTAATCGCTGTAGAGGACGAGTTGTATGTCCTGGGTGAAGCAAGCCCTAAAGCAGCGCTCAGCAATGGAGGACGTTGTAAAGGCATTGGTGGAAGCCAACCTGCAGCAGAAGCAGCAACAGCAGATGTATGCTGAGGCGCTGCAGGCCCAGCAGCACAGCCATACGGAGGCCCTGAGACTTCAACAGCAAACCAACCAACTCCTGATGGAACAGTTAACCGCCCTGAGGTCAAGCACACCAGCTGATCACCAGCAGGACATCAAGAAGAGAGTCCGTGCGTCCCTCCAAAAGATGACCGCAGGGGACGATGTAGAGGCTTTCTTGGCAGGGTTCGAGAGAGTGGCAGAGCGAGAGAGCCTGCCGCTACACCAATGGTCGGAGGTCGTAGCGCCATATCTGATTGGAGAGCCTCAGAAAGCGTACTACGACCTGAGCGAGCAGGACGCCCGGGACTATCAAAAGGTAAAAGCCGAGATTCTAGCTCGATTGGGTGTGAATGTGTATCTCCGTGCCCAGAGAGTCCATCGCTGGGCCTATGTAGAGACTGTAGCAGTCCGGTCTCAGATGTATGATCTCGTCCATCTTGTAAAAAAATGGTTACAGCCGGAGCTGTTGTCCCCAGCGCAGATGGTTGAAAGAGTGGTACTGGACAAGTTTGTGCGGGCCTTGCCCCCAGCCATACAGCAGTGGGTGGGACATGGGGACCCTGTCGATGCCAACCAGCTGGTTGGTTTGGTGGAACGCTATGAGGCCACCCAGAACTTGTTAAAAGTGTCTTCCCCAGTCCGTGTGCTCCCCAAATCCCGCAAGGTCACCAACCCCGAGAAATACAGGACTCTGTCCCACACCCCCACCCCTGCAGGCCCTCAGGCAAGGAAGCTGGACACTGTTGTGTGCTGGAGGTGTCAAGAGCGAGGACACATTGCTGCAAACTGCCCTATCACCACAGATCCTATGGACTGCAGTGCGGTCCGGCGCGTCTCCCTCTATGCCTCCCCGGTATATACCGCTGCTCCCCCGGAGCCTGCACATGTCTCTCCCATGTGTCAGGTTACGGTGGCGGGATGTCCTGCAGCTGCCCTCTTGGACTCGGGAAGCCTTGTCACCCTGGTGCAGGCCACCTTGGCTGGGTCCGCATCTTACACAGGACGTAATGTGGGGGTCTTGTGCATTCATGGGGACTTGAAAGAGTACCCTACCGCCATAATCCCTATCAAAACCCCGAAGGGGGAGTGTCGTCATGAGGCGGGAGTGTTAGAGTCCCTGCCGTATGGACTGATCCTTGGGAGAGACTTTCCCCTATTCTGGGCGCTGTTACCGGGGAACCGGGGTCAAGGGGTAAACAAGTCCAGAATGTTACTGACCCTGAGCCTGAACCTCGTGATCCCGACTCAGGGGTGCCAGCCGTGGGAGTAACAACGTCCCCTTTAGAGGTATTGGCGGGTGAAGCCGACGAGCTCGGGTCAGTACCTGAGTTTGCAGAGTTGGGAGTTCCCCGTGACAATTTTGGTACTGCACAGCTCCAAGACCCGACGTTAAATCGGGCAAGGGAAAATGTCATTTGTATTAATGGGGTGTTTCAGTACCCAGGAGCAGACCAGGTGTTTCCCCACATGGCTGTCAACCAGGATCTACTATACAGGGTTGACAGAGTGCGGGGTGAGACCTTGGAACAGCTGGTGGTTCCACAGCCTTATCGCCCGACGGTGCTCGACTTGGCACATAGGCATGTGCTGGGCGGACACCTCGGCCATAAAAAGACTCTGGAATGAATTTTGCAGCGGTTTTACTGGCCAGGAGTGTTTCGGGAGGTGCAGCGGTATTGTGAATCATGCCCAGAGTGTCAGCAATCCGCTCCTATGTCGCACTTCCGTAGTCCCTTGGTACCCCTGCCCATTAAAGACGTACCATTTGAAAGGGTCGCCATGGATCTGGTGGGTCCTCTGGTCAAGTCTGCCTGAGGGCATCAGCATATCCTAGTAATAATGGATTACGCTACCAGGTATCCAGAGGCAATTCCACTGCGGCACACCTCGGCGAAATTGATAGCCAAAGAGCTACTCGCCGTGTTCTGCCGGGTAGGAATTCCGAAAGAAATACTTACGGACCAGGGGACGCCGTTCATGTCCAAGGTTACCAAGGAGCTATGTAAACTGTTCAGGGTAAAGCAGTTGCGCACCTCGGTCTACCATCCGCAGACAGATGGCTTAGTTGAACGATTCAACAAAACCCTAAAGAGCATGCTGAAGAAGGTGGTATCCAGGGATGGGAAGGACTGGGATTGTCTTCTACCATACCTGATGTTCGCGATTCGGGAGGTACCACAGGCCTCGACAGGTTTTTCTCCGTTCGAACTCGTGTATGGTAGACATCCCCGGGGCCTGCTCGACATTGCCAAAGAGGGATGGGAACAGGAACCCACCCCCACAAAAGTGTAGTCGAGCACATCGCGACCATGCAGGACCGGATGGCAGCGGTGATGCCGATAGTGAAAGAACACTTAGAGGAAGCCCAAAGAGCTCAAAGTAGGGTATATAATAGATCCGCTAAGGTCAGAACATTTAACCCGGGTGACAGAGTCCTGGTATTAGTGCCTACTGTGGAGAGTAAATTCTTAGCAAAGTGGCAAGGGCCCTACGAAGTCCTAGAAAAGGTCGGGGAGGTCAACTACAAGGTATATCAGCCGGGTCGGAGAAAGACCGAGCAGATATACCATGTAAATCTGCTAAAAGCCTGGAAAGACAGAGAGGGTCTGGGTACAGAAGGGTCTCCCGCTGACCGTCCTCCCGCACTTGCTTTTCAGGCCAAGATGGTGCCTGAGGGGGCAGTGGCAGAAGTGACGATAGCCGAAACCCTCACGAAAAACCAGCAGCAAGAGTCGCGAGAGTTTGTGGCCAGGAATACGGATGTGTTTTCAGAGGTGCCAGGGCGTACCTCGTTGATTGAACACGACATTGTCACCGAGCCCCAGGTAAAAGTTCGGATGAGGCCCTACCGAGTATCTGAGGCACGGCGAAAGGCCATTTCAGAGGAGGTTCGTCAAATGCTGAAGTTAGGGGTTATTGAGGAGTCGAAAAGTGAATGGGCTAGTCCCATTGTTCTCATTCCCAAACCCGATGGGACGATACGGTTTTGCAACGATTTCCGGAGGCTGAACGAGGTCTCTAAATTTGACGCTTATCCAATGCCACGAGTAGACGAGCTCATTGAAAGACTCGGGAAAGCCCGGTACTTCTCCACACTCGATCTAACTAAGGGATACTGGCAAGTACCCCTTACGGATAGCGCCAAAGAGAAGACGCGGTTCATCACTCCGGAGGGTCTGTTTCACTACCTGGTGTTGCCATTTGGCTTACATGGGGCTCCAGCCACGTTCCAAAGATTAATGGACATCGTGTTGAAGCCTCATCAAAGGTACGCCTCGGCCTATCTGGATGATATCATCGTTTTCAGCAGCGACTGGGAGAGCCACTTGGCTAAGGTACAGGCTGTGGTGGACTCTCTCCGGGCAGTGGGGCTGACTGCCAACCCCAAAAAGTGTGCTCTGGGAATGGAGGAGGCACGCTATTTGGGGTACGTGATAGGGCGAGGTATGATTAAGCCGCAGGTCAACAAGGTCGAAGCCATCCAGAGTTGGCCACAACCAAGGACAGTAAAGCAGGTGAGAGCCTTCCTAGGAATTGTGGGATACTACAGGAGGTTCATCCCCAATTTTGCCACACTCTCAGCCCCATTGACAGACCTTCTGAAAGGAAGACGGCCCGTCATGGTAAAATGGAACCCCCAGGCCGAGCATGCCTTTCGGGACTTGAAGACGGTGTTATGCGGGTCTCCCATCCTTATCACACCTAACTTCACCCAAACCTTCATCGTTCAGACAGATCCATCAGAAGTAGGGCTAGGTGCAGTCCTTTCTCAGGAGGTTAAAGGGAACCTGTCACCCCAAATCACCCTTGTAAGCTGTAAATACATGTCCCTGAAGCATTACACTACAGTCCTACACATCCTTTTGTGGTGTTTTAGTTCAATATGAAAGTGCACTTTAGTCGTTTGCAAACTTACTAAATCCATGCCAGTGGGGCGTTCCCAAGCCTCCTTGTCTGCGAGGCGGTTCCCCTGTGTGCCGCTGTATTACGCCCTAATGGGCGTTTTTTCAAACTTTCTAGCGCGGGCACGATTCATAATCTCGTGCCCGCATCGTCACGGTCATGTGATGCCGTGACGCGTCATTTCCGGGCGGCTGGGTCGCTGCTGTCTGACGCGCACCGGCCGACTTCAGCAAGCGATCTGCGCATGCGCTGAAGTTGGCCAGTGCGCGTCAGACAGCAGCGACCCAGCCGCCCGGAAATGACACGTCACGGCATCACATGACCGTGACGATGCGGGCACGAGATTATGAATCGTGCCCGCGCTAGAAAGTTTGAAAAAAACGCCCATTAGGGCGTAATACAGCGGCACACAGGGGAACCACCTCGCAGACAAGGAGGCTTGGGAACGCCCCACTGGCATGGATTTAGTAAGTTTGCAAACGACTAAAGTGCACTTTCATATTGAACTAAAACACCACAAAGGGATGTGTAGGACTGTAGTGTAATGCTTCAGGGACATGTATTTACAGCTTACAAGGGTGATTTGGGGTGACAGGTTCCCTTTAATGGGGAAGAACACCCCATTACCTACCTGAGCCGCAAGCTCACGCCTGCAGAGAAAAATTACAGTGTGGTCGAGAGGGAGTGCCTAGCCATCAAATGGGCCTTGGAAGCGTTGAGGTACTACCTGCAGGGGCGACGGTTTCGGTTGGTGACTGACCATTCCCCACTCACGTGGATGAGCCAGTCCAGAGAGAGGAATGTGTGGCGCCCCTGCGTACAGGTGGCCACAGAAGGGTACTGCAGCCAGGCAGTTAGGACATGGTAAACACTACACCCTCACAGCCCACATCCCCACGCATAGAGAGGGTTCACATCCAGCTCTGAGGTCAGACACTATATGAGACCGGAGGAGTGGTGGATGAGGAGTGGGTTGGGCACACCAGAAGGTCAGGTGACTGACAGTATATAGAGAGGGGGAGGAGTGAAGGAAGTCAGTAAGCCATGGTGCTGAGATGAAAAGGTTGAAGGAGATTGCACGTCCTGGAAGAGCCTAAGCTGAGGAGCGCAGACCCGTACTGAGCCAATGCGAGCCAGATGGGGGGAAAGCCCATCCAAGATGCTGAAACCACCAGGAGTGTGACAGACAGAGAAGGGACGGTGCAACCCGTGCCCTAGACAGCAGCCGAAGCTACTGACGGCAGGTGGAGAAGCCCTCTAGATACCGAAGGAAACAGAGGAAGGAGCCTGGCAGAGCCTCATGCTAGAAGACTGTTGCAGGCTGGGCTAGAGCAGAGTGTCAGCTCTGAAGGGGACCGACGATTCACCCGGTATCCCCAGATTCACTGACGGGGAGCTTTAGTTTCAAGCTGGAGTTCCTAACCCAAAGAACAGGCAGCACAGTGACACACTAGGACTCACAGAAGCCCGAGTCACCGCTATACTGTTCAGCGTCCGCATACACCCGTGTAAGACGGAGAAAGAGAGTAATAGCCCGGAAAGGCACACTTAAAGACTGTGTGAGGGGTCACAAGGAGAGAGGAGCCTGGCTGCAGGAGAGAAGGGAACCCGGAAAGGGAGAATGCAACTGAATGTTAAGAGCTGTGTAAAGAATTGCAGATGACCTGTAAACTGCTAGAAAGAACTTAAGTAAAGCTTTGGAAACCCTGCATTGTCTCCTGCCTGCTTCCATCTGCAGACCATTCCTCCCATACAGGCTTGCACTGGGAAGATCTCAACCTGCAGAGCTACAGCCTGTCAGCACCAACGCTGAGGAGAGATCCCTGCAGCTGCAAAGTAAGTGTGCTCCACTACACCAAATAGACTTTAACTCCTTACTGCCCCGGGGGATACAGTTCTCCCCACTAGAACTATACCATCCCTGCTGCCATTCCATCACCCCCGGTGGTTCTTCGGCAGCCGCGGCCCCCATTACTGGCCGCACCAAGTGGGTGGCGTCACCCGTGACAATCTCCCTTGTAAATAATCCCCCTTTTATTGTGCTGAGCCAGGGACACGGTCCGGACCAGGCCACCAGTGACATCCCCAGCAGCAGATCGGTCCGGTACCGAGTACCCACGTCCCTTGGGGCTCCACAACCTGGCGTCACGAACAGGATCTACCCGGTCCAAAAGAATTGGACCTTGTGTGCCTAAATCCTGTGTTCTGGACTTTTCCCGCCAAAATCTGACCCTAATGGCGGCCACCAGGGACTAGCGCCATGTGCAGAGGGGGCGTTCCTGAGCCTCCCATCGTGGGCCGGTCCGGTCCAAGGCGCGAAAAGAAGGTCCCGCCCTGGCTCTCCTTAACTCCGGGAGAGCCAGCTGTCACTCTCAAAGAAGAGCCGCCCGCCCTAGACCCTCCTACCAAAAAGCTGGCGCGAAACTGAGAAGGAAATCGTCATCAGGAGGGGGCGGAGCGAGCAACCGGAAGAGAAGCAGTCGCCATTCAGAGACACGAGGACGGAAGCGGAGGACGCAGCAACCAGCGCTCTGTGCGAGAGACCACGAGTGATCCCGGAGGGCCCACAGATTGAACCAGTGGAGGAACCCGGTCTAGGAGAGACCCCGTGTGATCGCGTAGAGATGGCGGAAGGTGGAGAAGAGCGTCCCCGCATCCTAGACACCCGGAGGGGTGTATTGCGGCTGCTGCCCCCGAGGATGACACGGGTTCAGGAAGCTAATAGAACCCGGATCCAGATAGACATCGACCGCAGCCCGAACTACGAAGTCCGGCTACAGCGACCCGGCCGGGTCGAAGAGCACGGACGTGCCGCAAGCGACGCCGAAGGCCATACTGCTGTACTTGTGGATGTGAGTACCCCGCCAGCTATCGTGAACCAGGCATGGAGAGATGTCGACCCGCTCGGAGCTCTACCGGAAGGGTTCCTGAAGCTGCCGGAGCCCCTGATCCCTGCGCCAAAGACACTTGAGGTGAGAGGGGAGCAGCTGCGTTGCTGGTGGGAGCGGAGTAAAGACTGTCAAGATCTGATGGGCTTCCTAGGCGAGTCGGAAGGTGAAGTAGGCCCCGCGGAAATCATAACCCGAGAAGAATACATCCGGAGATGTGTGCGGAGGTGGGAGAAAGAGGAGGTCGAGAGGCTGGCACAGAAGCAGGAGCTGGTGGCCCGCGCCAAAGAGGCCAAGAACGTAGCCCGCCGCGACCGTGAGATCCAAGACTCCCCGAGACATGAGGGCCAAATTGTAAAGATCATCCGAGAAAGAGGTTACGCCTTCGCCCGCGAACCCGGAGGGCGGTATGACATATTTATCAATAAAAGAGAGGTGGAAGAGGAGCTCCCGCCAGACCATCCAGATCGCCAGGTCGAGATCGGCGAGTGGGTATCATACCACATTGCACAAGGCGAGCGCGGCCCGTACGGCCTCCAAGTAAAAAGACTCTGTTTGCAACCTGACAAAGATGAAGCCTCGACTGCAGAATATTGCGAAGTGCGAGATGACTTCAATGACCCCAGCTACACTGATGTGGCGACCAACACGGATCCTGTGATCATCTTTGAAACTCCAACCCTAACAAGAGACGCTGTTACCCAGACACCAGAGAGCTATCTGTTGATCGATGCCTTACAGCACCTGGAGTTGTTCCCCAAGAGGAGGTCAGCACCGCAGACGCTGCCGTGGAAACAACCGGAGAAGAAGGAGTGAACACGGGTCCTTAAAGAAGTACAGAAGAAACTGTAAGTGTGAATGTACATTGTTCCTTATTGCACCCCCAACCTCACCTGAGTGAATGCTAGCATTCCCCTGTCTGTCTTATATGTTTTACCTGAACATTTGCATCATGAACAATGACGTGATACTAACTTTCTTGTAAATAGTTAAGCACACTTGTGTGCTCCCCTTTGGTTTTAAGACCAGATGCAAATGCGAAGTAATGCACGAACTCTGCATTTTGAACTTTGAAGCTGCTTTTTGAGACTTTTGCACTTTTTGAGAATTTTTGAAAGTTTTAGCACTTTTTGAAAAGAAGAAGAGATTTTATACTTTTATACGAAGCAATGTCTTATAATGTCTTTTACAGAAAAGAGGGTAATGACGAGTATATACCCATGCACTTATGTTTATAGTTAATGCAACGTTCCAAGAATCGTGCCTCCCGGACGGGAAGAAACCAAGAATTCATAATGTTTATTGTTATATAATATAAAAATGTTTTCAGGGTAACCAATGTCGAGTCGCGCGCGGACGCGCTGTTTAACTCCGGGAGAATGTGGCGCCCCTGCGTACAGGTGGCCACAGAAGGGTACTGCAGCCAGGCAGTTAGGACATGGTAAACACTACACCCTCACAGCCCACATCCCCACGCATAGAGAGGGTTCACATCCAGCTCTGAGGTCAGACACTATATGAGACCGGAGGAGTGGTGGATGAGGAGTGGGTTGGGCACACCAGAAGGTCAGGTGACTGACAGTATATAGAGAGGGGGAGGAGTGAAGGAAGTCAGTAAGCCATGGTGCTGAGATGAAAAGGTTGAAGGAGATTGCACGTCCTGGAAGAGCCTAAGCTGAGGAGCGCAGACCCGTACTGAGCCAATGCGAGCCAGATGGGGGGAAAGCCCATCCAAGATGCTGAAACCACCAGGAGTGTGACAGACAGAGAAGGGACGGTGCAACCCGTGCCCTAGACAGCAGCCGAAGCTACTGACGGCAGGTGGAGAAGCCCTCCTAGATACCGAAGGAAACAGAGGAAGGAGCCTGGCAGAGCCTCATGCTAGAAGACTGTTGCAGGCTGGGCTAGAGCAGAGTGTCAGCTCTGAAAGGGACCGACGATTCACCCGGTATCCCCAGATTCACTGACGGGGAGCTTTAGTTTCAAGCTGGAGTTCCTAACCCAAAGAACAGGCAGCACAGTGACACACTAGGACTCACAGAAGCCCGAGTCACCGCTATACTGTTCAGCGTCCGCATACACCCGTGTAAGACGGAGAAAGAGAGTAATAGCCCGGAAAGGCACACTTAAAGACTGTGTGAGGGGTCACAAGGAGAGAGGAGCCTGGCTGCAGGAGAGAAGGGAACCCGGAAAGGGAGAATGCAACTGAATGTTAAGAGCTGTGTAAAGAATTGCAGATGACCTGTAAACTGCTAGAAAGAACTTAAGTAAAGCTTTGGAAACCCTGCATTGTCTCCTGCCTGCTTCCATCTGCAGACCATTCCTCCCATACAGGCTTGCACTGGGAAGATCTCAACCTGCAGAGCTACAGCCTGTCAGCCCCAACGCTGAGGAGAGATCCCTGCAGCTGCAAAGTAAGTGTGCTCCACTACACCAAATAGACTTTAACTCCTTACTGCCCCGGGGGATACAGTTCTCCCCACTAGAACTATACCATCCCTGCTGCCATTCCATCACCCCCGGTGGTTCTTCGGCAGCCGCGGCCCCCATTACTGGCCGCACCAAGTGGGTGGCGTCACCCGTGACAATCTCCCTTGTAAATAATCCCCCTTTTATTGTGCTGAGCCAGGGACACGGTCCGGACCAGGCCACCAGTGACATCCCCAGCAGCAGATCGGTCCGGTACCGAGTACCCCACGTCCCTTGGGGCTCCACAACCTGGCGTCACGAACAGGATCTACCCGGTCCAAAAGAATTGGACCTTGTGTGCCTAAATCCTGTGTTCTGGACTTTTCCCGCCAAAATCTGACCCTAATGGCGGCCACCAGGGACTAGCGCCATGTGCAGAGGGGGCGTTCCTGAGCCTCCCATCGTGGGCCGGTCCGGTCCAAGGCGCGAAAAGAAGGTCCCGCCCTGGCTCTCCTTAACTCCGGGAGAGCCAGCTGTCACTCTCAAAGAAGAGCCGCCGCCCCTAGACCCTCCTACCAAAAAGCTGGCGCGAACTGAGAAGGAAATCGTCATCAGGAGGGGGCGGAGCGAGCAACCGGAAGAGAAGCAGTCGCCATTCAGAGACACGAGGACGGAAGCGGAGGACGCAGCAACCAGCGCTCTGTGCGAGAGACCACGAGTGATCCCGGAGGGCCCACAGATTGAACCAGTGGAGGAACCCGGTCTAGGAGAGACCCCGTGTGATCGCGTAGAGATGGCGGAAGGTGGAGAAGAGCGTCCCCGCATCCTAGACACCCGGAGGGGTGTATTGCGGCTGCTGCCCCGAGGATGACACGGGTTCAGGAAGCTAATAGAACCCGGATCCAGATAGACATCGACCGCAGCCCGAACTACGAAGTCCGGCTACAGCGACCCGGCCGGGTCGAAGAGCACGGACGTGCCGCAAGCGACGCCGAAGGCCATACTGCTGTACTTGTGGATGTGAGTACCCCGCCAGCTATCGTGAACCAGGCATGGAGAGATGTCGACCCGCTCGGAGCTCTACCGGAAGGGTTCCTGAAGCTGCCGGAGCCCCTGATCCCTGCGCCAAAGACACTTGAGGTGAGAGGGGAGCAGCTGCGTTGCTGGTGGGAGCGGAGTAAAGACTGTCAAGATCTGATGGGCTTCCTAGGCGAGTCGGAAGGTGAAGTAGGCCCCGCGGAAATCATAACCCGAGAAGAATACATCCGGAGATGTGTGCGGAGGTGGGAGAAAGAGGAGGTCGAGAGGCTGGCACAGAAGCAGGAGCTGGTGGCCCGCGCCAAAGAGGCCAAGAACGTAGCCCGCCGCGACCGTGAGATCCAAGACTCCCCGAGACATGAGGGCCAAATTGTAAAGATCATCCGAGAAAGAGGTTACGCCTTCGCCCGCGAACCCGGAGGGCGGTATGACATATTTATCAATAAAAGAGAGGTGGAAGAGGAGCTCCCGCCAGACCATCCAGATCGCCAGGTCGAGATCGGCGAGTGGGTATCATACCACATTGCACAAGGCGAGCGCGGCCCGTACGGCCTCCAAGTAAAAAGACTCTGTTTGCAACCTGACAAAGATGAAGCCTCGACTGCAGAATATTGCGAAGTGCGAGATGACTTCAATGACCCCAGCTACACTGATGTGGCGACCAACACGGATCCTGTGATCATCTTTGAAACTCCAACCCTAACAAGAGACGCTGTTACCCAGACACCAGAGAGCTATCTGTTGATCGATGCCTTACAGCACCTGGAGTTGTTCCCCAAGAGGAGGTCAGCACCGCAGACGCTGCCGTGGAAACAACCGGAGAAGAAGGAGTGAACACGGGTCCTTAAAGAAGTACAGAAGAAACTGTAAGTGTGAATGTACATTGTTCCTTATTGCACCCCCAACCTCACCTGAGTGAATGCTAGCATTCCCCTGTCTGTCTTATATGTTTTACCTGAACATTTGCATCATGAACAATGACGTGATACTAACTTTCTTGTAAATAGTTAAGCACACTTGTGTGCTCCCCTTTGGTTTTAAGACCAGATGCAAATGCGAAGTAATGCACGAACTCTGCATTTTGAACTTTGAAGCTGCTTTTTGAGACTTTTGCACTTTTTGAGAATTTTTGAAAGTTTTAGCACTTTTTGAAAAGAAGAAGAGATTTTATACTTTTATACGAAGCAATGTCTTATAATGTCTTTTACAGAAAAGAGGGTAATGACGAGTATATACCCATGCACTTATGTTTATAGTTAATGCAACGTTCCAAGAATCGTGCCTCCCGGACGGGAAGAAACCAAGAATTCATAATGTTTATTGTTATATAATATAAAAATGTTTTCAGGGTAACCAATGTCGAGTCGCGCGCGGACGCGCTGTTTAACTCCGGGAGAATGTGGCGCCCCTGCGTACAGGTGGCCACAGAAGGGTACTGCAGCCAGGCAGTTAGGACATGGTAAACACTACACCCTCACAGCCCACATCCCCACGCATAGAGAGGGTTCACATCCAGCTCTGAGGTCAGACACTATATGAGACCGGAGGAGTGGTGGATGAGGAGTGGGTTGGGCACACCAGAAGGTCAGGTGACTGACAGTATATAGAGAGGGGGAGGAGTGAAGGAAGTCAGTAAGCCATGGTGCTGAGATGAAAAGGTTGAAGGAGATTGCACGTCCTGGAAGAGCCTAAGCTGAGGAGCGCAGACCCGTACTGAGCCAATGCGAGCCAGATGGGGGGGAAAGCCCATCCAAGATGCTGAAACCACCAGGAGTGTGACAGACAGAGAAGGGACGGTGCAACCCGTGCCCTAGACAGCAGCCGAAGCTACTGACGGCAGGTGGAGAAGCCCTCCTAGATACCGAAGGAAACAGAGGAAGGAGCCTGGCAGAGCCTCATGCTAGAAGACTGTTGCAGGCTGGGCTAGAGCAGAGTGTCAGCTCTGAAAGGGACCGACGATTCACCCGGTATCCCCAGATTCACTGACGGGGAGCTTTAGTTTCAAGCTGGAGTTCCTAACCCAAAGAACAGGCAGCACAGTGACACACTAGGACTCACAGAAGCCCGAGTCACCGCTATACTGTTCAGCGTCCGCATACACCCGTGTAAGACGGAGAAAGAGAGTAATAGCCCGGAAAGGCACACTTAAAGACTGTGTGAGGGGTCACAAGGAGAGAGGAGCCTGGCTGCAGGAGAGAAGGGAACCCGGAAAGGGAGAATGCAACTGAATGTTAAGAGCTGTGTAAAGAATTGCAGATGACCTGTAAACTGCTAGAAAGAACTTAAGTAAAGCTTTGGAAACCCTGCATTGTCTCCTGCCTGCTTCCATCTGCAGACCATTCCTCCCATACAGGCTTGCACTGGGAAGATCTCAACCTGCAGAGCTACAGCCTGTCAGCACCAACGCTGAGGAGAGATCCCTGCAGCTGCAAAGTAAGTGTGCTCCACTACACCAAATAGACTTTAACTCCTTACTGCCCCGGGGGATACAGTTCTCCCCACTAGAACTATACCATCCCTGCTGCCATTCCATCACCCCCGGTGGTTCTTCGGCAGCCGCGGCCCCCATTACTGGCCGCACCAAGTGGGTGGCGTCACCCGTGACAATCTCCCTTGTAAATAATCCCCCTTTTATTGTGCTGAGCCAGGGACACGGTCCGGACCAGGCCACCAGTGACATCCCCAGCAGCAGATCGGTCCGGTACCGAGTACCCCACGTCCCTTGGGGCTCCACAACCGCGCGAGTCGCCAGGTGGTTCTTGTTGCTCCAGAACTTTAACTTCACGGTGGAACACAGAGCCGGGAGGCTGCATGGCAATGCGGATGCCTTGTCCCGGACTCACTGTTTGGTGTCACAAGTTACACCCCCCAGGGTTGAACTGAGGGGGGGGGAGTGTGAGGTAGCAAGGGGAATGGTGGTAGAGGGACGCTATGTTTCCCCAAGGATGGTGAGCTACTGCATGTATGGGACAGGAGATGCTTACATGAGCATAGGTGAGGTAGGTATGGCCACTGTTACTGAGAACGGTGGCTGTTGGTAAAGCCTGTTATGGGACCTCATCTATGAGGAATGGGGGAAGGTTTTTGGGCGGGCCTCCATTCCTCATCTCCCGCCCCAGGCTTTTGAAGTAGCTGGGAGGGAAAGACAGGTGAGAAAGGTTAGGCCGGAAGAGACGGCTGTCAAGGTGTTGTGAGATGAGAACAGACTGCAGAGGAGTGCAGCCTGTGGGAAAGTAGCCTGTGAGAGCACAGGGAGTGTGTACCGGACCCCAAGGTGGGGTAGGACCCCTAGGCAAGCTCCAGGAGGAGCAGGTTTAGCCCGAGGCTGTTATCCTGATGAAAGGACTATTTCTGTTATTTTGCCATTGTGTGCAATAAAACACACTTGTTTTTGGACTGAGCCTGAGTGTCACTGCCTTACTTGCTGCTGCTATAGAGACTGATCCCTACAACGTGTATGCCATCGGAATACAATGCATTTTTTTTCTCAGCAGCTAATAATCAACATTTATTTTTGGAACATTGCCAGTGTTTTATGCTACAGAATAGTAATGTATCCATAAAAATTAGACATTGTGCACCCTTTGACTTGCATTGGTGATTCTAGGCTGTTTTTTGCAACCATACACAGCATGCTGCAATGTTTTCTTCAGGTCAAATACAACTGAGGAAATTAAATTTCAGATCACCACTGTCTCATTGAATAACATTGGAGTGAGTGCAATCCAATTTTTTTATCGGATTGCATTCAATGTATTTATACACAGATGTGAGCGAACTCTAAACAGTAATATAAGGAATTGATGGTTATTTACCAGTAATCTGCAACATGTCAATGGCTTTCATTATGTGTCTTGCTGTGATTACACAATGTACAGTGGATTCATCTGACCCTGTGTAATTGTATTTGAAGGCTCAGCTAGAATAATATAAAGGAGATATTTGGAATGCTTTATCCTTATAGAAGTCAATAAATAACATCAAAGCTGACCTAAATTTCACCTGATTAAGAATCTCAAATTAAATGCATGAGATGCAATAAGTAATCACCCTTATTTGTAACCTCTGACCTGTAGTAACAGCCTTACTGACCCCTAGCCTCAATAAAATCAAAGCAATGCTAATGTGGGACTATAGTTTTCAAGAGATTTTTTAATAAAATATCTACATAGTAAATCGAACAATATACTGTTATTATTAGCCTTTATTGGTGATTATCATAATACATATTTTACTTTCCTCAAATGATTATATTTATCTATCTATCTATCTATCTATATACACATATATACACACACACAATCAGGGCCGTATTTGGAGTTCCTGCTGCCCTAGGCACTGTTAGCCGTGCCCCCCACTCCCCTGTCATGGCTCCTCCCCCAAGTCACGGCCCCTCCCCCATCACAGCTCCTTCCACCATTGCGGCCCCTCCTCCCGTCATGGACAATCTTCCCCCTAGTCACGGCCATCCCCCAAGCTTCATGTAGCTTCTCCCCCCACATTTCATCATGTAGTACATATAAAAGATTTGTCCAGCCACACTCCAGAGACATACTGATAGGATGTTTACATTATGAGCCCCAATGGGGACAGTCTTGATGATGTATGTAAAGTGCTGTGGAGTTCATAGTGTAAGATAAATGCAAAAAATATTATTCTTATATTATGTCACAATACCAGGATCTGAGGATCTTCTATTTCGAGGTCAGGGGCTTTCTGATGCCATGTTGCTGCCTGTCTCGCTGTCTTCCTCTTTTGACACTGCAGTGCGGTGGACAAGAGAGCATTAACTGGTTAATAACAAGAAGTATGGAGTGTGTACTGACTGAGCCATAAACTCTCCCCATACCATGAAGTATGGAGTGTGTACTAACTGAGCCATAACCCCCATACCATGAAGTATGGAGTGTGTACTAACTGAGCCATAAACCCTCCCCATACCATGAAGTATGGTGTGTACTGAGCCATAAACCCTCCCCATACCATGAAGTATGGAGTGTGTACTAACTGAGCCTTAAACCTTCCCCATAATATGAAGTATGATATGTGTACGAACTGAGCCATAAACCCTCCCCATACCATGAAGTATGGTGTGTGTAATAACTGAGCCATAAACCCTCCCCATACCATGAAGTATGGTGTGTACTAACTGAGCCATAAACCCTCCCCATACCATGAAGTATGGAGTGTGTACTAACTGAGCCATAAACCCTCCCCATACCATGAAGTATGGTGTGTACTAACTGAGCCATAAACCCACCCCATACCATGAAGTATGGTGTGTGTACTAACTGAGCCATAAACCCTCCCCCACCATGAAGTATGGTGTGTGTACTAACTGAGCCATAAATCCTCCCCATACCATGAAGTATGGTGTGTACTAACTGAGCCATAAACCCTCCCCATACCATGAAGTATGGAGTGTGTACTAACTGACCCATAAACCCTCCCCATACCATGAAGTATGGAGTGTGTACTAACTGTGCCATAATCCCTCCCCATACCATGATGTATGGTGTGTACTAACTGAGCCATAAACTCTCCCCATACCATGTCCAGCAGACATTGTAGGATTACTATATGGATTTTAGTATTAGGGTACGGACACACTGGCGTGAAACTCGGATGAGTGCTGTCACGATGACTTAGTCAGGACCTGCAGCTCTCTGGCGCCCCCTTAGCCTGCTGGCCAAATCCGGTATTGCCATAGGATAAGAAAGGAGCCTAGCTGCCCTAATTTATGTTGTCTACTGCGGCACGTGATGTGACAGGATGTATATATACCACCAGTTCCTGCTAGAAACGTATATATACCTCGATCCAGTCACCCTCAGGCCCACAATATCACATAAATACCAAAATTAAGCTGCCACCACCGATCTTTTCAGGTAGATCGGTAACCTGTATGATAGCGTAAAACGAACAGTGAGGTCGTGAGAGCTCGTTTATAGGACAAGGAGATCGAGACTAGTAAATTATAATATTTTACTCCCAAAGATGGGCAGTGATTATATAAAAGATTTACAGAATATTACATGAGACCATTTACATGTATGCATAAACAGTTATAAAATAAAAGGAATAAAAGAGAACTTGCCAGACCTAGCCACGCATGGGTAAACGCAGTTCCATGGGGAAACGCCGCTCTGCAGAAAGGTATGATTCCGTCACACAGCTGGTAGGGTCTTGCTGTGTCGGGCCCCTGGATCAGAATCACCCAAAAATGGCTTCTCTAGTTTTATTAAAGGCAGGGGAACCTGTGGCCCCCACCTTGTAGAGTGACCACTCCCTGTGGGCTTGTCCACTGAGACCTCCCCTTTCACCATGTTTAATAAATCTTCATTCTTCATATCTGGGGATGGGGTGGGCTCACAAACATGATATACAACTCATATTTACTTTCAAGTAATTCTAAGAATATTGATACCAAATATGACCTACTTATGATGTTCAGAAAGGCAGGACTCATTTGCCAGGTTCCTGAGTGTTGCATAGCTGTACAAGACATATCATTAAATGTGCAAAACGGTGAATAATCTAAAAATATGAATTATGTGTATGTGGCATGAACGAGTCTTCTTAAATCTGACATTCACAAAACTATCTCTCAGACAAAGAACTTTTTTGGTGGGGACAGCCAGAAGCTCTAGTTCTGTCTCAGGTATTTACGACCCGTCGTAAAAGTTGGGGAGGGGGAGAGAGAGAGTGGGGGGTTGCATGAATTGGATCTACAGAAACCCCTCAGGGTAGACAAAGCCTTATGTATAGGTTTTGGCTGATTGTCCAACCTCTTAAAATAATGAGTAATATCCATATATTCATGACACCTCCCCCATTTTGATGGCCTTACGGCAGAAGGACTTCTGAGCCTTCTGCCATGCGCCAATTGGTGATCTCTCCTTCTACCTGGATCCCATAGGACCTTCTTTAATTCAGGCTCAGAGACAGAGGTCTCTGCGGGGTCTTCCAGCACCTAAGGACTGTCATTTGCTGGTATGATTGTCTGAATCCCCTGGCTAGAGATAGCCGGAAGGGGAGTGGAAGCCCCGACCTCACAGGAACCATCTTGGACCTGTTCTGGGTCGGCGGGTGGGTTGGTTATCTCTCTACAGGTTGAGGACCCTGAATGCAGTGCGGTCTCTGCATTCCCAGTACTCAATATGAGGGCGAGAGCACCTCAGTAGGCCATCTCCCCGGGAAATAACGCCACTCACTCAGTTGCCTGGCTGGCCAGCGACCCAGCTTTCCCATCACCATGATAAGTCATGGACTGGGACTACCCCTTAACTTGACAGGCTGTTGGGACTGCCATTACACCTTTCTGACAGGAGAGGGGGTTTGCTCTTCCATCTCACTGGCAGACTAAGCACACCAGTCTCCCATCCGGACAAGCCAGGGGTACCTCTTTCCCATGGTCCCGAACGGCAGGGAGGCCGTCTTCCCATCAGTCGGATAAACCATGGGCCCGATATCCCCATCGTCTAGGCCGACTGTGGAGTGCGGTCTTTCGCTACTCTGACAGGGTATGGAGGCTGCTCCTCCATCACCCTGACAGGTAGTGAACAGATCTTTCCCACCAACCGGACAGATTATGGGCTCTGTGTTCCCATCCTCGTGCCCAGTTGGGGAAAGCACCTTTCCCTCATGTGGTGATCCCTCGGGATCCCTGCTAAGGATGGAGCAGCTCGCACCCGCCAGCTCACAGTCTGTTGTAACACTGGCTGGTGGCACGTAACCACCGCTCTTGTGGTTACCATGCCCGCCTCCGTCTCCCTTAGCCACGAGATCTACTACCTGGAGGGGACCCTCAGCGATGCCAGCTTGTGGCGTGGCATGGCTAAGTCTTCCTCCACCATAAGGCCCATCACGATGTGATGCCTCAGGACCAGCACTTTCCATGGGGCAGCTACCCACATCAGTATCACAGTCCGTCGTGACACTGGCACGCTGCATGAGGCCATGTTCCCCAGGGTCCTCATGCCTGCCACCATATACCTTAGCAACCAATGTTGCACCGTGGAGGAAACCCTCGGCGATGCCAGCTCGTGGCGTGACCTCACTGAGTTCTCCTCCACCACAATGTCCATCACGCTGTGATGCCTCCTGATCAGCACTTACAATGGAGCAGCTAGCACCCGCCATGTCACAGTCCATCGTGACCTTGGTAGGTGGCACACAACCACTGCTCTTTTGGTTGCCATGCCTGCCTCTATCTCCCTTAGTGCTGATTCCTGCCCCCTTCCTGGGATTTTCAGTAATACCACCCTGCGGTGTGATATGACTGAGTTCCCTAACACCATGATTTACTTTATTAACAGGCAACACATTGACATTTCCCTGCCCATCATCAACATTGACATTTCTCTGCACATCATCAACATCATCATCATCATTACCATTCCCATTAGCAACATTGACATTACCCTTCACATTATCAACATTGACATTACCCTTCACATTATCAACATTGTCATTACCCTTCACATTATCAACCTGGACATTACCTGACATGTCAGACCTGGGAGGGTTATCAGGAACATAATGTGCAACCAACCGCCCAAAATCTATTCCCAATAACACATTGGCGGGGAGATTCTTGGTTACCCCAACCTCCCTCCACCCTCTTCCCACACCCCAGTCCATATAAACTCGGGCCATGGGCAAATATCGGCGCTCACCCCCGATACCGGTGACAGTCAGTGTCTTTCCAGGGATGAGTTCATGAGGATACACGTATTCGGGGTGGATGAGAGTTCGTTCTGCGCCAGAGTCCCTGAGCCCCACAGTGATGGTGTTACCCACGGTGACTGACTGCAAGTTCTCCCGGGAACTCCCACCCGTACCACCCACCAAATAAATAGCAGCACTAGGCCCTGGGGCCTCAGATGAGGGGCTCTTCTTCTGCCTCTCTGAACAAGTGGCACTCACATGTCCCGGTTGTCCACAGGTAAAACATTTGCGAACATCGGCTGTCAGCCAAGTGCTGGCAGCTGGGACCTGGCCTCCGGAAGGTCGGCTGGCAGGGGCAGGGATGGTGGTCGTCGGATTACCCCCTTTTCCGTTGGTGACGACCGACTTCCGCACTTCCGGTCTCCGATTGGCCTCGTGGGTGTCTGCGATCTGCGCTGCTTTGTTCGCATCTGGTGGCTCCCGATCCATCACGAACTGTCTGACCTCAGTGAGGCAAAGATGCAGGAATTGGTCTTTCACCATCAGATCCTTTATCTGCTCAAAGGTGGTCACTTCCAGTCCTTGGATCCACTGCTCAAAGTTGGTTCTGAGCCCGTGCACCACATCACTGTAGCTGTCATGTGGTCCACGCTGGAGGTTCCGGAACTTTCTGCGGTACACCTCAGGAGTCAGCTGGAACCTCTGTATTAGAGCCTTTATAATGGCCTCATAGTTCCCATCTAGTTCTCGAGGAAGAGCCACAAATGCCGCTAGCGCTTTTTCTCTCAACGCTGCAATTAGGTACCGGGCATACCGGGCACGGGGCAGCTGGTACTGTAAGCAAGTCTTTTCAAAACCCCTCAGAAAAGTGTCCAGGTCACCTTTGTCATCCAGAACAGGAAAATGCTCTGGACGGGGCTTGAAGGTGGTTGGACTAGTCGATTCACAGTTCAGTTGGGTGGATGACGGCCTGCCCAGCTGTGCCCTAAAGGGAGTAAGTTTGCCGCAACACTGAACACAATATGCTAGAGAGACAGCTAAATGGCTGATACATGAAATGCAGGATTGTCTGTGCAGCTAAGGAATGCATGTGTGATAAATGAACTCAGTAAATACTGTACTGGAATAAATGAATTGAGAGACTTAGCTTCATCACTGACGTCACTGCGAAGAGCCCGGTAACTGCGCCAAAGTGCTCTCAAACTTACCGGGTCCTACTCTAACACTGTATGTGGACTATACTGCTGGGATAAGGTTTATATGCCTATGTTGTGCAATTAAAAACCAGCTGGAAATGGTCTGAACCAGGAGGTCGTGGTCTCTCTGAGCTTGGGCCTCGGCTTCTCGCTTTGCAGCCTCTCGCTCAGATTGGGCTCGCCGCTCGGCTCTCTCAGCCTCTCGCTCGGCTTGGGCCTGCCGCTCGGCTCTCTCAGCCTCTCGGTATTGCTGAATGAGCTGTAGGCGTCCTTGATAATCCTCGGCAGGACAATGCTGTAAGGCCAGTTGCAGATAGGGGTCCACGCTGCCCTGGTCACTGACGCGGCGTGCATCTACCGGTGGGACCTCTGCAGGAACACCTTCTAGGACTTGGTTTGAATCCACAGGTAAGGTCTCAGCAGCAACACCATCCATGCTTTGACTGACCTCTGCAGCCGGGAGCTGTGCAGCAGCACTGATAAGGCTTTGGCTGGCCTCTCCATTCTCTGGGCTCTGGTGACGGGCTTGCTCTAGTTCAAGTCATACCAGCTCTGCGACCATTTCTTCTCTTTGGCCGTACATATTCCAACTAAAACGTTCGTTTTCTGCTGGTTGTACCAGCGCTCTCCAACCAAGACCATGGTTTCCAAGCACAAACAAAAAAAAATAGAAGACAAAGAGGGGGGGTAACTGTTACACACACAGTATTGTCTCAGATCTAATAAACACTGAGTTCGATCTTCAAAACGTTTGTGCAGAAATCTCGTAAGAACTGTGCACTCGGACCAATGTTATTTAATGTCAGAGCAGATTGGTGAGTGTCGGACGCTTTTTTCTCATCCAGATTCAGGATGAAAAAAGTCACAACATGCTGCGACAGTATGAGATTCACGTACAAGACTCATCAATGCAAGTCTATGGGTCCGACAAAATCACGGACCACACACGGACATCACACGAACTATCCGAGTCGGACACGTTTTTTCCCGGATACATTCTCATTCTGCAGCTGAGAACACTGTAAAATGTTCCTGTGAATGATTATACAGTAATACCTGCTGAGAAAAAAAAACAGATTGCACACGGACATCACATGGATGTGATCTGAGAGAAATGTCGGACACTCACACAGCGGTTGCCAAACGGACCAAAAAACGGATATCACTCGTCCGACTCTCCTGGATGGGAAACTGACTGATTTTATGGTGGTGGGAGACAGTGTACCACCATGTCCTCAGCTCTGTGCACAGTGTACCACCATGTCCTCAGCTCTGTGCTGTGCACAGACAGTGCACCACCATGTCATCAGCTCTGTGCATATGTGGAGCCCACTGGGACGGGGTACTCGGTACCGGACCGGGTTGCTGCTAGGGGATGTCACGGAGGGCCTGGTCCGGACCGTGTCCCAGGTTCCGCAAGTAAAAGGGGGTATTTACAAGGGATAAATGTTTGTCGGGACGCCACCCACGGTGTGTGGTCAGTAATGGGACCACCGCTGCTGCAGAACTTCCGGGGATGATCTTAGGCAGCTTAGATGGAACGGCTCTCCGTAGGTAGAGGCTGGTTCCCCGGGGCAGTGGTAATTAGAGTCTATGGTGGATATGATACAGTGCCTACAAGTAGTATTCAACCCCCTGCAGATGTAGCTGGTTGACACATGCGGAATTAACTTGGCATTGTGACATTTGGACTGTAGATCAGCCTGGAAGTGGGAAATGCAGTGCCACAAAAAAATTTATTTATTTATTTATTTTTTTTAAAGCGTTAAAAGTTAATTCAGAGGGTCATTTATTTTTCAACCCCTCAAACCACCAGAATTCTGTTTGGTCCCCCTAAAGTATTAAGAAGTAGTTCAGGCACAAATAACAATGAGCTTCACATGTGTGGATTAATTATCTCTTTTGCCAGCCTTTTCTGACTATTTAAGACCCTCCCCAAACTTGTGAACAGCACTCATACATGGTCAACATGGGAAAGACAAAGGAGCATTCCAAGGCCATCAGAGACAAGATCGTGGAGGATCACAAGGCTGGCAAGGGGTACAAAACCCTTTCCAAGGAGTTGGGCCTACCTGTCTCCACTGTTGGGAGCATCATCCGGAAGTGGAAGGCTTATGGAACTACTGTTAGCCTTCCACGGCCTGGACAGCCTTTGAAAGTTTCCTCCCGTGCCGAGGCCAGGCTTGTCCGAAGAGTCAAGGCTAACCCAAGGACAAGGAAGGAGCTCCGGGAAGATCTCATGGCAGTGGGGACATTGGTTTCAGTCAATACCATAAGTAACGTACTCCACCGCAATGGTCTCCGTTCCTGACGAGCCCGAAAGGTTCCTTTACTTTCAAAGTGTCATGTCAAGGCTTGTCTACAGTTTGCTCATGATCACTTGGAGGACTCTGAGACAGACTGGTTCAAGGTTCTATGGTCTGATGAGACCAAGATCGAGATCTTTGGTGCCAACCACACACGTGACGTTTGGAGACTGAATGGCACTGCATACGACCCCAAGAATACCATCCCTACAGTCAAGCATGGTGGTGGCAGCATCATGCTGTGGGGCTGTTTCTCAGCCAAGGGGCCTGGCCATCTGGTCCGCATCCATGGGAAGATGGATAGCACGGCCTACCTGGAGATTTTGGCCAAGAACCTCCGCTCCTCCATCAAGGATCTTAAGATGGGTCGTAATTTCATCTTCCAACAAGACAACGACCCAAAGCACACAGCCAAGAAAACCAAGGCCTGGTTCAAGAGGGAAAAAATCAAGGTGATGGAGTGGCCTAGTCAGTCTCCTGACCTTAACCCAATTGAAAACTTGTGGAAGGAGCTCAAGATTAAAGTCCACATGAGACACCCAAAGAACCTAGATAACTTGGAGAAGATCTGCATGGAGGAGTGGGCCAAGATAACTCCATAGACATGTGCCGTCCTGATCAGGTCTTATAAAAGACGATTATTAGCTGTAATTGCAAACAAGGGTTATTCTCCCAGATGTGTTCCTTTGTCTTCAGTTCTCCTTTCCTCAGACCCTGGCTAGGCCTGGAATCAGTGAGCAGACTGTAGAGAAGCCTGACGCAGCTCCTTTACACTACAGTCTTCCTCAGTTCTCCCAGGAACTGAACTCTTCACAGTACTACCTCGTACTGGACTAAACTAAACTAACTAACTACTTCCTCTTGACCTGGAGTATATAAGGGAGCTGGTTTAGCTCCCCCTCCTGGCCCAGAGGTGCTAGTGTCCGTGTCAGTGTGTTGTGGGGAGGGAACCCGTGTGATGTTACTGTGGCACATTAACCCCTGGGGTGCCACACATAGACAGTGCACCACCATGTCCCCAGCTCCATGCTGTGCACAGTGTACCACCATGTCCTCAGCTCCGTGCTGTGCACAGAGAGTGTACCACCATGTCCTCAGCTTCGTGCTGTGCACAGTGTACCACCATGTCCTCAGCTCCGTGCTGTGCACAGTGTACCACCATGTCCTCAGCTCTGTGCTGTGCACAGTGTTCCACCATGTCTTGAGCTCTGTGCACAGACAGTGTACCACCATGTCCTCAGCTCTGTGAACAGTGTACCACCATGTCCTCAGCTCCGTGCTGTGCACAGACAGTGTACCACCATGTCCTCAGGTCCGTGCTGTGCACAGACAGTGTACCACCATGTCCTCAGCTCCGTGCTGTGCACAGACAGTGTACCACCATGTCCCCAGCTCCGTGCTGTGCACAGTGTACCACCATGTCCTCAGCAACGTGATGTGCACAGTGTACCACCATGTCCTCAGCTCTGTGCTGTGCAGTGTACCACCATGTCCTCAGCTCCGTGCTGTGCACAGTGTACCACCATGTCCTCAGCTCCGTGCTGTGCACAGTGTACCACCATATCCTGATCTCTGTGCACTGACAGTGTACCACCATGTCCCCAGCTCCGTGCTGTGCACAGTGTGCCACCATGTCCTCAGCTCCGTGTTGTGCACAGTGTACCACCATGTTCCCAACTCAGTGCTGTGCACAGACAGTGCACCACCATGTCCTCAGCTCTGTGCACAGTGTACCACCATGTCCTGAGCTCTGTGCACAGACAGTGTACCACCATGTTCTCAGCTCTGTGCACAGTGTACCACCATGTCCTCAGCTCCGTGCTGTGTACAGACAGTGTACTACCATATCCTCAGCTCCGTGCTGTGCACAGACAGTGTACCACCATGTCCTCAGCTCCGTGCTGTGCACAGACAGCGTGCCACCGTGTCCTCAGCTCCATGCTCTGTGCTGTGCACAGACAGTGTACCACCATGTCCTCAGCTCTGTGCACAGTGTACCTCCGTGTCCTCAGCTCCGTGCTGTGCACAGTGTACTACCATGTCCCCAGCTCCGTGCTGTGCACAGTGTACCACTATGTCTTCAGCTCTGTGCTGTGCACAGTGTACCTCCGTGTCCTCAGCTCTGTGCTGTGCAGTGTACCACCATGTCCCTAGCTTCGTACTGTGCATAGTGTACCACCATGTCCTCAACTACTTGCTGTGCTGTCTACCATGTCTTCTATACCCCCCTCCATGTCCTCTGCACACACTGCACCATGTCCTCTGCACCCCCCTCCATGTCCTCTGCACACCCTCCCTCCATATCCTCTGCACACCCCCTCCACGTCCTCTGCACACCCCTTCCATGTCTTCTGCACACCCCCTCCATGTCCTCAACTCTGTGCTGTGTACCATCATGTCCTCTGCACCCCCCTCCATGTCCTCTGCACACACTCCACCATGTCCTCTGCACCCACCTCCATGTCCTCTGCACCCCCCTCCATGTCCTCTGCACACCCCCTCCATGTCCTCTGCACACCCCTCCATGTCCTCTGCACACACCCTCCATGTCCTCTGCACACACTCCACCATGTCCTCTGCACCCACCTCCATGTCCTCTGCACCCCCCTCCATGTCCTCTGCACACCCCCTCCATGTCCTCTGCACACCCCTCCATGTCCTCTGCACACCCCCTCCATGTCCTCTGCACACACTCCACCATGTCCTCTGCACCCCCCTCCATGTCCTCAGCACACACCACTCCACGTCCTCTGCACACCCCCTCCATGTCCTCTGCACACACCCCTCCACATCCTCGGCACCCCCCATGTCCTCTGCAGACACCCATGTCCTCTGCACACCCCTCCATGTCGTCTGCACCCCCCTCCATGTCCTCTGCACACCCCTCCATGTCCTCTGCACACCCCCCTCCACGTCCTCTGCACCCCCCTCCATGACCTCTGCACACCCCCCATGTCCTCTGCACACCCTTCCATGTCCTCTGCACAGACTCCATGTCCTCTGCACACCCTCCATGTCCTCTGCACACCCTCCATGTCCTCTGCACACCCCCCATGTCCTCTGCACACCCCTCCATGTCCTCTGCATCCCCCCTCCATGTCCTCTGCACCCCCCATGTCCTCTGCACTCCCCCTCCTTGTCCTCTGTACACCCCCTCTATGTCCTCTGCACACTCCCTCCATGTCCTCTGCACACACCCCATGTCCTCTACACACCCCTCCATGTCCTCTGCAAACACTCCATGTCCTCTGCACACACTCCATGTCCTCTGCACACCCCCATGTTCTCTGCACACCCCCTCCATGTCCTCTGCACACCTTCCCTCCATGTACTCTGCACACCCCCTCCATGTCCTCTGCACCCCCCCATGTCCTCTGCACACCCCTCCATGTCCTCTGCACACACTCCATGTCCTCTGCACACCCCTCCATGTCCTTTGCACACCTCTCCATGTCCTCTACATAGCCACTCCATGTCCTCTGCACACACCCCCATGTCCCCTGCACACACCCCCTCCATGTCCTCTGCATCACCCCTCCATGTCCTCTGCACTCACCCCCATGTCCTCTGCACACCCCCATGTCCTCTGCACCCCCCCATGTCCTCTGCACACACCCCCATGTACCTTGCATAGTCAGTCCCAGCTCCTCCTAACCTGTTGACAATTCTTTTTGCCAGGCAAAATGTAGCTCTTCCCACCTGAGTCACATGTGCGTGACGTCATCGCAGGTCCTCTTTCACCCGGCATCTGTACCGCCAGCAGTGCTATGATCCCGCCGCCCGCCCTGCCGCCTGCCATTAATCATGCTGCAGGTAGACTGTCTGCAGCAGCGGCAGCTCCAGACCTCAGCCAGCGTCATGCACCGTACCGGCACGGTGCGGCACCACCACTACTAGTGAGGTGAGGTGGGTGGGCGTGACCAAAGGGCGGGAGGGGGGGAGGTGTCGGGGGGGCGGGGTAACCCGGCCGGTGCTCAGAGCTGAAAAAAAAAAAAAAGACACATAAAAAACCACTCTTAGTCACCGCCCTGCCCGAATATCACCGCCCTAGGCAGGTGCCTACAAGTGTCTAATGGGAAATACGGCCCTGTCCGGATGTACTAAAGGGCTATAGCAACTGGTTCCCTTTTCTTGATTCCCTGTTTCTTTCACTTGCCTCCGACTCTTTCCCTAGGGTGCGACACAGCGGTCAGTGGTCCCTGGTCCTGGAACTCTCACAGCCACCAGCTCCTCACTCTCCAACTCACTACTCGAGACTGACTACAGGGACTGACTAACTGTCACCACCCGGGGGTCTGCTGCCCGTGCTCCTCGGCCTGCTACCTCCACTCCTCCGGCTCCTACCGCTCCTGCCCGGTGTCCAGGTTCCCGGGTGTCGCCTGTCTGCCGACGGCTCCGGGGCGCTGGCAGCCGCCGCCCATTGGTCGGTCGGGTTGCGGCTTCCAGGGTTTCGTCTGCTCCTCGGGTGCGCGCACCCGTCCCCAGCCGCAGGGTTCCAGCGCCCTCTGCTTGAGTAGCGCTGCTCATCTCCTCACTTCCGGGGCTACTGCTTGAGCACATGAAACTACATCTCCAAACCTGTATCTGCTGGAGAACTGCAGGGAGCATGCTCCTCCCCTCAGCCAATCACCATGCTTCTGTGTCCTGCCAATCAGGACTGCCCTGCTGTGATATAAACTTCCTGTTTCCAGTCAGTCTTTGCCAGGGCAAGTTCTATTTAGTGAATTTGCTATTCCTGGTCTGGTTAGGTTGTTCCTTATCTTGCTTGATATCTGATTTCTGTGTGTTCCTTCCTGCAGATCTCCTCCCTGCCAGCTCCTTGCTGACTCCCGTGTTCCTGGCCTGTTACCCGGATCTCTTCCATGCTGAGATCGCTGCCGCAAGTCCTGCTCCAGATTCCCCGTGTTCCCGGTTCCCCGTGTCCTATCTTATACCCGGTTGCGGTATTGTTTCCACGTTGCCTTGGGTCGGTTTAACACCCGTGTCCGCTTCATTGGTCCTTCCGAGGTTGGTACCGGCGGTATCCCTGTACAGGGGTTAAGCGCTCCGGGGCCTCCTTCGGTGGTGTTCTGGTGCTGTGGCAGGGTGGCCTTCCCCTGGGGCGTGGGTCTGTGTTCTGTTCAATAAACCTGTTAACTTTACTGTACTGGTTCGCCTCTTTGTCAACCAGGTATCGGCACCCGCACTACGCGGTCCAGTGGGTCCACGTGTGGGGTCCGTCAGTAGGACGTGACACTAACTCCTCCCCTGAGGCCTGTATGTTTTAAAGGGGAACTGGCTTAAGGCAGCCAGTAGGGCTCCCCCTTCAGGTCTGGGGTGGAAGGTGTGGTGTGCTGTGCAAACCAAGGTGTAATTCCCTCCTTGCATCGGTGGATCCTGTGCCAATCCCCTGCAGGGGTGCCACATGTGCACTGTTCAAGGTCCTGTAGGCTTTTACAGTAGATCTATGGGCAGTGCCGCGCCATAGATCTACTGTAAAAGCCTACAGGACCTCGGACAGCGCACATGCTATATGTACATTACGTATAGTATGAGCACAGCTGACAGTGGAGCCGCAGCTTCATTCAGAAAATTGTACAGAGCCGACAGGAGCTGGCTTACTATACAGGAGTTATTAACACATTACATGCCCACCTGAGTAGGCAGCATGTATCTAGGCGGGGGGTGCACTCCCTAGAGACATGATGGGCACAATTATTATTAATATTGTAGCTTTTTGTACAGTGCTAACACTTTGCTTATCCCGGTGACAGCCGGGATAAGCAAAGTATACGGTAAACACATTGCTCAGGATTACACATTACACATTGCGGAGGCTAGAACCGCTCCAAAAACTGCAGCCTGCATGATTTTTCATGCAGGCTGCAGAGCCGGATGTGGTAACTGGATTGCATGTAATACAATCCGGTTGTTATAATGGGCTCCTATGAGGAGCGTTAACTGATGCGGTTTTGAGCGGATCAAGCTTTAAAAAACAAATGCAAGTGTGACCCTAGCCAAACACATACATCACATGGATCAACGTGACACATACCAGAAAAAAATGCATGTCACTCAAATAAATGTTTTTATGTATTAGGCTAGGTTCACATTGCACTTGTGCTGTCCATTACAATGGAAACGTTGACGGTTTCAGTTGTAACGGACAGCAAAAGTGACATTTTGATTAATTTTATAGCGCATACGCTTTAGAAACTTCAAAAACATATGCTCTATATGAGATAGATAGGTCATAAGATATAAAAACAGAAAAAAACTGCACAGCACTCAAGACATAATGTGAACTGGTGCCAGCAGGGACGCTGGATCAAACAACCAGAAAAAAATTCTCTGCAGCACTCAGCTACTACCAATAATGCACACATGCTAACAAGTGGTATATGAGGAAAAAATTTAAAAACTTACATTTTTTTCAAAAAACTCAGTATTCTTATTTAATTATTTTCTGAGGTTCTTGGTACATACATTGGCCAATGTCTGTTTGCTCATCAACCACGACACGGTGACCTGAGGTCTGATGAGTCCTATGCTGACATCCCTGCCGTCCTTGTCCTCCCTGTCCCACTGCTAAGTGGGCTGACAACATCTCAACCTCAGACCACCTGTGGGCGATGAGGGTGCTAAGTGCAGACATGGAGCCAGCACCTCCACATATTAGACAAAAAAACTGCACAGCACTCAAGGCATAATGTGAACTGGTGCCAGCAGGGACGCTGGATCAAACAACCAGAACAAATTTCTCTGCAGCACTCAGCTACTACCAATAATGCACACATGCTAACAAGCGGTATATGAGGAAAAAATTTCCACAGGTGGTCTGAGGTTGAGATGTTGTCCACCCACTTAGAAGTGGGACAGGGAGGACATGGAGGACAGGGATGTCAGCATAGGACTCATCAGACCTGAGGTCACCTTGTTGTGGTAGATGAGCAAACAGACATTGGCCAATGTATGTACCAAGAACCTCAGAAAATAATCTTCGGTCTATGAATATATAGATTGTACATCTTTCTTCATATTGTACCATCTAGATTACTAATCTCCTTTTATTGTACTTCATTGATTTCTGTATCATTTATGCAAATCATACTGTATGTTATACCGTTCTTTTATTTGCAAACCAATAAAAAATATTTGAACATAAAGATGTACGGCCTGAGAGCAGGAGATTCATTGAATAGGTTAAATATTTAATAGAGAAAAAAAACTTGAGTTTTTTTTTCTCTATTAAATATGTAACCTATTCGGTGAATTTTCTGAATTAAACATATGGTCAAACATATGGTTAGGTACTCGTAGGCGTGAGGGTCCGTGAAGGGGGCTACAAGCTTACGTTATTTTGGCCCAAAATATCAAACAACACCTCACATTTCATCCATAGTGTTTATTGCATTTTTTTTATTTTTCTGCAGTTTGAGACTGGGCCCTCTAGGGGGCGTCAGTCACTTGTGTTGCATATATTTGATGTAGAGCAGCCCGCCTTGTCTAACAGCTGGGTGTCATTAATAGGCTGTGCTCTGACACTATGCTTCACACGGACTGGAGTGGCTGCAGCCCTGTGGTGATCTTGTGTCCGGTGATACCACCAGTCTCCTCCTTGTGGCATGGCTGGTCGCAGATGCAACAATTGCCCCCATGCCAGGGTTGCAGGAGATTGAGCACCGGTGTTGGGAGACATGAGTTGACTCTTAGAGTGGCTAGCAGCGTCCTGCTAAACGCAATAGATATTTGTAAATGGCCAAATGTGAGGGTTTTTTTCCTGAGAGCAGGAGGCAGAAAACGAACCCAGGCAGACACCGCAGCACTGGAAGATAGATGAGCAGTGCTGTAGAGATGCTTGGGCCACATTGACAGGCACTACACTTGCCCTTATTCACCACTTTATTAAAACTCCCCCAAAAAAATGCTTGCTGTCTCGATGTAGTTCAGAGAGCAGAATGAGCAGAAACGTCTGAAGACTGATGTCACCGCTGGCTAGACCCAACACCCCTGATTAGCGTTGACTTCAGTATAATTACCGCTGTGCAGGGTCGCCTAGTCACACTGCGCTGCATTAGAGTCAGTGACTGTGATAAGCAATGACATTCCTGACCACTCAAAAAGTCATCGGGTCTCACAGGCAGTGCAGTGTAACCCAGAGTGACCTAGGAACCCTGAACAGCGCTAACCTTACTCATGTCACCATTCTTCAGAGGCGCCGGATCTTGCAAGCAGTGACATCAGTTTTCAGAGACTTGTACACATGGATGGCACATGGATATGTGGCGCACCGGGGTTCGGTAATCACATTACAAGCTTAGAGGCAAGGCATCCACCAGGTGAAGCAAACATATAACATATCCCAACCTGGGCCTGTAGGGGGAGCTCTAACAGCTGAGGTCAGGTCAGTTGCTGACGTCAGTTGAGGTCCCCTAAATATGCAGGTGTAGGGGGCGGAGCTAGTCAGTTCCTGTCAGGAGAGCTGAGGTGACAGTTGAGCAGAGCAGACAGAGGAGAGGAAAGTGATCTTGGGGACAGGAGCCGTGTTAGGCCGGTCCAAGGAAACTGACAGTGTGTGGAGCCCATAGTGAGGGCCTGAGGAGGAGAGAAGGAAGATCTGGGAGTGGTAGTAGTGCCAGCAAGCCCAGAATTAAGTATAGTACGGTCACCGGAGACCGAGATAGGGATTATACACTCAGTGACCAAATCCGGAGAACGGATAGTTATACACTGCCCTGTTCACTGTAAAGCTAAAGAGACACAGCCGCAATACAGAGCCCAGGAGAGCTAAGTAGAAATACAGCCAAGAGAAGGGTTCACGCTGCTTGTCCTACAGCTAGTACAGAACAGATAGGGTCACAGTATTGCTTTATGCAGCCAGGGCCCAACGGTCACAATCTAAAAGGAGAACCTCAGGACTTGCAAGGCGTGGAAAGCCTAAAATTACCTCCAAGCTCCGGACCCTGTGAACTTTAGAAAACAGTACCCGATACTACCTGAGTTCCACCATTATGGTACCTTTACACGCCGCTACAGAAGGTTGGAAACAACCGGGTGTCGGAGACAATTGTATCTTGCACCGTCAAATCAACCCGAGGTAGCGGCGTGTAAACTAGGTTGTTGCCACCCTTCACTCTCGACACCTGTTTCAGAGCAGTGCCCTAAAACAGGTTGTTTCAACCCGATGGTAGCGGCGTCTAAATGAGTTACAGGAAGGTTTTTTTCGTCACCTAGTTAACTCCCTGGGGCGTGACACAGCCTCTGGGAAACCGCCCCCCTTCAGCGATCATTGGTGGAAGCTCCTGCGTTACGATTGGTTGTCGCTGCATAGGGCGGCATTTTTAAGGAGCTGACCAGTCACACTACACAATTGCAATAGCATCATGTATTAGCCAGCCTTCCTGCACTGGCTGGCCAATCATGATACTATAGCATTGTCCAATCATCGTACGAGTGTCTCGTAATCCACAACTCTGGCACGCCTATGTGTTGTCCCTGCTGCCCCAGGTCCTCCCATATTACCTTCTGTAGCGGCGTGTAAATGAGGGACGGTGCTCTACAGAAGGTAACTTGTGGCACCCGGCAATGCATCCAGAGATAGATTAAACCTTCTGTAGAGCACCTTGTAGCGGCGTGTAAAGGCGGTACCGGGTACCGTTTGCAACCGTTCGAACGTGCTCGTGCACGTGAGACATCCGGTTGTTTCCAACCTTCTGTAGCGGCGTGTAAAGGTACCATTAAAGGTAAAGAAAAGATTGTTACTCTTGTGTCTCCACATCATTGTTTGAGCTAATTCCTGCATCCCTATCAACACCAATAACAATTATTATCACCCGCTCAGGGATCATCCTAGCCATACCTGTGGAGGGTTTATCATCCTGCTGCATCCCAACATCATCCCCTGAAGCTGAGATAAGCAGCGTTGGTCATATCTGGCCACATCCCACAGGTGGCGTCACTGACAAACTCTTATTTGTCTTTTTATTTTTTCCCTTTTTATTTGTGGTCCCTCCAGGACCACGGAACCGGTCCACGGCCACCACCGTGACATCCCCTGTAAGCAGAGAACAAGGACCTGTCCTGAGCAACCCATAGCCCTGAGGGCGATACAGATAGCACTTGGATAATACAAGGATGACACATACATACATACAGATGGCCACACGAAAGGTCAATATGGAACGTGCCACACATGCATTTTTTCAACTGATATATGAAGGCGGCCTAAATTAGAACTCCTAAATCTTCTCCTGATGTTTTGTGACCTAGACCTTGTAGTTTTTGCCTTTCTTGAAATAAGTAAACATTAAATATAATAAATGAAGTGTGAGGAAGATTGTTGAGAAAAAAATATAAATAGGATTCTACTGATAGATTAAAACACAATTTCCTTTTATAGGTCAATACCTTGCAGTAAAAAAAATTGTCTTCAATGAAGAAAGCAATGTCCTCGGTACCATTTCCCCCTATTCTCTTCACTGATACCAATATATTCTTTGCTATAAATAGCTAAACATCTCAATCTCCACTATTCAGCCCTAACCACCAGACATATATATATCTGCACATCTTAAAGAGACAGTGAAATATCTGCCGACGTCTCAGCAGAATTGAGGCTACTGCAGTACCACCAGTGAGCCTAAGCTGGCCTGGTAAGATATGAGTTATATACCAACTCTGAACAGTGTTCATACAAATGGGAAAACAGTTGCAATATGAAGGCAATAAAGGTGCCAAACTTAATAAATATAACTATGTTTTCTTGCTATTTTTTTTTCAGGCAATAGTCATCTAAACTGAGCCTGACAGTTTGGAAAAGTAATATCAGATTCATGTACACTGAATCATTTCCACGTCAGGAAGTGGCCAGTTCTGCCAGGAGAGAGCATTGGTAAAGATTTGTCAGTTAGTAAAAAACTGTATTGGGATGTGTTATTAGCTCTTCAAGGTTTCTTATTTCCCCAGGCTCTCACTGACCTCAGCTTGAGATATGGCAAAAATTAGTAACCTGGATACTTCCGATTTGGACTTCTTTTAGTGTTACTGTTATTATATTTTTACCTTCAATGATAATAATTGTTGCTTAGTTGCTGCAATGAAAAAAATCAGGGTTTTTTTTTTAACTGATCACTTTTGTTTCCTTTTTTATATTTATAAAGATAGCTAAATTCTAAACAATCATGTCTAAATGCTGATTAAATGTACTTATTCAGTTCAGCAATTTTATGTATATTAGTTCTAGTTCCCAGATCCATAAGATGTCCATAGTCCATCAGTGTTTAACCCAGATGAAGGAACATAATGAATATTGACATTAAATGGTCCATAAACATTAGACTAGTATTTGAGAGCAACACCCTACCATTTGCACATTAGATATAGTGATTATGTAAGGATGTTCACCTGGCAGCTCTAAAGATGCTACCATGGGCATGCGATGGAACACTCGATGGAATCCTACGGCTGTAGGGTATGAGCAGGGATCAGCAGACAGTAGACATCCTCGGATACAGAAGTGGACATCGGGAGAACAATCCAGATTAGAAGAGAGCAAACTGGGCAAAGACTGCTCTGAGCTGGAGACTAAATCAAGACTAAAGTAGACACAATACTCAAGCACTGAATGAAGCTCACATGTGGATAACTAGGATCAAACAGGAAACAAGATGGCTTTCACAGGTTCAGCAGCATCCATCTTACTAAAGGGTGATTTGCCAGAACACAATAGCAGCCTCCAGTGGTAAGGAGTAGAATTGCAGCACAATTTAGCAATGTGAATAATACGGTAGCAGCCACTAGTAGTAAGTCTGGAGAAACACAAAAGAATCCTTATATATTCACAAGATCCCAGGCAGGCAGGACTGGTCAGACAGCCGGGTCAAAATCAAGAGGGCAGCAAAAGAACAAAATCAGAATAAATAAGAACAGTCAGAAACGCAAGCCAATGTCAAAACAAGGAGCACTGAAAAGAAGGAGTTAAACAGACAGGACAGAAATAAAGAAACACAAAGAATCAAACCTGATCTGGTACGGAAATGTAACCATGCAGTAGGTTCATGTTCACATGGGCCTACAATTAGCAAAACCAACAAAAAAAAGTGCTAACACCCTAAAAAAAAAAAAAAAAAATAAAATGCATAGTGCATGAAAGTAAAAATAGGGTACTTGGTGACATTATTTTGATCAAAAAAAATGCTTAAAGGGAACCTGTCACCCCAAATAAGCTTTCTAAACTATTAATACCTGCCCCTGCAGCCTTATAATACATTGTAACAAATCCCTGCCTCATCTTTTGTAGTAATGTACAAGTACTATAATGTAGTTTGCAAACTTACGAAAATGTTGTCAGTGCGCACGTCACTTCCGGTCGCACACAGGCAGACTTCAGCATGCTATCTCCGAATGTGAGAAGTCTGCCTGTGAACCCTGCGACTGCAAGTGATCCAGCCCCTCCTCTCCTCTGCCCCTCCGGCTCCTAGAAGCGCCCGGCGCAGCTCACCAGGTAGGAGAGCACCGCGCCCGCGGCTCCCAGCAGCACCCCCCCCACGGGACGCGGCGCCGACGGCCAGCAGCGCCCATCATCCCCAACCTACCCCCCCACGGCCGGGCCGCGCCGTCAGCCGTTAGCACCCCCCCCCCCCCGGTCCTCACCTGCACCAGGGCCCCCGGGGGTGACGGTCCGCCCCTTATTTAGAAAGCTATTTGGGGGTGACTGGTTCTCTTTAAGCCATTTTCAGTTCCAGTTCTGGTTTTGCCCTTTGTGTTTATTTGCAATCACTGCGAAAATAAGCTGTGGCCTGCCTTATACGAGCTGGACATTATATTACCGTAAGTGTATAGCTTCCCATTGCTAGTATTCTCTATTAGGACCCAGGGCCTGCCCAGTCCTTATCATATCCATGTCATTGACATCTGGTAAGGTTTTTAATACTGCTAGGTAGGGACTGTCTCGATGGGGTCGCCTCGTCGTAGTGGGATGGCTTAAGCATTTTTTTAATCAAAATAATGTTACCAAGTACCCTATTTTTCCTTTTATGCACTATGCATTTTATTTACGGTATTTGCTTATTTTAGGGTATTTGCGCTTTTTTTTTGTTGTTGTTCTTTTTGCTAAAGAAACACAAGTCTATATCTGTCAACTTCTAACAGTAACCTGGAAGCTTTTATAGGGTGTGGTGCTTTCTGATTGGCTGAATCAAGCAAATGATAACATCAGCTGGACAGCACACACACCCATACTGTCAGACTAGACAATCCTACAAATCCAAACTACTCCAACTTTACTGGCTTGACAAAGCCTGCGCCATCCAGAGTTTCTGGTTCCAACATCTCTTTCATTCACAGCACCACTCACATAGTGAATACAGCAGTGCCTGTCGACAGGATCAGACATAGCAGGAGCAGGTTCTGGTGGAGATGTGACAGATTTTTTTCCTACAACGTTACTCTTTTCTTATGGGTTAAATTATATCCACCCCACCCAATGCCGAAATGTTGCAGCATAGTACCAGTATTCATGCAATTTTGCTGTTACGACACCCACACGGCCAGGGGTACCTGGTAGTCGGTCCGATAAGTTCTTTGGGAGGTCACGGTGGCTGAGACCCGACTCCGTGGCCCTGGGCATGCAGTAAATGGGAATATAATTACAGGGGAGATTCGTGACGCCACTTGTGGTGTTCGGCCAGGGATTGCCTGTGCTGCAGATTAGGAGCACTGGGGCATATGGTAGTGCAGCTGGAATGGTATCACTCTCCACAGGTGGAGCAGGGCCCCAGAGCTGGTGGAACAGTCTATTAGGGTGGTGATGGTCATTGGGGTGCAGGACAGGGGGTGCAGGAATTAACCAAAGGACACAGGACTTGTAGTTTCCTTTACCTTTTACTTGTCAGATAATAATGCAGTCCTGAATACTGGTTACAGATTGTAGATGGAGTCTGGCCAACCTGGAAGCATTCAAGGATCCACCTCACCAGAAGGGATTGGAGGCCTTCCCGCTTTGCTCTCCTTTTGGGTCCCTACTGCCTGTAGCTATGCTGCGGCCCTCTACCTACGTGTTGGTTCTGACACGTATGGCAGGCAGCATGAGTCTATCATGGGTACCGCCGAGCTATTGGTAGCTCCGGGCTCTCAGGATGCTGCTGTGTCACCGGATGTTTGCAGCTTCCTGCCTTCCAGATTCGGCTGCCGAGACGATACAGTGCTCGCACAGCCAAGGACTCTGGTGTCCTTTCTCCAGCGCTCCGCTTCGGGGTGAGCTCTTTCGCAGCTCCACTCCCCATAGCTCTCCACTTCCTCTCTCTTCCCTCTCTTCAGACATTCTGACTAACCCCTCCTCCATGCCAGAACCAGAGCAGCTCTCCTGAAGTCAGGTTCTAGAGCTCCCCCTTCTGGCCTGGAGTCAGAAAAAGTGTTGCATGCTGGTAGTTACCTAGCGTGGGGACCTCCTCCTTCCAGGCATGACATCATCCCCTGTGAGGGAGGCAATGCCACTGTGGCAACTGGACCACTGGGGTGCCACAATAAGACTTGGAGGTGAAGCCTTAAGATTTGTGTATGCCCTTGAAAACATTTGATAGTAATAATACCGGTGTGTGAATTTCAGGATTCACTTGTTACTTCCATAGACTTGCTGTGTAACTGCTCATTTTCTGGCAGCAGTGCTGTATTTTAGCAACAGTAGGGTATTACCTAGTGCCCATTCTTAGCATTGCTTTTAATAGATATTGGTGGACCTTTAGATATTTGATTGGTGCTCAAAGCAGTAAATGTTGCCTCTAAAATCACTTATAAAAAGTGGGCTTGTAAAGCAAATATTAACAATTAAATTTGCTGATAAAAGAAATGTTAAAAGACTGCGCCAAATTTAATCCCTAAAATTTCAAGATGGTTCATCAACAGAGCACATACATATATATATCTACAAATTCAAGAAATAGAAGGTACTGGGCACTAAATGCAAATAGGTCTCAGCCTGTGTCACCCTTAGTGACTAATGCACAGAGTATAGCCTCGTGGTGCTGGTGTAAACAAATCCATATTATGCTCAAAAAAGACAAAAGTCACCGCACTCACCGGCTTTTGATCTTCATTTTATTCATAGTCCAAATCCATGTTAGATGACCATGACAAGCAGGGAGGGGAGTGCAGGGGAGGCGGACGACGGTACACCGTTTCGCGGTCGTACACCGCTTCTACGGGACCCGTAGAAGCGGTGTACGACCGCGAAACGGTGTACCGTCGTCCGCCTCCCCTGCACTCCCCTCCCTGCTTGTCATGGTCATCTAACATGGATTTGGACTATGAATAAAATGAAGATCAAAAGCCGGTGAGTGCGGTGACTTTTGTCTTTTTTGAGCATATATATATCTACGTTACAGCTCTGTAAAATATAATTTGGAGGCAAGCAAAGGGTTTTATAAAGTCACAATTCATATACTGTACATCCAATATATATAAAAAATGGAATGCTCCATCGGAATATATATTTAGGAGATACTGTGTCTGCACCCAGAACTACTACTGTTAAGCAAGCAAGAATTCACTAAAGTAAAGCCCCCATCACGCATAGCGAGATCGCTAGCAAGATTGCTGTTGCGTCACAGGTTTTGTGACGCAACAGCGACTTCGCCAGCGATCTCGCTATGTTTGACACGTAGCAGTGACTGGGCCCACACTGTGAGATCACCGATCATGTCGGAATGGCCTGGACCATTTTTTGCTTGTTGGGTTCCCGCTGGGCAGCATGCATCGGTGTGTTTGACGCCTGACAACGACCTCGTTGGCGACTCAGAACTCAGCTACGTAGGTCTGAGTCGGCAGACTAGCTGCTGTGTGATAGGGTCCCAACAACCGCCGAGGTCGTTATACGGGTCGCCGTATCGTTGCTGAGTCGTTGACTAGATCTGACTGTTCAACATCTGATCAGCGACCATGTAGTGACGTTCCAGCGATCTTTACCAGGTCGTATCGTTGTCAGGATCACTGGAACATCTCCAAGTGTGACGGGACCCTAAGTGCAGGAGGGGATGGATTGAAATGCAACAATGTATGCCAAAATTGCAAGATACTAGAGTGAACAAAGTAAGACAATAGAAGGGGAAACGGACAATATTGTCTAAATGTGCGCCAAATTTATCATCTAGATTGAGCCACTGTGATAAAGTTGGTGCATTTTCAGACTGTCTTTTCTAAGGTAAATAACAGCATTAGTAAATTTGCCCCTATATCTTCATAATGCTGTCCCATACAGAGGCACAATATTACATCTCACAGAGTATAGTGCATTATCCACGCACCCAGATCTTTCTTTTTAAATGGTCCTGATTTTGATATATGGTAATTGCTTCTCCTCTTCTGTTTTTTCTGTTTTGTTCTTAGCTGGAACATGGGGTAGAACCAACAATATGGTTAAATATACGCTGCATGGGTAACATTTGTATGGATACGAATTAAGTTTTGCTAAAAAAATAAAAATTCTAAAATTGCTTTTGTAAATTAAATCAAAGATGTTGTTGACAGGATAAGGAAAAGGTCATATTTTGGCATTTTTGCATTGGCACCAAGAACATTGCACTGGCACTAGAGAGCTGATATGAGACTTTCCAGACAGCAAGCAAAGCATTCAGAAGATAGCAGCCAGCTCAGAGAGACACAGCGAAGATACCATCGTAAATCCTGTTTAAAAATAGAAGTTAAGTTTTATTATTGAGACCACATCATAAAGAAACAAGAGAGGAGAATTGATGTGATTCATCCTTTTCTGCAGATAATGGACATTGTGTATAGTATACGTGTAATATATACTATATACTACTGTGATATACCTAGTTAATACACTAAAATAAAATCCACCATTTCTATATTCTTGAATTTAATATGTGTCGATAATAGTTCTGTCTTGCTAAATCATGTTTGGTATATAATTTAATATTTGTGTACAATGTAGAGGGTTAATTGCATAGAATATTTACAATCAATCAGCTAGCAAATTTGCCAAACATTTTAATTTTATGAGAAAATCCTGAATGCTTCACACTTAAAAATGCAATATTATCTACTGATGTATAAATGAATGACTGTGTACCGTAGCAATAATCGGTGCTCTTTTTTTAATAGTTCTCAAACTGCCCCTTACCTTTGGATTGGTATAGATTTATCATCAATGGAAAGACCATGTCAACCACGGTGCAGCACAATACAATTACAAACTGGGACGTGTAATTGCTATACACAACACCATCTGCAGTGTAGGGTAGAATGTTATCAGCTCAGAAATCCATATTAATATCTAAAGTGTTCCATTCATACCGCTGGCTGACAGTCAGAAGAATTGCTTTCATTAGGTTTTTCATAGCGAGATCTTCGAATTGATCACTTTACATAATGTCTGAGATGCAGCGCGGCTAGTTATTTATAACACAGCCGCACAATTTAACCCTCAGTGCTGGGGAACATTTAGGGACTCTAAACAGAAAGTGTCCTCTTATTATTTCTATGCATACAACGCATTATATTGCATGCCAATACATATTTTTGTATCAGTACACATTTTGATTGATAACATGAGTTGGGAATTTGTATTATTGACAGCTCTTTGTTGCACCACAAACCTAATAGGGACACATGCCCCCCCCTCCCACTCCCCGCACTGTCACCACAATGAGTTTCCTGCTTCTGCATTGTACTTCATGTTCTTCTGCACTGGGAAATGTTTTACATCTTAGCAAAGGACAAATGCCAGAGATGATTGTTATTTATTAATAAAATGTTGGTCTTGATTTTAGATTCTGCACTACTATAGTGTCAGATGTGTTAAGAGATTTGTGACATTTTTTACATGTATACATCAGATGTATTTGAGTAATGGTAAAATTATGAATGTTTAAAGGAAAACTGTGCTATTAGCCTGCAGATATGGAATTAATCTAGTTAATAGCATTTTAAAACTGTGATTACGCTGCAATGAAAGCCCGGCTACCTGGAGGAACTGAACTGTATTGTTCTCCCAGCAACCTCCGGATTTCAGTTATAGAGACTTGTCCAGTGTGGCTTCAGTCACTGCACTGACAGTGACAGCAGTGTCAGCACTGAGGCACTGTAGACCTGGCTGTCAGTCAGTGACAGGGAGTACTTAGTGGTAAATAAAGACACAGCAGCAGCACCTTTATGACTGAAAGCAGGAGGCTGCTAGGAGGAATATATTTAATTTCCTCAAAGTGTCTGGGCTTTCATTAAGGAGGCTGCATTACATTAAAATGCTGTTAACATGCAGATTTACCCCACATCTGCAAGGAATTGTGTTTTTGATCCCTTTAAATGTTTTTTCCCATTGCCAAATGATGGCATGTTGCTAAAATATCCTAAGATTAAAATGGCTGCAGGGACCCACCAAAATGTTTTTCCATTCACAGAGGGGCTCTAGACCACCCACTGTTCAGATAACTACTGCACTGCCCTATTCACTTCCTTTGATTGCTGCCACAAGTCCCTCTACAGCAGGTGGGTCACATTGATGCTTTGCAGGAAAAAAAAAAGCGTAAAAGGGATGCAGAGTTCAACAAATAGTGTGGCATCATCTCATAGTTGGTGGTGGTCCCACCAATTAAATATCATTTAGTGATAGCATATCCTACCATCACCCTGACATATAATTGAATTTAAAAGGGTGCTCCGAATCCGAAATCATGGACACATTGCTCCATTTTGTGGCTGTGTACAATGGAGCAATGTGTCCATGATTTCACTGCAACCAGAGATCTGTTTAGATATTGGACACAGAAATTGGTGTGTGTAAACCCACCATAAGATTTATATTCATCAAAAGGCTGCGTTCACACATTGCGTATGTTATCCGCGCTCTTTTGCACGCGCTTTTAAAAATACACAATGTGCTTGTTGCCTGCCAGAAAAGTGAATGTGAAATTCACTTTGCCGTGCAGAGAGTGCGTAAAAATACGCTGTACTTTTATAGGAAAAAGCGCCTGCGTAAAAAGAATGACCTTGTCAATTTTTTCCGCAGCAGCACCAGCGCTTTTTCCTATAAGGGCGGGCGGTGCTGCATCTGACACCACAGAGGGGAGGAAGATTCCTGCTTCCTCATCCCCTCTGTGACATCTGTGACCGCCCATTTGATTTCGCAGTGTATTAATATACATTGCAAAATCAAAGTTAAATAAAGACAAATGTATTAAAAATAATAAAGAATTAAATACTTACCCTCCGACGGGTGGCCGGTGTCTGGGAGCCAGGAGCCGCTGCAGGAATTGATCTGCTAGGACCTGTGGTGATGTCAGAGTGACATCACGGACATGTGATATGTATCACATGACCGCGAGCGGCCAATCAGTGCCTATTACGTCACTCTGACATCATGGCAGGCTCTGGAAGAATGATACCTCTTCACCGTAGATCGGAGAAAAAGCGTCGGAGAGGAAAGTATTTGATTCTTTATTATTTTTCATACATTTGACTTTATTTAATTTAGATTTCGCAGTGTATACTGATACACTGTGAAATCTAATGGGGCTTTCACACATGTCACAGGCAGGATTCTTCCTCCCCTCTGTGACTTCACCTGCGCTTATGGGCAGAAGAAAGCGAAGTGTGTGAAAGCCCCGGCGTATTTTGTTGCGCTTTTTTGCGCGGCCGAAAATCGCGGCAAAAAGCGTGCGCAGAAAAGCGCAACAAAATACGCAAATGTGTGAACGTAGCCTAAAAGTCGGTCTATATAAAGAGGTTTCTGCACAAACAAAGTATATTTTAATCAATAGACCTTGGAATAATAACAATTTCCACAACTACTGCCGACCCCTCCCTTCACTTCCTCTTACCACAGGGGCACTGACGTGCATTCCACTGTGGAACACATATAGCAGGCTGGTTCCGCCTCCTCCACACTTGGAGTAAGCGGCACTTCCTGCTTCATGCATTCCACAGTGGAATGCATGTCAGCACCGCTACAGATTTATGTTTTTTTTTAATAAGTGAGTGCACAGTGGTCAGAGGATTATGGGGGAAGAAGGGGGGTGCATTCTACTGTATGGAGAAATATGAGGCTGCACTATATGGAGATATATAAGGCTGCATATATAAGGCTACAGTATAAGGCTGTACTATATGGAGAGATATGAGGCTGCACTATATGGAGAACTATGAGGCTGCATTATACTATATGGAGGGCTATGAGGCTGAATTATACTGTATAGAGGGCTATGAGGCTGCATTATACTATATGGAGGACTATGAGGCTGGAGTATACTATATGGAGGGTTGTGAGGCTGCATTATGCTGTATGGAGGACTATGAGGCTAAATTATACTATATGGAGGGTTGTGAGGCTGCATTATACTGTATGGAGGGATGTAAGACTGCATTATACTATATGGTGGGTTGTGAGGTTGCATTATACCATATGGAAGTCTATGAGGCTGTATTTTACTATATGGAGGACTATGAGGCTGCATTATTCTACTTGGAGGATAATGGGGGTGCATTATAATAATTGGATGCCTATGGGGGCTACCTTATGAAGAGGGGACTATGGGATGCCTTATAATACATAGAGGACTTAAGGGTACATTTTAATAAATGGCAGAATATGGAGATGCTTTATTATAATTGGAGCACTATGGTGGCGGGAGGAGGAAGACCATATAAACTATGATGGGGGACATATATACCACGATAAGGGCCACATTCCAGGAGGAGGACCATATATAGCAGGATGAAGGACATTAATACATAATGAAGGTGGAGACAGGTCAATTTGTGAGTCTATAAAGGATTTAGAACATTACACGGGGCCCATACATCTGACCAACGTGTGCACGGGGGGGGCTAGGTCTAAATTTCACACTGGGGCTCGCCAGACTCTAGTTACACCACTGGTCCCTGCTCTACTGAGCATGTGTTGGCTGTCAATTCCAACATATGCTTAGTGTGATCTTCTTTGTCCCTTTGCAAAATTACTTTCATTGCACAATGTACTCTTTTCCTGGCTCTATTGAAAATTGATAAGCTATCAAGAGAGCCACTGCCAGTGTGCATTAAATGGAGAGAACCCAGCGAGCAGGAAAAACAGACCCCCAGTCTTGAAAAAATCTGCTGTTATCCATGATGAAACATTTGCATTTCAGCAAGACAATGATCCCAAATACGCGGTAAAAAAAAACTCTCAACTGGTTTCAGAGAAAGAAAATAAAGCTTTTAGAATGGTCAATCACCTTACCTGAAAATTTATGGAAGGAACAAAAGCTCAAAGTTTGCAATGTCACATAGAATGGTAGCCGTGAGTTACTTGTCTCTTACGCTCCGGGACATTACTTTAAGATGATGGTCCTGGCTGGATGTGTGAGCTCGCATCATGGGGGCATTATGCCCTTGGAGGCTGCATAATTCCAATGGCTTTTGCTGATCAGGACCAGATATTGTACAACTCAGTGATGGAGACCACCAGTTCTTTAAAAACAGTGTTTTACTGAACAGCCATTTGACAACAACTTCACTTAGTCCTGCTTCCTTCACCACAACCCAGCTTAGCACAAAAGTCTAATTAATAAAAGTCATATCTTCAACCTGCGGTTCCTTGTCCTATTCTGATCCTAAAGAACTGATTTGCCAATGTGTAATAACTTAACTTCTAGCTTGCTGACACTTCATTTCACATTCTCTGGTCCATTCCGGCCCATTACCCCTTTGAATTGTAAACTCAGGGCCACACTTCTAGACATTCTGTCCGGGAACCATCTCCAGTAACTTGCTCTGTGACTTTGTCAATTCGCTCTCACTTTACTCTGGATCATGCTATCTTTCCTTCACTTTCATCTCATGTTAGGGACACCCACTCATGCGGTTCTGCTCAGTAGTCAGACCTTAGGTCTGTCACTGCTGCAAGCTGGACCCTATCAGCCCCCCTGACAGGAAACTGTCACTGTTCTTTCACTATAGCCCCTCCCACTCTCATCTAACCCCAAATATTAGCTTTCTTACCCTGTTGTCAAGCATTGCACACTTCAACGATATAACCGCATGTCACAGTTCATATTACACATTTTAACAAAACTGATGTCTTTGCATGGCACCATCAGCAATATGTTCATTTTCTTACATTTTCCCATTCTTTAATGATGTTCGTCGTCGACCATCTGAAAACCTGGAAGACACCAAACACTACACCACATATAACATAACATTAACCAATATTCATGTATGAGTGTTCATTGTGGTGAGGTGCGGATAGGAGAGCCTTATAGATAGTTGCCATAATCTTTCTCCTAAGAGGGTCAGTTTGTAGTAGCCGGGGCATCAGCGGAGGGTCCCCCCCCCAAATTCCTAAAATGTAAAAATTTGCTCATACGAATGAGATGTTCAAGACTAAAATATTGGAGGAATGTGGAGGAGCATGTAGAGTGGGCTTTGCAAAATGCCTCGAAAGACAAAAACTGTCCCCTTTCTATAAAGTCATCTAAGGAAGTTACTCCAGCCGCCTGCCAAATTCCCGTCTGAAGCGAGGGGAGGAGAAGGCGGAGGGAGGAAGTTGTAATATGCGTCGGAGGGAACCTAGTCCAAGGACGCGGGATATCGCGCCAGTACGCCAGCAACGTCCGTACTGTGTCCAAGCAGCTGGCCCGCCCAACCGGATGGAGAGATTCAGCCACCAGTACATCCCTCAAGGAACCTTTCTCCAAGAGGGTGGACTCTATAGAGACCCACCTGAGGTGTGTCGGTTCCAACCACCAGGACCTGGCCTCCTCCAAGTACTCCTATGGTATTCCTGAAGACTGGGGAGGCCCATCCCCCCGAGTGCAAAGGAAGAGACATGATCTCCCGTCCTACCCGCCCACACATATTTGTTCAATGCCGCTTGCATTTTTTTCATTATGCCTATAGGCACTCTCAAAGGGATACATCTAAATACGTAGATTTGCTTTGGCAAAACCATCATTTTCAGAGCGTGTAGTCTCGCAATCCATGATAGGGTGGGACGGTCTAGGGCATCCGTACTAGTGACTATCTTGGAAAACAACTTGTTATAGTTTGCTTTAATAAGTTGGGATGAAGGGGCCAAAGTAATGCCAAGGTAGGCAATTCCCCCTCTTGCCCAGCGGAAAGGCAGGAGACTTGAAAGAGTCAAAATCTCTGCCTCCGAGAGGCCCAGAGGGAGAATCTCTGATTTGGAGGCGTTTAATTTATAGTACGAAACCCGAGCATAATCAGCCAACACATCCAAAACTGCAGGGAGGGAGAGAAAAGCATCGGTGCAGGTTATAAGAACATCGTCTGCATACAGGCCTATAGTGTGGACACCATCCCCAACTCGGATTCCCTTTATCAACAGATTCGTCCTTATCTTTTCAGCCAAAGGTTCGATCGCCAGGGCAAATATCACCGGGGAAAGAGGGCAGCCCTGCATTAACCAATATGAAGTCTTATTTCTTTGCTTTTACAGAGTACAGATTCCTTTCTTATTCTTGTCCAATTGGTGCTATTAGTTACGCATAACAGCTAACATGTTAAAGATGATGCAAGCTCAGTACATGAGCTCGAATCAAAGGACTGAGCATTATCAAGGATGTTTATATCCACCCTTGGGGGCTACAATCTCTACACAGATATTCAAAAGTGATATAGATCTGACTTAGATCTTCTTGAAGTATATTTGAATTCATTGTCCTACTGGAAGACCCATGACTAGTGATGGGTGTACCCGCCGATGTTCGGGTTCAGTGGACTTTTCCAGACTTTTTTTAAAGTCAAGGTTCAGGGCTGAACAAAGACTCGAACTTGAGTTCGAACCCCGAACCCGGACTTTAAAGTCATGGGATGTGGGCAGGGGGCTGTAAATAAAAGCTTTATTAATCGTTTTTAAGCAGCAGCTCATACTTACCGCTTACCGCGTCCTGCCGTCCCGCCACTTCTACTTCCAGGGCCGCTCATTAACTTCCTGGATATTCACTGTAGAGGGACCCAACAGCCAATCACAGATGCTGTCACAGAGAATGAGTGTCTGTGATTAGCTGTTGGAACTAGCAGGCTGATGGCAGAGACTTATTATGTGAGCTTCATGTGAGAATGAAAGCATGGAGTTGCATAGAAACACAAGCAGCTGAAAGTCAGAAAGTCAGGGGCAGTTCCAGGTGAGTCATGCGAGAGATATACAAGAATGCACATGCAGCTCTAATAGTGTGTCTGCCCCGACATTGATGAAAAAGGTAATTTAAGTTCACACCTGAGCTGCGTCATGTGTGAACTCAGATGTCCCCATGAACTGCATCACACGGCACACAGATCCCAGCCATATGTGAGTGCTTTTCACACTTGCTTACAGCTGTTTAGCATGTGCTGTCATGCTGTTCATAGGGTCATCTGAGTTTACGCCTGAAATGGCTCAGGTGTGAACTTAGATTACCATGACGCGGCTCAGGTGTGAAAATGGATGATCTTTCTTATGGCAAACCTGTACCAATGCAAACCAATACACAAATCTGTAGACAGGATGGGTCCAGGAGCTTTTGGAAATGTCTCATGTAACCACATGTTCAAAAGTGGGTGAGAACCCTTCCCCCATCTAGGGGCTGATCCCAGGAGACAGAAGAATAGACTCTTGTTTGGCCCAGTCAGTTGTGTGATGATTTTTGGAAAATCTGAGGCTGCAGCCAGATCCTGGTTATTGTCTGTGGATTGATAGATGCTGCCATGTGGGATTTTGTTGTGTCCCTCATCTACTGGATCAGTGAACTCCTTTAGGGACTATTTCTGCCTTTACCCTAGTGTTGGATTTCTGGGTGGTGTCCCCGGGTCTGTTCCCTTTGTTGTGGACTCATTGTGGACTTTAAGGAACAATATTCATATTTGATGTACTATGCTCCCTGACTCAATAAAGCTTGTTGGATTGTTCATCAACCTGCTCTCCCATCGTGCTCTGTCGCACACCCTGTCACAAACTGGTTGGCAATGGTGGGATCAGAGTAGAGGGAATGAAGGACAGCAGTCCATCAAAATCAGGGACCGAACCCTCAGGATACAGGAACTGAACTGTTGGAGCCTAGAAAGAGAGGCCCGTGAATTAGGGGTTTTCTACAAAGGACTGTCCAAGGATCAATTAATTGAGGCTTTGGAAGGAGTGACACACAGCGCAGATGTTATCGATGTGGGCAGCCTGGGCATCTGTAAGCCACCTGCCCTGCTGGTCAAATGAGGAATGATCCTGCACCCAATTGCACTATTAATTATTTGCAACCAAGTACCATGGAGGAAGACATGTCACCACTATGTGAGGACTTGCCTAATGACTTAGCCACCCATGTTGAACCACTAGGGGTTTATGGGATGCGGCCCACAGCTACGACGACTTACCTTCATCAAGGTAAGCACTTGCAGGAGGTCATGCTGAATGGACAGAGACTTATTGAATTTTGTGACTCAGGGGCATTTCTCACGCTGGCTGTTCCTCGAATGGTTTGGCCTGAAACGATTCAGAAAGGACCTGGGATTGTCATTGAATTGACCGGAGGCAAATGGAGGCCTATTCCCAAAGCAACTGTAGATCTAAACTTTGGCTTTGAAGTCAGGTGATGTGTGGTTGGGGTGATGAGCAGTCTTCCTGAAGATGTTCTCCTAGGCAATGATGTGTGAAACCTACAATGCCAATTTATGTCTGCATGAAGCCAAGTGTAAGTCATGCAGAGTAATAGCAGAGTACCGTATATACTCGTGTATAAGCCGAGTTTTTCAGCCCAAAATTTGGGCTGAAAAGTCTCCCCTCGGCTTATACACGAGTCAATACGGGGGGGGCTGTGTCCGGGGCTGTGGAGGCTGGAGGTGGCGGGGGGAGGCTGCTGTATGAGCGGCCCCGTCACGTGGGGCCGCTCATTAAATATGCACTGCTTCCCCTGTCAATCAGCGGCAGGGTGAACCAGTGCATATAGCCCCCAAATGCTGGCACTCGCCCCCCCTTGTAAGGGCCCCCCCCCGATGGTTATATTACCATTCCGGACTTCTGATCCGCGCCGCTCCTCGGTGCTTCATCCTCGCTGCTCCGTCCGTCTTCTACATCCGGATCTCCGGCCGTCGCAGGCATATGACGTCATCGCGCGGCCGGGGATCCCGGATGTAGAAGACGGACGAAGCAGCGAGGATGAAGCACCGAGGAGCGGCGCAGATCAGAAGTCCGGAATGGTAAGAGAAGTGGGGGGGCCCTTGCAAGGGGGGGCGAGTGCCAGCATTTGGGGGCTGCTGGGGACCCCCAGGGGGCTGCTGGGGACCCCCTGGGGGCCGCTGTGTACTCCCAGGGGGCCGCTGGGGACCCCCAGGGGGCTGCTGTGTACCCCCTGGGGGCTGCTGTGTAACCCGTGGGGGCTGCTGGGGACCCCCAGGGGGCTGCTGTGTACCCCCTGGGGGCTGCTGGGGACCCCCTGGGGGCTGCTGGGGACCCCCTGGGGGCTGCTGGGGACCCCCAGGGGGCTGCTGTGTACCCCCTGGGGGCTGCTGTGGACCCCCAGGGGGCTGCTGTGTACCCCCTGGGGGCTGCTGGGTACCCCCAGGGGGCTGCTGTGTACCCCCTGGGGGCTGCTGGGGACCCCCAGGGGGCTGCTGTGTACCCCCTGGGGGCTGCTGGGGACCCCCAGGGGGCTGCTGTGTACCCCCTGGGGGCTGCTGTGTACCCCCAGGGGGCTGCTGGGTACCTCCTGGGGGCTGCTATATGTACCCCTGGGGGCCTGCTGTATACCACTGGGGCTGCTGTATACTACCACTGGGGCTGCTGTGTACTACCACTGGGGCTGCTGTATATACTACCACTGGGGCTGCTGTATACTACCACTGGGGCTGCTGTATACTACCACTGGGGCTGCTGTATACTACCACTGGGGCTGCTATATACTACCACTGGGGCTGCTGTATACTACCACTGGGGCTGCTGTATACTACCACTGGGGCTGCTGTATACTACCACTGGGGCTGCTGTATACTACCACTGGGGCTGCTGTTTACTACCACTGGGGCTGCTATATACTACCACTGGGGCTGCTGTATACTACCACTGGGGCTGCTGTATACTACCACTGGGGCTGCTGTATACTACCACTGTGGCTGCTGTATACTACCACTGGGGCTGCTGTTTACTACCACTGGGGCTGCTATATACTACCACTGGGGCTGCTATATACTACCACTGGGGCTGCTGTATACTACCACTGGGGCTGCTGTATACTACCACTGGGGCTGCTGTATACTACCACTGGGGCTGCTGTTTACTACCACTGGGGCTGCTATATACTACCACTGGGGCTGCTGTATACTACCACTGGGGCTGCTGTATACTACCACTGGGGCTGCTGTATACTACCACTGGGGCTGCTGTTTACTACCACTGGGGCTGCTGTATACTACCACTGGGGCTGCTGTATACTACCACTGGGGCTGCTGTATACTACCACTGGGGCTGCTGTATACTACCACTGGGGCTGCTGTATACTACCACTGGGGCTGCTGTTTACTACCACTGGGGCTGCTATATACTACCACTGGGGCTGCTGTATACTACCACTGGGGCTGCTATATACTACCACTGGGGCTGCTATATACTACCACTGGGGCTGCTGTATACTACCACTGGGGCTGCTGTATACTACCACTGGGGCTGCTGTATACTACCACTGGGGCTGCTATATACTACCACTGGGGAGGCCTGTATACCACTGGGGGGGGCCTGTATACCACACTGCTGGGGGCTGTGTACCTGTGCTGGGGTCCACCCTCGGCTTATACACGAGTCAATTGGTTTTTCCAGATTTTTGGGGCAAAAGTAGGGGGGTCGGCTTATACACGGGTCGGCTTATACACGAGTATATACGGTAATAAGTAAGCTCTGAGTCTTGTCAGCCATAACTACGTGTACTTGACAAGCTACCTGTAGAGGTCACTAGTCCATACACAAATTGAGAGGAGAAGGGGTTGTAACAGTGTGTCCCTCCTCCGGCCTGTGTTCATGGACTCTAATGTACTCAGGCCTGCACTAACGTTCAAAAGTTTTAAGTCATCTAGAAATTTCCTTATTTTTGAAAAAAAAGCACATTTTTTTTCAATGAAGCTAACATTAAATGAATCAGAAACACACTCTATACATTTTTAATTGAATATTTGGGATTACACTGGAGCTGGCTAATTTAAAACCGTGGGTATTGATACCAATTATAACCACGTGTGCTGCTAGAAAACCCCTAAGAACCCCATGCGAAAGTTCTTCTATGGCTATAAGTGCCTTAGATAGGATTCCTGATGAAGAAGGGCATACCCTTCTAAACCGGTCGATATCCAGACCTTGCGACAGTCTCCGTAGCAACCCTCAGTATCGTAAACAACGACTACTTCAGACTGCCCCCCGCTGATGACACTGACTCCCTGACGCAGGTAGTCAGGTGACTGCACTGACACGTGACCGCAGGGGGAGCCGTAACCAGGAAGTGTCCTGGAGCAGCGTTCAGAGACGCCCGAGCTAGCGGGCCCCGCCATTAAACAGATTGCAGTCCTATTACCGAGCTGTTTGGAGGTCTCCTGTAGCGGTGCTGCTACACTAACAAAGCGGGCTCCGTTGGACGTTTGTTTGCCTGTTTACTTTTGTAAACATTTGCAGCAGCAGCATGCATCCCCTACTCTGGGGTAAGTAATCATTTAGCAGTTTTCAGTTCATCATTAATAATATGTCAAATTTCAATTATTAGGATAAATCATTATAGCAATATCTAGCTAGTATCATATAATAGAGCAATAGTGAATATGTGGTAGGTAATCCTCAGCATTTTTTCTTCCATTCAGAAAGGGTGAAAATTATTCCATTGAGTCTAAGACACACAGGAATACAAGGTATTTCTATGGTGTGGGTTTGTTAAAGAGACATATGTATGTTAAATGGTGTTTATTACAGACTTATATTAAAGCATTACATGCATTTTATTTCTTCTAGCAGGAATATATGAACAATCAAGCTAGTGAAATCCATCCATAATCTTATTAATAGGTAGATGAAAAAGAAATTAATACATTTTGCAAGAACACCTTTGCTATATTTAATCCAATCTATTCCCTCTTTAAAGGGAACCAACCACCCCAAATGACCCCCCCGGACTGTTAATATGTGTCCCTACACATAGCACACCCATTTGGGGCAATCGTTTTTGCTAAAAAATCTGTTTAGTAGAAGCTAAGATACATGTTTATAAAGGTTAATAAATTCTGACGGATAGGTGTTACCTAGCTTTGTCCACGTGCAGTGCTCGTGCCTGTGATCCTCCTCTCCCCCCTCCCCTCTCACTTTAAGAGCCTGGCCGCGTCATGAAAGGGGCGTGGCTAAATCGCGGCGAACCCCGCCCCCTTTCATGACGCGATTTAGCCACGCCCCTTTCATGACGCGGCCAGGCTCTTAGAAAGTGAGAGGGGAGGGGGGAGAGGAGGCTCACAGGCACGAGCACTGCACGTGGACAAAGCTAGGTAACACCTATCCGTCGGAATTTATTAACCTTTATAAACATATATCTTAGCTTCTACTAAACAGTTTTTTTAGCAAAAACGATTGCCCCAAATGTGTGTGCTGGGTGTAGGGACACATATTAACAGTCCGGGGGGGTCATTTGGGGTGGTTGGTTCCCTTTAAGAACTGAGATCTGTCCCAGATCGCACCTCTTCCTTGAAGGTGACGTCTTCCATATCTACTACTAATAACCCACTCTCCATCTGACATTTAAATAAGGTGGGTCCACATACAAATGATTTTAGCGTAATATTTGATCCTCAGTCAATAATACATTTTTATCCCTTATAATCATAGGAAATTTGGATCTCCATCTTAACAAGAGATTATTAATGAACAAAATCCAGTTTCCAGATGTTCTATTGGATGATAAATATTTTTAAACTTTTAAAAAAAAAATACATCTCTATATGATTTTATATATTTAATACAAATAAAAAGCATATTTTTTACATCACTTCTCTGTGTTAATAATAATTGATTATATAGTGCGCTGAATCCCATATCATTATTATTTGCAATACACTCTATACATTGTTAATGTAGTAAATTACTATTCTAGCTGCAAACGTCTGTTTTTTAATGCAATATCTACATAGGTTTGTAGAGACCCATTTCCAACAACCACCACTCCTGTGTTTTAATGGTACATTGTGTTTGCTGACTGTGTAAGAGGGCTAATGGATGTTTAGAAAACCCTAGAAAACCCTTCTACAAGTATGTTAACACAGCTAAAAACAGTTTGGCTGATTATAGAAGCTATAATATTGACCTTCCTTTGAGCTAGTTGAGAATCTGGAGCATTACATTTGCTTGTTCAATTAAACTCTCAAAATGGACAGAAAAATAGAAGTTTCATGTGAAACTCGACAGTCTATTCTTGTTCTTAGAAATGAAGGCTATACCATGTGAGAGATTGGCAAGAAACTGAAGATTTCCTACAACGGTTTGTACTACTCCCTTCAGAGAAGAGCACAAGCAGGCTCTAAAAAGAGTAGAAAGTGAAGTGGGAGGCCCTGCTGCACAACTGAGCAACAAGACAAGTACATTAGAGTCTCTAGTTTGAGAAATCGACGCCTCACAGCTCCTCTACTGCCAGCTTCATTAAATAGTACCCGCAAAATGCCAGTGTCAACGTCTACAGTGAAGAGGCCTTCAGGGCAGAGTGGCAAAGTAAAAGAAATATCTGAGACTGGCTAATAAAAGAAAAAGATTAATAGGGGCAAAAGAACACAGACATTGGACAGAGGAAGATTGGAAAAAAGTTTTATAGACAGACGAATCAAAGTTTGAGGTGTTTGGATCACACAGAAAAACATTTGTGAGACACAGAACAACTGAAAAGATGCTGGAAGAGTGCCTGACGCCATCTGTCAAGCATGGTGGAGGTAATGTGATAGTCTGGGCTGCTTTGGTGCTGGTAAAGTGAGAGATTTGTACAAGGTAAAAGGTATTTTGGATAAGGAAGGCTATTACTCCATTTTGCAATGCCATGCTATACCCTATGGACAGCACTTGATTGGAGCCAATTTCATCCTACAACAGGACAATGACCCAAATAACACCTCCAAATTAGGCATGAACTATTTAGGAAAGAATCAAGCAGCTGGTATTCTATCTGTAATAGAGTGGCCACAAAATTGTCTGGGTGACCCCAAACTTTTGAACGGTAGTGAATGTCAACTTCTCTTGTGTTTCATCCAGTGGGGGATTCTACCTTTATTCTTCTCAGCAGTAGGTCAATCCAATACACAAACCTGTAGACAGGATGGGGCCAGGAGCTTCTGGAAATGTCTCAATGTAGCCACATGTTCAAAAGTGGGTGTGGACCCTTCCCCCATCTGGAGCTGATCCCAGGAGACAGAAAAATAGACTCTTGTTTGGCCCAGTCTGATATGTGGTGACTTTAGGAGGATCTGAGGCTGCGGCCAGATCTTGATGACTTTCTGTGGATTGATAGAAGCTGCCATGTGGGATTGTTTTATGTTCCTCATCTGCTGGATCATTGAACTCCTTTAGGGACTATTTCTGCCTTTTCCCTAGTGTTGGATTACTGGGTGGTGCCCCTGGATCTGTTCCCTTTGTTGTGGACTCATTGTGGACTTTAAGGAACAATATTCATATTTCATGTACTATGCTCCCTGCCTCAATAAATCTTGTTGGATTGTTCATTAACCTGCTGTTCCTTTCTGCTCTATCGCACACCCTGTCACAAACTGGGGCTTTGCTATATTTTTGGTGCCAGCCAGGTACAACCAAGTAGCCAGGGCTGCCAACCACCCCATCTGCCTAGTTGTACCTGGCTGGTAACCAAAAAAACAATGTGGGGCTTCACAGTATTTCTGGTTGCGAGCCAGGTACAAGTAGGCAGCTGTGGGCTGGAATCCTCAGGGTGGAGAAGCCCAAGCATTCTGCCCCCTCCCCCGTCCGCTGCAAATTGCAGCCCACAGCATTCATTAGATGTGCTATGTTCTGGCACTGTACCCAAGTCTTCCAGTTACCCTGGTTCCGTTGGCAAACTAGGTAATAAAGGTGTTAATGCCAGCTTTGTATTGCCAGCTAGCACTAAACCCAAGAATCAGAATGTCGGGCCAATGTTAAATCCGGCGGGATCACGTGAGTTCACTGCCGCGGGGATCCCTGATGAAACAGGTTCACCTGAGGTCAGCGCCAGTATTGCGGCTGAGCTCTGACCTCGGATGAACATATCTGTGACACCCCATTCGGTAGATGCTAAGATGCAAGGGCTGTATCCAGGCCAGGTGACATGAACAGCCAATCACAGATGCCCACTCTCTGTGACATCGTCTGTGATTGGCTGTTCCACCGTCACCAGTGAATGCCCTGGAAGTTAATGAGAAAACCAGAAGTGGAGTTAGTCGGAAGCCGGTAAGTATAACGCTGATGATTAATCAGTGTGTCCGCCCCTGACCCGAACCTGAACTGTAACTCGGACTTTCCAGGGAAGTCCGTGTTTGGGATTTGTGCCCGAACACTAGATTTTCGGTACAGACCCCAAATTTTACAGTTTGGGTTCATCCATCTCTACCCATGATCTAAGAAACCAACCAAGCTGTCTTACACTGGGCACTGCATCGCAATCCAAAATCCTTTGGAAATCTTCAGATTCAATATTGCCTTGCACACAGTCAAGGCACCCAGTGCCAGAGACAGTAAAACAATCCCAAAACATCTTTGAAACTCCATGTTTAACTGTAGGTACCGTGTTCTTTTCTTTGTAGCACTCATTACATTTTCAGTAAACATAAATGATGTGATTTACCTGAAAGCTTTATGTTGGTCTCACCTGTCCACAAAACACTTTCCAGAAGGATTTTGACTTACTCATGTACATTTTGGCAAATGGCAGTCTAGCTTTTTTATGTTTATGTATCAGTAGTGAGGTTCTCCCAGGTCTCCTGCCAAAGCGTTTCATTTCATTCAAATGTTCATGCACTTATGCACTCTGAGGCTAGGGTCACACTTGCGTCATGACCCTAGCCTGACGGAAGGTCTAAAAACTCAGAAATTTCAGCCTCAACGCATAATGTTAATGGCAGGTAACACTGTGCACTGCGAGGCTATTGCGCCCTATAACAACCTGCTGTTTACCTCAGCAACCGGCTCCATTCAAAGCTCCATTCTGCAGCGTTTTCCTATGCGCTGTCCAAAAGCGCATATCCTAGAGATTTGAGTGGAGACGGTTGCTGAGGTAAACAGCGGGTTGTCATAGGGCGCAATAGCTTCGCAGCGCACATCGTTACCTGCCGTTGACGCTATGTGCTGAAGCTAACACTTCTACGTTTTTAGCGCTTCCGTCAGGCTAGGGTCATGACGCAAGTGTGACCCTAGCCTAAGCCTGCAGGACAGTCTGAATTTCTTTGGAACTTGAATGGATCTGATTATCCACTGTGTGGACTAATCTGCGTTGCAACTTTTAATCAATTTTTCTTTGCCATCTACATTCAGGGAGTTTGACTACAGTGTCATTGGCTGTAGATCAAGATCTGTGGAAATGGACTTTTAACTAGAGATGAGCGGTGTTTGATTCGAATTGTTCGCCAATGTCAAATTCAAGCTGTTTTGGGCGGTGTCCGAGGCATTCAACGAATTAGAACAATCAGCTTGAAATTCGGCAGTTCGAGGTTATGTTCGATAACGCTTCGATCACCAAAAGATTAACCCTAACCATGTTAATGAATGTGAATATCCAGTTTCTGGGTATAGTGTGCATGGGGTGGTTGTACCAGTGCTGCAGAAATAATAGCAATCTCCATTTTTTTTTCTCCAAACTGCAGATACAGTGGGGCGGTGCAGGCTGTCAGCCAATCACACTCACACACAGCAAAGTGCATTTTTTTGAACACAAGCAAGGTCAGGCATCATTGGCTGTGTAAGTCACATGTCCTAGCCTTATAAGACCCAGCCATTTTTGCCATCGCCACCATTTGCTCATTGCTGTTGCTCTGTGTCAGACGGCACTGCTGCTTGAGTGAAATCAAGCAATTGTGTTCTGATTCAGCTTGTGAGGTAGATAGATAGGGAGTAGGGACTGGAGGAAGGGTGCGAATTTTAGGAGTATCAGCCCTTTTGAGGGCTGCTTCATAGGGGTAGCGATTAGGGACTAGGGACTAGTAGTCTAGCAGCCCTTTTTCAGGTGTACTTAGTAGAATCTGGGACTAGTTTTAATTTTAGTCCTTTTTAGGGCTAGGTTAGAGCAGTCCCTATTAGTTTTTGACAGGCAGAAGTGTGCCAGTGCTGTGCAAGTGTTTTTCACAGCATCTGGCCACATCTAGCTCTGGGAGTCCTTTAGGGCAGGTAGTGTAGCACTGCTGTGAAGAAAGCTACACCACCTGTCTGACGTAGGCATTTTTTGGCTGCAGCTAGTCCATGCAATTTATTTGGGCTAGTACTGTAGCAGTGTCACTTACACAGTGGTGTAGCCCACTTGTGAAAGACGTTACACCGCCTGTGTAGTTGGTACTAATTTTTACCTGCACCTTGCTCAGGTCTCACTTCGGGTCAAGTAGCAGTGCCACAAAAAGAAGTAGTGTAGGCCACTTCTAATACAAACAACTACACCGTCTGTGTAGTTAGTTACTTCTAATTTTTAACTGCACCTTGCCCAGGTCTCACTTCGGATCAAGTAGCAGTGCCGCAAAAAGAAGTAGTGTAGGCCACTTCTAATAGAAACAACTACACCGCCTATGTAGTTAGTTACTTCTAATTTTTAAGTGCACCTTGCCCAGGTCTCACTTTGGGTCAAGTAGTTGGTTCAGTCACCTCTGCTTGATTTACATCCAGCTTTTTGTTGTCCAACAACTGTACAGTTGCAAATTTTGTCCCATACAAAATGAGTGGCAAAAGTCCTGCTACTGGTGGGAATGGGAGTAGGCATGGTAGAAAGGGAAAAAAAGGTTTGTGTCCGTGGGGTAGATGCTAAATCTACATTAATATCTACTGAAGAAAGACAATCTTCCAGCCAAAGTAAGATGTCAACTTCTTTACGCGGCCAATCGGATATGATCCCTTTCTTACAGACACGAGCATCGGTACCACTTGTAAATGAGGAACAAAAACAGCAGGTGCTTGAATGGATCGCAACTGCTCCATCAAGTGGTCTCTCCTCCACCTCAACTACTACATAACAAACCCTCCAGTAATCTGAGGTGTCAGCCCAATCGCACTTGATTCCTCCAAGCTACCAAGTCTCCAGCCGCCCTACTGAGTCTGGGGTAACACACATGGTTGAGTCTGCAGAGCTGTTCAGTCACACAATAGCCTGGGAATCAGAAGTCTGCTCCAAAGCTGCAGTGAGTCCAGATGAGTTAATAATCTGCCCTGATGCCCAGAAGCTTTGTGAGTCTGATCCAGGCCCTGATAAAGAAGGTTCTGACCTTCATGTAGACCCTCATTCCCTAACAGTAACTACTCTTGCTGGACACAAGGACGATGATGCTAATGAGACTCAGATACCGGATTGGATTGACAAATTAAGTTTTCGGTCAAGGCAGGAAGAGGTTGTCTCTGAGGAGGACGAGCGGTGTGAGAACACAGAGGATGATGATGAGGTTGGAGATCCCACTTACTGTCAACCCACAGTAAGCCAGTCGATGAGGTCAGCACAGGAGGTGGAGGAGGATGCTACTGACGATGAGGTTAGGTTGCGCCTTCCTGGACATAGATGGACTACTGGAAGCATGTGAACAACTGCATCCGCAACCACAACTCTGCCTCTGAGTACAAGTTGTGATGCTTGGGCTCTAAGCTCGCATGGGCTCTAAGCCTTGCCTAGCCTGGGCCTTCTTTGACATCGCCAAGGATCTCCCAACTCATGTCATCTGCAAGATTTGTCACCAATCTCTGAGTAGAGGCCAAAAGCTCAACAGCTTGAGTACTTCATGTATGAACCACCACATGGACATGAACCACAAGTCGCAGTGGGAAGCTCACCGTGCTAGAATGTGGGCTAGCGGGGCGGGCCTACCACCATCTGCCCCATCAAGTGCATCCATGTGCTCTTCATCGTCTGTGACTGTGGGGACAGCGGTCACACATGCTTTTGGACATAAACCTTCCACCTCTTTACCCGCAACAGGCAGTGTGATTGGCAGGTCATCACTTGGTTTTCAAGTGGACAATTCTGCTGGTGTTGAGCTCTCTCAGACATCGAAAGCACCACCTTTGGATGAAGGCAACATTACATGTTCACCTGCACCTTCCTCCCAGACCTGCAGTTTGCCAGGGACACCCGAGTCACCCCATCTCAGCACAGCAGCCAGCCCTCCGTCCCTCAGATGTGGACAAGTAAAAGGCCATTTCCTCCTAGTCATGAGAAAGCTAAGCGCTTGAATTTCACCATCTACAAGCTCTTGGCTTCAGAAATGCTGCCTTTCCGCCTGGTGGACACAGAGGATTTTCGAGACCTTATGTCTGTCGCAGTGCCCCAGTACCAGATGCCCAGTCACCACTACTTCTCCAAGAAAGGTGCGCCTGCGCTACACCAGCATGTCGCGGACAACATAACTGCTTCCTTGAGAAACTCTGTGTGTGACAGGGTGCATTTCACCACAGACACCTGGACCAGTAAACATGGACAGGGGTGTTACATGTCGCTGACTGGGCACTGGGTAATTATGGTGAGAGCTGGAGAAGGGTCTGCTGTCGAAGTCTTGCCGTCCCCACGAGTTGTGCATCAATACTCTGTAGGTAGGAATTCCTCCACTGCTTCTGCCTCCTCAACCTCGTCTCGGTCCTCCACCTCCGCCCAAAGCCTGTCTGGTAATGCCACCCGCGTTGTAACTGCAGAAAGGGAATCCTGCACACCTCCCAACTATGCTGGCAGCAGGGCTCAATGCCATCAGGCGGTCTTTACCCTCAAATGCCTGGGAAATGTAAGTCACACAGCTGAAGAGTTGTGGTCAGCTCTGGCGACCGAGTTTCAGCAATGGTTGTCTCCACTCAACCTGCAGCCAGGGAAGCCGTGTGTGACAATGCTGCAAACCTGGCTGCGGCCCTTCGCCGGGGCAATATCACACACGTGCCTTGTATGGCTCACGTGTTGAATCTGGTTGTCCAGCAATTTTTGACACACTATCCCGGCTTAGATGGGCTTCTGCAGAGGGCACGATTGCTGTGTGCTCACTTCCGGCGTTCGCATCCCACACCTCAACGACTTGCTTCGCTCCAGAAGTCTTTCGGCTTGCCCGTTCTCCGGCTGAAATGCGATGTGCCGACACGCTGGAATTTTACTCTGCACATGTTGCAGCGACTGTGGCAGCACCACCGAGCCCTGGTAAATAAGTTATGACGTATAGCTTGGGCCAACGAGATCCAGAGGTGGGGCAGATCACACTTCAGGAGTGGTCTCAGATCAAGGACCTATGCATCCTTCTGCACAGTTTTTAGATGGCGACGAAGATGTTTAGTGCTGACGATGCCATTATCAGCCTGACTATTCCAGTCATCTACATGCTGGAGCAGACACTAAACAATATTCTGAGTCAGGTGGTGGGACAAGAGGAGGTGGAGGAAGTACAGGAGGAGTCCTATGCAGAAGGGATGACAACATCTCCAAGGTCCTCACGGTTGGCAGCAACAAGACGGCAGGCATGGGAGGGTGGTGGAGAGGTATTAACGAGGGCGCATGGTAGCAGCCAAACTGCTGAGGAAGGTGCAGGAGCCCAGGAAGAAATGGAGGAGGAACTGATGATGGGCATGGACCAGTCAGCAGATGAGAGAGACCTTGATGATATTTCTGTTGTGCGAGGTTGGGGAGAGAGGGCAGAGGAAGGAAGCATGATCTGACCTCCCCACCACCAACACAACAAGGACTTGGTCCTCTTGGATGCGCAAGACACATGAGCGCCTACTTGCTGCACTACCTGTAACATAACCCTTAGATTGTCCAAATTAGAAGCGATGCCAACTACTGGGTTGCCACACTCCTCGATCCCCAGTACAAGAAATACTGAAATAATTCCAGCCATACAAAGGGACGCACACATGCAGGAGTATCAGCAGAAGCCGATACATAATCTGAGATCGACGTTTCCACAAATCACCAGTGATAGACAGAGTGAATCTCATAGCTCTCACTTGTCAACCATGGGACTGTCGAGTCATCATCACTCACACCGTACCAGTAACACCGTAGCTGGTGGTGGTAACACCAATTTCGTGGCCTCGTTCCACAATTTTTTCAGACCATTGTTTGCAAGGCCTGAAGACACGAGAAGTCTGACACATAGTCAACACCTGGAGCGGATGGAACACGAGTATCTCGAACTTAACATCGATCCCATGACTGGGGAACTGGAGCCTTACTCATTTTGGGCTTCCAAACTGGAAAAATGGCCTGAGCTCGCCACTCACACCTTGGAGATCTTGTCATGCCCCGCAGCCAGCGTTCTCTCGGAACGTGTCTTCAGCACTGCTGGTGGTGTGCTGACAGAAAAGTACACGCGTCTATCCACCCAGAATGTGGCCAGACTAACGTTCATAAAGATGAACAAGGCATGGATCCGCAAAGACTTTTCTACCCCTGTGTCATCCTGGGGAGACTAAAGACTTGAGGTTTTTGGCCTAAAAGTAACCATTTAAATTTTGCAACTGTGGGGTAATTGATGCCACTTAAGTGGTGTCTGTGCCCAAAGTTTTGGAAAAATGGAGACTCTTCTTGTAGTCCCCTTAATGTGACACAATACTCATCGTCTGCATGAGGCCTTACAGATAGTGAGGAAAAACATCACCAAATACTCATCGTCTGAACGTGGCCTTACAGATGGTGAGAAAAACATCACCAAATACTCATCGTCTGAACATGGCCTTACAGATACTGAAGTAAAACTCACCAAGTTCTCCTCGTCTGAACATGGCCTTACAGATAGTGAAGTAAAACTCACCAAGTACTCCTCGTCTGAACGTGGCCTTACAGATAGTGAAGTAAAACTCACCAAGTACTCCTCGTCTGAACATGGCCTTACAGATACTGAAGTAAAACTCACCAAGTACTCCTCATCTGAACGTGGCCTTACAGATAATGAGGAAAAACATCACCAAATACTCATCGTCTGAACATGGCCTTACAGATACTGAAGTGAAACTCACCAAGTACTCCTCGTCTGAATGTGGTCTTACAGATACTGAAGTAAAACTCACCAAGTACTCCTCGTCTGAACATGGCCTTACAGATACTGAAGTGAAACTCACCAAGTACTCCTCATCTGAACATGGCCTTATAGATACTGAAGTAAAACTCACCAAGTACTCCTCGTCTGAACGTGGCCTTACAGATACTGAAGTAAAACTCACGAAATACTCATCGTCTGCATGATGCCTACAAATACTGGAGTACAAACGGATTTTAGAGGGGCATGACATGCCTATATCTGTGTCTCCTCCTTTTACTCGTCCATCTCTTTTCTTTTCACATTTGTATATGTACTTGTCACTTTTCCACGTGTTTGTTGTGTGTTTTGAGTAGTTTGTCACCTTTTGAACACCTTAGAAGGTGTTTTCTATGTGTTTGTATGTGTTTGTGTTTGCCTGCCATTGTTTACAATGGTGTTCGACAGTGTTCGACGAAGATTCGACGAACATTCGACAAACACACATCAAATTCGACGAATCGAATTCAAACACCGGGGTCGGGGCTCATCTCTACTTTTAACCACTTTTTTCAACAATTTTGGTTTTCAAGTCCTCAAACAGTTCTCTACTCCTCTTTCTGTTATCCATACTTAGTGTGGCACAGACACATACACCATGCAAAGATTGGGTCAACTTCTCCCCTTTTTATCTAGTTTCAGGTGTGATTTTCATATTGTCCACACCTGTTACTTGCCACAGGTAAGTTTGAATGAGCATCACATGCCAGAAACAAAGTTGTTTACCCACAATTTTGGAGAAGTGTCAACAATTTTGTCCTTCCTATTTTGGGGACTGTGTGTAGAATTATGTCCAATACACACAAAGGAAATAAACATGTGTGCAACAAAACATGCGTAACTCCCAATAATATTTCTGGAAGAAATACTTCATTATCTGGAACAATTTCAAGATTGCCAACACTTTTGGATATTAGTGTGTATTGCTATTGCTTATTTATTTTAGTTTTCCAGTTTTGTCTTTCAAAATGATGCCTGTTTATGAATTTTGTACAAGTCCTTAAAAAGAAAGTAAATTATCAGATTGATGACCAGAGTCCTGTCTACTGTCTCAGCAAACTGGATTCTAATTTGTTCTCATTTTATTATTCCTAATACTTGGTGCTTCTCCTGATTGAGAATCACAGTAAAATATTATTGATATAAGGGATAAGTACTTTTCTTGAATACTTAAAAAAGAAACAGTGGTTAAAATAATGTAATTATTTATGTTTCCTCCAAATTGCCTATAGAAAGCTTTTACAAAATCAGTACTTGATTAACAAAAGAATAGGAGCTGTGAGTTTAAAGAATTAGAGCAGTACATCTTACCCTAAGGCTGCTTTCACATCAGCGGTTTTGCGCTGATCACGGCAGTTGCGGTGAAAAAACCGCATGCCGTGGCCGCACCTGCCGCAAGTGCCGATACCGCACTTGCCGCACCTGCAGCAAGCCTGCATATACATTGTATGGGGCTTGCCGCAAGTAAACCGCAAGTGCAGCCGTTATGCGGTAATAGCGGCGTTGCGGTTTTTTCACCGCAACTGCCGCGATTAGCGCAAAACCGCTGATGTGAAAAGGGCCTAAGTGCACATTCATTTACGTGCATTTCACCGAAGAATAATGGAGCCCAATACTCAGCCCTGGAGTGTGGATTATCATTTTAGAAAACCTTTTTTAATGTATGTTTTCCTATTATCAAGAGCTTACAAACTGACCACCTTACCCCCACTTGTAGACATGTGTACTGATAAAACTACATGTAAGCCCATTGGCTGGAGAAATGGCAAGCTATCTAATGTCTGCTTATATTTCATCAGCAATATTATGTACTATCATATAAAGCAAATAACTCTCTCATTGTCTGCTACACTTAGATCTACCAAAGGGTGGGATACATTAGGCAAGTGGGAGGCCCAGTTTTGTGATGGCTAGATTACTGGGTTAAATAATGTACAAACCAACTGGTGTGTGCCCAATGTAGAGTGGAAACTATCCATAAAATGTTTTCCAAAAATTAACTGTTAGACAGGTATGGTTGCTTCCCACAGAAAAACTTATGTAGCACAAATTACTAAAAAAGATATTGCTGGTTATGATAGTGTTAGGTCCCCTGGCACCGCTCCCAGCTCACCTCTCCTGGGTCTGCATCCTCTGCTCCTCTACCGATCAGGCATCCAGTGTCCAGGCTTGCTGAGTGTC
>JARQOC010000001.1:142907013-142964762 GCA_033576535.1 Allobates femoralis | reverse complement strand
AGCCCCCCCTCCTTATCACGTCCCCCCCAGGCTGCGGCAGCTGTGAAAATAACAAACACTTATACATCACCTTCCGACGCAGCTCTCCGCTCCTCCGGTCCTGTGCCCTCCGCTCGCCGGCTTCTTCTTCCTTGATGTGCCGACTTCTGTGACCGCGCGCAGGAAATGACGTCATCTCCTGCGCCCGGTCACATGACACCGGCACAACAAGGAAGAAGAAGCCGGCGAGCGGAGGGCACAGGACCGGAGGAGCGGAGAGCTGCGTCGGAAGGTGATGTATAAGTGTTTGTTATTTTCACAGCTGCCGCAGCCTGGGGGGGACGTGATAAGGAGGGGGGGGCTGTTTATTACTACCGGGGGACCCATATTAAGGAGGGGGGCTGTGCAGTGCAATATGCACGGCATCCCCCCGCCGCTGATGGACGGGGGGATGCCGTGCATATTCATTGCACTAATGAGGCGGCCCCACGTGACCGCATGCGGTCACCGCGGCCCCCTCCTGCCTCCTCCAGCCCCCGGTCACAGCCCCCCCCCCACAGCATACCGTATGACCCGTGTATAAGCCGAGGGGGGGACTTTTCAGCCCAATTTTTGGGCTGAAAAACTCGGCTTATACACGAGTATATACGGTAGATTATGAATTAAAAAAAAATATGTGTGTACAGCTGAACCTTAGATTACGAGCATCATCCGGTCCTGGAATGTGCTTGTAATCTAAATCTCTCTTACATCAAAGAAAGTTTTACAATAAGAAATAATGAAAACGCAGACGATTTGTTCCACAACCCAAAAATATTTACTGAATTCATATAAAATTATTACAGTTTTGCAAAATACAGTACAGCCAGAGAGACCTGTGTATATAGCCCGTGCCTGCCCGCATGTATCACAGATGTACCGGACGTTAATCAGTTGCCTAAAGTTGGCTTAGTAGAGGCGCGTCAAGTATGGAGAGCGGTAAGAATTCAAAGGCTAGAATCCAAAGTTAGGAAAAGACAGTGATTGATGGCTTATACTGTACTGTGGCTGCACAGGGAGGGAGGTACAGTACTGTAGGGGAGTGGGGGAGGCTCACGGGATGCCCGTATTGTGAAATCTTGCTCATTTACTGAGTTACACGTCTTGAAAAATGTTAGCTTGTGTTGCAAAACGCTCTCAAACCAAGTTACTTTTAATCCAAGATTCCACTGTATTTCAAGGAGAGAAAGAAATGTAGCAACCAATTTTGATTAAAAAAAAAATGTTTACTTAATACAGAGGCGCTACTCATCCTGAAGTCTGAGCAAGTCGGAAATCATATCCATCAGCATGTCATACAGTTCAGCTCAAACGTTTACATACCCCGGCAGATTTTTTGCTTTCTTGGCCTTTTTTCAGAGAATATCAATGATTACACAAAAACTTTTTTTCCACTCATGGTTACTGGTTGGGTGAAGCCATTTATTGTCAAACTACTGTGTTTTCTCTTTTTAAATCATAATGACATCCAAAAACATCCAAATGACCCTGATCAAATGTTCACATACCCTGGTGATTTTGGCATCAGTGTGTGCATAAAAGCTTAGTGAGTTTCTGGGATCCAGACAAACTCTTGCATCTTTCATCCAGCCACTGACGTTTCTGGATTGTGAGTCATGGGGAAAGCAAAAGAATTGTCAATGGATCTACGGGAAAAGCTAGCTGAACTGTATAAAACAGGAAAATGATACAAAAAGATATCCAAGTACCGTATATACTCGTGTATAAGTCGACCCGTGTATAAGCCAACCCCCCTACTTTTGCCCCCAAAACCTGGGAAAACCTATTGACTCGTGTATAAGCCGAGGGTGGACCCCAGCACAAGTATACAGCCCCCAGCAGTGTGGTATACAGCAGCCTCCCCAGTGGTAGTATACAGCAGCAGCCCCAGTGGTATATACAGCAGCAGCCCCAGTGGTAGTATGCAGCAGCCCCAGTGGTAGTATGCAGCAGCCCCAGAGGTATATACAGCAGCCCCAGTGGTATATACAGCTGCAGCCCCAGTGGTATATACAGCTGCTGCCCCAGTGGTAGTATGCAGCAGCCCCAGAGGTATATACAGCAGCCCCAGTGGTAGTATACAGCAGCCCCAGAGGTATATACAGCAGCCCCAGTGGTAGTATACAGCAGCAGCCCCAGTGGTATATACAGCAGCAGCCCCAGTGGTAGTATACAGCAGCCCCAGAGGTATATACAGCAGCCCCAGTGGTATATACAGCAGCAGCCCCAGTGGTAGTATACAGATGCCCCAGAGGTATATACAGCAGCCCCAGTTGTAGTATACAGCAGCAACCCCAGTGGTAGTATACAGCAGCCCCAGAGGTATATACAGCAGCCCCAGTGGTAGTATACAGCAGCAGCCCCAGTGGTATATACAGCAGCAGCCCCAGTGGTAGTACACAGCAGCCCCAGTGGTAGTATACAGCAGCCCCAGTGGTAGTATACAACAGCCCCAGAGGTAGTATACAGCAGCCCCAGAGGTATATACAGCAGCCCCAGAGGTATAGACAGCAGCGCCAGAGGTATATACAGCAGCCCACCCCCCATCAGTATACAGGGCCCCCCCCCTTGTGCCGCAATCCTGTAAAAGAATACATTATTATACTTATCCCTGCCGCTGTCCCGCTGCCGCCATCGCGCTCCTCCGGCTTCATCCAGCGTCTTCCGGCTTCCTTCTCTGGCGCACAATGACATCATTGCCTACGCCCACCAGAGGAAGCCGGATGAAGCCGGAGGAGCGCGATGGCGGCGGCGGGACAGCGGCAGCGGGACAGCGGCAGGGATAAGTATAATAATCTATTCTTTTACAGGATTGCGGCAGTAAGGGGGGGGGCCTGTATACTGATGGGGGCGGGCGGCCTGTATACTGTATACAGTGTAAACAGTATACAGTGACTCGCGTATAAGCCGAGGGGGGGACTTTTCAGCCCAATTTTTGGGCTGAAAAACTCGGCTTATACGCGAGTATATACGGTAATTGATAATGTCAGCGAGCAGCGTTCAAACTGTGATTAACAAATAGAAAATCAGGGGCTCTGTAAGAAACAAGCCATGATCAGGTAGACCAACAAAAATTTCAGCCACAAATGCCAGGAAAATTGTTCGAGATGCAAAGAAAAACCCACAAATAACATCAGCTGAAATGACAGACTCACTGAAAACTACCGTAGTGGTGTGGCTGTTTCAAGATGCACAATAAGGAGGCTCTTAAAAGAAAAATGGGCTGCATGGTCGAGTCACCAGAAGAAAGTCATTACTGCGCAAATGCCACAAAGTATCTCGCCTACAAAATGCCAAACAGCACAGAGACAAGCCTCCAAACTTCTGGAACAAGGTAATTTGGAGTGATTAGACCAAAATTGAACATTTAGGCCACAACCATAAACGTTACAGTTGTAGAGGAGTCAACAAGGCCTATGATAAAAGAAACACCATTCCTGCTGTAAAGCACAGTGGTGGATCGCTGATGATGTGGAGATGTGTGAGCTACAAAGGCACAGGAAACTTAGTCAAAGTTGAGGTAAACCTGGTCGGCTCTTTGGGCATATAATAAATGGACGGAAATTGAAAAATTATGGTTAGCACCGGTCCATCCAAACTCCTTATTATGGCCACCCGCCCAGGTGGTTCCTCACATCCCACTGCTGGGCCCAATGCAGGTGACCTGGGAAGTTTGGAGCACTGTCAAAAGAGATTTGCCCTGGCCTCTCCATCATCGCCAATGGTTTCATTTATCTATCACCCTCTGCTATCAGTAGGGATGGAATCGGCAATGGTTCACCCGTGGTTATCCGCCGGCCTTTTCAGATTCGCAGACATAGTAGACAAAAGGACTATGGGGATCCGATCCTTTGAGGATTTGAAACATATCCCACCTCTCACCAATAGAGCTTTTTATCAATTCCTTCAAATCCGGAACTTTGCCTCCTCTCTCTATGGTACTTCAGGGGTCTCAGTTCCAACGGAATTTGAAACAATATGCAGGAGGGGAACGGGCACCAAGGGTTTGATATCAGAAATCTACCAACTATTAGCAGTCCTGGGTAGCGGTAACCGTGGGAGTTTCTCCTACATGACAAAATGGGAGGCCCTTTTGGGCAGACAGATTTCCCCACAGACCTGGCAATACATCTGGGATAGAGCATCTAAAACCTCCATATGCACACTCTATAAGGAGAATCAATACAAGCTTATGATGTTTTGGTATCATACTCCAGAATTCCTTCATAAACTAAACCCCCTCCTACCCGACACCTGCTGGAGGTGTAGTAGAGATGTAGGCGACCTACTCCATATCTTTTGGTCGTGCCCACGACTGAGGGAATTCTGGAACTCAGTTAGAGACCTTATCACGCGGATCCTGTATATTGACATAGAACCGGACCCAATGATATACCTTCTTAATGCACACACTGGACGGGTGGGTAGGCTGGCCTCCAAGCTTCTCCTGCACATTTTAACTGCAGCTAGATGTTTGATTGCTCTTTTTTGGAGGAGATTGGAGCCACCCTCCCTCAGGGATCTGTTCACCAGGTTGTCAGACATCAGAAGGATGGAATATCTGACGGCCTTGATGGCGGCCAGAGTAGACCAATTCATTCAGGTCTGGGCCCCATGGGACTATTTTGCCGCCCAGGAGGGTATCTGAAGGTGGAGCCGCTTCCCTGGTCCTGGAAGTCATCATTCCCTTTCACTTCCCTTCCCCACTCCCCCCCCCTTTCCGGTCCCCCCCTCCTCACCTCCTCTCCCTATCCTCCCACCTTTTGTTCTTTTCTCTAATGTAACTTTCTTCGTTCTTAGGGTGGTTATCACCCCATATGTTCTTCACCTGTTATTGCCTGATGCTGTGGGGAGATGAGTACCACTAGCGACCCTCCATAGACGGAGGTCCCTTATTTGGGAAATGATCCAGATTATGCTGATTGCGAGGAAGTGGTGGAAGGACACCACCAAGGATTTGGGACGCATCTGGCGATACGGACGCTAATTTTTTACCGTCTCAAGTCTCTCGCCGTAAATAAGCCATTACCTAACATTTGGTTTTGAATTTATCCCCCCATATTACTGTATTTGCTGTATTTTCGCAATGTATTTGACGAATGACGTTCTTTTTGTATTGTATAAAACTCAATAAAAAATTTATAGTTGGAAAAAAAAAAGTTGAGGTAAAGATAAATGCAGCATGTTATCGGCAAATTTGCAATCATGAGCCTGGAAGCTGCGCATGGAACGTACTTGGACGTTCCAACATGACAATGATCCAAAACACAAGGCCAAGTCGACCTGTCATTGGCTACAGTAGAACAAAGTGAATGTCCTGGAGTGGCCATCACAGTCTCCTGACCTCAAGATTATTGAGCCACTCTGGGGAGAACTCAAGTGTGCAATTCATGCAAAAAAGCCAAGGAATTTACAGGAACAGGAGGCTTTTTGCCAAGAAGAATGGGCAGCTTTACCATCTAAGAAAATAAAGAGCCTCATCCACAACTGCCCCATAAAAGATTTCAAGCTGTCATTGATGTTAGAGCGGGCAATACACATTATTAAAGGGAACCTGTCAGGTGGTTTATGCCCCTCCAGCTATCACAGTCTGTACCTGCAACTTCATAGTACTATTCTAATCATCCCTGTCTGAGCTCATAGTGGAATGTTAAAGGTGAAAAAAAGCATTTATACACTTACACCTTGGAGAAGGTAGACTGTCTGGCAAGTTAATAGTTAACATTTCAGCTGAATGTCAGAACATGCTGGGAGACCTGATGTGATGTCATAACCATGTGATGACAATAGGAGGAGCTAAATCCCAATAGAACATAATGAGTTTGCTTGCTTAGTCTGCCCACTATAGTCACATGATCGGGACATCACACAGGTCCTTCAGGCAGGAAAGTGAATAGTGAGTTAACTATTAACCTGCCAGTCTCCCTCCTCCAAGCTGTAGACTGACTGCCTCATTTACATGAGAAAATGTAAGTGTATAAATACATTTTTTCACCTTTAATATTACACTATGAGCTCAGACAGGGATGGTTAGAATAGTATTATAAAGCTGCAGCTACAGACAGTGATAGCTGGGGGGTATAAAGGAGCTGACAGGTTCCCTTTAAGAGCTGGAGTATGTGAGCTTTTGATCAAGATCATTCGGATGTTTTTGTTTGTCATTATGATTTAAAAAGTGAAAACACAGTAGTTTGACAATAAATGGTTTCACCCAACCACTAACCATGAGTGGGAAAAAAAGTTTTGTGTTATCGTTCATATTCTCTGAAGAAAGGCCAAGAAAGCAAAAAATCTGCCGGGTATGTAAACTTTTGAGCACAACTGTATATTGGAAAGCTAAGCGCAGAAAAGATTGGAATAAATGTTATGATAATATTTGAAGAGAAATATATAGCGGATGACCTGATATCTAGGGATGAGTGAAGTAAATTAGGAGCTAAATGTTCATTTTTACAATACATAATGGAAACAAACAAGCAAAGCAATACATGATGCCACTGCTAGTAGATTGATATTCGTCCGTAAAACACTTCATGGGGGGTAGATTGGTATATGATGAATGTCTTTTATTTAGTAATGATTATTCACCAATATATCATGTAGACATAGGTACAATAAACAGTTGGTTTTAGAAATCCAGAACATCTCTGGTCTAGAGAGACGTTGACTCTGGTCCAGCTTCATATCTGATATTTGTTCAATAGATAAGACTTTGAATTCATAAAATCCCAGTTGTGCACTGATGTGGCATACCTGGAACCACTGTTTAACATAGCACTTTGCCACATTAGCTCACTGTGTATTAATTCTGGTTCTAAGGCTGATTCATTAAATTGTTTACACTGGAATCTGGCAGAAAACATTTACTAAGTCGTAATATTTTCTACTGAATGCAGGCCAGCTCTGTCAGTATGGGCAGAACGTGGGCAACAGGAGGAGTGCCCACATCCATCACACTCATGAACACTTACACCACTTTAGTATCAGGACTTCCACCAGAACTGTATCCAGACACTGACTCAAGTGCGTTTGTGGCCAAGAAGTGAACCTGTCACCAGATTTTTGACTTTTAAACTAAAAGCGCCACCTTCAGCAGCATCTGTTCTGTATTCTGGTGGCTATTATGCCCTGACTGCCCTTGTACAGAAAATAAATACTTTAAAAAAGTCTCCCGCCCAGTATTATTATGACCTGTTTTGGTCCAGGTAATTATAATTCAGTTCTTCATAGAATGCAGAATAGGCGCCACTGAGGGTGGTGTCGGTACTTTAAAAGTAAAAAAAGGGGGGGGCCAGGTTCACTTTAAGAGTTGCACCTAATTATTTCAGTGTTCTGAGCCTCTTAATGAACTAGGTGCATTGCTCTCCTGTGGTGGTTGTTTAATACAAGTCATATATACAGTTCAATGTATGCCTGCTTTACTTAGGTGCTACTCACATTACGATCTCGTATTGGCCGAGTATTATCTGACTCATAGTTTGTAAGGGCTGCATATACTCTAGTCACTTATACTTATGTTTTACTTTCTTTATGGCTATACATTTATGGGTATTGTAAAAACACACTCGGGGTTCGCCTTTGCCAGGGTCAAAGGGCACGTATGTGTCGTGTGTCATTCAGTCCAACAGCAGAGATTTAGATGCCACTGGCCCCGGGCCAGAGTTTAGTGCGGTGAAAGCAAACAGAAAGAAAACAAAACAGCAAACAAAAATCCTTGCCTGTCTGGCACTAACTAAACAGAATGCAACCTCACTGCAGACTGAAGGGCTTCTCCCTTCAGCTAAACCATATAACCAAATATCAATGCTTTCACTCACATGTTTCTCCATGCACAGTCAGGCCTCCTGTGTTCACAGACTGAGAGAGAGCCACGCCCAGACTCTTTTTACCTACCCCAATGTCGCTGCTGACTGGTCGCTGGTGAGTCTGCCTGTGTGACAGCTTACCAGCGACTGCATAGAGACTTTCCAGCGATCCCGGCCAAGCTTTCCAGATCTCGGAAAGTCTCAGCGTGTAAAGGGGACTTAACTTTGAGTTAGTTTTTTGTCTTTTTATTCACATTTATACTTGGCTAATGCCAAGATTGTAACGTAGATAATCCTTTATTCTTAATTCGTACCATGTTTTAAATGCATCCAGGTTTCCTACAAACAAGGGTGTGGACTCTATGTAATATACAGTGTTTTATGGGTTTGATTGTGTTTTGATTTTCAATGTTGGTGGCTAGATTTCAATTTTGACTGCACATTACCTCCTAAAAGAATATACTTGATATTTACAGGATATCACAGTGCCCATAGATGTGGAATCATAGCATTTTCTGGTCATCATAATGGGAGACCCAGACAATGGGGTTTAGGGCTCCGCCCTCCGGAGGTCACACTAGGTACTACAAGTTTGTAGACACCGCCTCCTCCGCTTATAAACCCCCACCGTAGGGAACATCCTCAGTTTTTAACTTAGTGTGCTCGGAGGATCACGCTTTGCTTGCACTTCACTGCATTCTCACAGCTTACGTGATGGCGTATGAAGACAAGGTAAATGGTCCCGGTCGGGACCCTCGACAGTCTCCCCGCTCACCCTTTGTGGAACACGCTGGTGGAGGTACCGGAGGGCTTTTTAGCCTGGACACTTGCTGTTCTCCCGGTACGCTGTCGAGCTCCTTCCTTTCCATCCCTCCATGGAGGCTCTGGAGAGGGGGAGCCTGGAGCCTTGCACAGCTCCGCTCCGTCCGAGGCCTCCCTAAATGGTGCTTACAGACCGGACGGAGCCAGCCCAGTCCGAGGCCTCCCTAAATGGTGCTTACACTCCGGACTGGTGCTGTACCCCCGTCCGAGGCCTCCCTAAAGGTGCTTACAGACCGGACCGGCACTGAGGCACCTGGTGTGTCTCCTGTGTGCCTGGGGGTAGTGTCTGTCACTTGGTGTCATGACACTCAGACCGCGCGGTTACCCTCGGGTCCGCGGTTCTGTCGGTGTACCCTGTGCTGGGGTCACTCTGGCTGACCGCCCTGTGTGTCTCAGGGGCTGAGGCTGTAGACTGCTGATGTTTGTTTTATGCATGCAGTCGGTGTGTGTATGTGTATTGTTACACACTCTTTTCCCGCGCTGCGGGCTCTGGCACCTCCATTACTGAGGCTGCCTGGAGGAGGAGGAAGCAGCTCTTACGGTGACATCACCGATGGGCGTGTTTTGTGTTCTCCCGCGTGTTCCTGGCCACGCCTATGACTTTACTGTCGGCGGCCATCTTCTCCCTCTCTTCCCGGCTGGGATCTGGCTGCAGCGTGTGTCTGCACTTTCCAGGGGAGACCGGAACTCGCGGAGGTCACACACGAACACCGCTTCCTCCTACCGCTTACTGCGGTCGGTAAGCCACCGGGATCTCCGGTTTGTTTGTTACAACTTGGCTTATTTCCCCCTACTGTGGCGATGTCCTCAGTAAGGAAGCATGCTGCTAAGGCGGCAGATGGCACCATTACCTGCGCTACATGCAACGGTTCACTGGTGGAGGGGTCCTGCAATAATTGCGGACGCCCAGAGACCCGGACAGTTACTGTTGAATCAGAATCTGCGGGTCTGTACCCTGAGGTTCGGGTGATCCCAGGGACATGGGAAGCGCAGAATAAGATAAATGAATCTCTGCTGTCCCAGATGTCCTCCATGTCGCAATCCCTGGAGGCACTTCATAGGAGGCTGGAAAACCCCGCTACTCCTGCCAGTTACCCCCGGGTGCTTCTTACTTCTTCTGTGAGACCCCCTAAGCGAGCTCGTGAGGCCTCTCCAGAGCTCCAAGCTCCCTCTGAGGAGGAGCGTTCCTCTGATGGTGAGGAAGATGATGGGGGTTCTACTCTCGGGTCTGTCTCTGAACCTCCAGATGGGGTGGAGGATCTGGTGTCCTCCATCAATGAGACATTACGTCTGGTCACTCCTCCTGAGGAGGTGACTGTTCACCCCAAGGAGGTCTATCAATGGCTGCGGCCGGAGGCGAGACCAAGTGGGTCCTTTATGGACCACACTAATTTTGGAAGGGTGATTAGAGCACCCAGGTTACATCCTGGGCGGCGTTATGTCCGTAAACCTAAGGACCTTCGCTTTCCCTTTCCTCAGGAGGTGCTTCTGGAATGGTCACAGTCCCCTAAGGTGGACGCTTTCATGACTAGGATTGCTGCACGCTCCTTGTTTTCTGCCTCTGATAGCTCCTCATTGAAGGATGCTACTGATAGACAGGTCGAGCAACTCGCCAAGTCTTCCTATGAGGCTGTGGGGTCTTCATTTGCCCCTAATTTTGCCGCGGTCTGGACCCTACAAGCGATTACCTCCAGCTTGGATGGTATCTCTGTTCTAGCTAGGGCCAGCCCAGAGGTCCTGGCACTCACCGACAGAGCAAGGGCTTATGCGGATTACGCCAGGACGGCAACTTTGGAAACTGCCACTCGCTCGGCTGTGGCTTCGGCCAATGCTATAGCGATCCGCAGGTTGTTGTGGCTGCGTCTTTGGGACTCAGATGCCACGTCTAAGAAGATTTTGCAAAATCTTCCGTTTGCTGGTGACAGGCTCTTCGGCACCGAGCTGGACAAGCTGATAAAGGATTCTGCTGAGTCTAAGATACCGCAGAATAAGCCTAAGCCACGGTATTCCGTGAAAAGGAACCCAAAACAGTGGTCCTTTCGCCCCAGCTCGCAGTCATCAGCGGCGTCCGCTCGCGCGGACCGTGGGGGCAAGCCCTCCACTCAGTGGCGCAACAAAAGTCGCCAAAAGAAGCCGGCAGGGGCTGCAGCTGCCACCCCTAAACCCGCTTCGGCATGACTCGCTCCTTCATCCTGTCTCCCCACAGGTGGGGGGCCGCCTGTCTCTTTTCCAGGACAGATGGCTTCTCCACGTTCAAGACCAGTGGGTCCGAGACGTAGTCTCAAAAGGCTACAGGATAGAGCTGACGTCACAGCCGGCACACCGATTCCATCGGTCTGTTCCATCCCTAGACAAAGCTCAGGCTTTTCATCTGGTGTTGGAGGGACTCCGCAGAGACGGAGTGGTGGTCCCAGTACCCACGGGAGAGAGGTTCAGGGGTTTTTACTCCAACCTCTTTATTGTCCCAAAGAAGGACAGCTCTTTTCGTCCGGTTCTGGACCTCAAGTTGTTCAACCGCCACGTGTTGGTTCGGAAGTTCCGTATGGAATCCCTGCGCTCCGTGATCGCGGCTGTGTCACAGGGAGACTTCCTGGCGTCCATAGATATCCGAGACGCCTACCTTCACGTGCCCATTGCACCGGCTCATCAGCGCTGGTTGAGATTCGCAGTGGGGGAAGAACACTTCCAATTTGTGGCACTGCCATTCGGGCTAGCCTCGGCACCGCGAGTGTTCACAAAGGTGATGGCCTCAATGATGGCTCTCCTGCATGTGCAGGGACACGCCGTCATTCCCTATTTGGACGACCTGCTGGTCAGGGCGCCATCGGAAGACCTTTGTCGGGTGAGCCTGGAGGTGACCATGAAGTCTCTGGAACAGTTCGGGTGGCTTCTCAACATTCCAAAGTCGACCCTGATTCCGACCCAGTCTTTGACATATCTGGGCATGGACTTCCACACGGACTCAGCCCTGGTGTCCCTACCTCAAGCCAAACAGCTTGCGATCCAATCAGGAGTGCAGAAGGTTCTCCTGTCACCACAATCTTCCCTACGGGGGTTGATGAAGCTGGTGGGACGCATGGTAGCGGCGATAGAGGCGGTGCCTTTCGCACAGTTTCGCCTCCGTCCTCTCCAGTTGGAGATTCTTCGCCGATGGGACAAAAGGACGATTTCTCTGAATTGGCTGGTGACGCTGTCACAATCGACCAGGGACTCCCTACAGTGGTGGCTCCAGCAACTTCATCTGTCACGGGGCCGGTCCTTTCTAAAACCGTCATGGTTAGTGGTGACCACCGACGCCAGTCTGAAAGGCTGGGGTGCGGTGTTCTTGCACCACAGGGCTCAAGGCCTCTGGACTCAGTCGGAGTCGGCATTACAGATCAACGTGCTGGAGATCAAGGCGGTCTATCTGGCGCTCCTGGCGTTTCAGAAATTCCTGTCAGGACAACCCATTCGGGTTCAGTCCGACAATGCGACGGCCGTCGCCTACATAAATCATCAGGGAGGGACCAGAAGTGCTCAGGCCCTCGCCGAAGTCCACCGCATTCTAGCCTGGGTGGAGGAAAACGGCTGCCTGATCTCCGCAGTTCACATCCCAGGGGTCGAGAACTGGGAGGCCGACTACCTGAGCCGACAGGGGATGGACGCCGGAGAGTGGTCCCTGCATCCAGACGTCTTCCGGGACATCTGCAGCAAATGGGGCACTCCGGACGTGGATCTGATGGCCTCACGGCTGAATCATCAGGTACCCCAATACATGGCACGATCGTGGGATCCTCAGTCTCTGGGGGCGGATGCCCTGATCCTGAGTTGGTCCAGCTTCCAGCTGCCATATGTGTTCCCGCCTCTGGCTCTGATTCCCAGGGTTCTGTGGAAAATCAGGACAGAATGCAGAGTAGCCATTCTAGTGGCTCCAGATTGGCCCCGGAGGTCCTGGTACCCGGACCTCTGGCAACTGTCAGGCGGACACCGGTGGGCTCTTCCAGAACGCGCAGATCTACTCGCGCAAGGCCCATTCTTCCACCTCAATTCCAGGGCCCTCAGATTGACTGCATGGCTCTTGAGGCCTGGTTGCTGACATCCAGGGGCTTCTCTCCTACGGTGGTTGCCACGATGAATCGGGCAAGGAAACCTGTCTCCAGGAAGATATACCACAGAACGTGGAAAATCTTTTTCTCCTGGTGTGTCTCTGGTGGACGCTCACCGTGGCCCTTGTCCATCCCGACATTGTTGGCCTTCCTACAGTCGGGTTTGGAGTTGGGATTATCCCTTGGCTCTCTGAAAGGTCAAGTATCAGCACTTTCAGTGCTGTTTGACAGGCGCTTGGCGCTCCTCCCGAAGGTTCGTCAATTTCTGCAGGGGGTGTCTCGGGTGGTTCCGCCTTACAGACGACCTCTGGACCCTTGGGACCTCAACATGGTCCTGGCGGCACTGCAGAAACCGCCGTTTGAGCCACTGAGAGACATCTCTCTCTCTCGTCTGTCCCAGAAGGTGGTTTTTCTGGTGGCAATTACGTCTCTGAGAAGGGTCTCAGAATTGGCTGCACTTTCGTGCAAGTCACCCTTTCTGGTGGTTCACCAAGACAAGGTGGTGTTGCGCCCGCGGCCTGAATTCTTGCCGAAGGTGGTTTCAACTTTCCACCTAAACCAGGAGATTGTTCTCCCATCATTTTGCCCCGCTCCCGTTCATCAGGTTGAGCGCGACCTCCATACTCTGGATCTCGTGAGAGCTGTACGCATTTATGTGTCCAGGACCGCCTCCTTTAGGAGTTCGGATTCCTTATTTGTCCTCACGATGGGTCGCTGTAAGGGGTCCGCGGCTTCGAAGTCGACCTTGGCCAGATGGATCAAGGCTCCCATTCAGGAGGCATACCGGTCTTCTGGTTTGCGTCTCCCGGTGGGTTTGAAGGCACACTCTACTAGAGCTGTAGGTGCCTCATGGGCCTTGCGACATCGAGCATCTGCTCTACAGGTGTGTCAGGCGGCCACCTGGTCCAGCCTGCACACTTTCTCAAAGCACTATATGGTGCATGCCCATGCCTCTGCGGACGCAAGTTTGGGCAGGCGGGTCCTCCAGGCGGCGGTTGCCCACCTTTAAGGGGGACCGTGTATTATCCGTCTTGTTGAGGAACTCTTCCCGCCCTGGGGTATTGCTTTAGGACATCCCCATTGTCTGGGTCTCCCATTATGATGACCAGAAAAAAGAGAATTTTGTTTACGTACCGTAAATTCTTTTTTCTTTAATCATCAATGGGAGACCCAGCACCCACCCAGTTGTTCCGTTGCATGTTTGCATTTGATCTGTTCTCTGTTGAGACAGTGTTTTCCGGGTTGTTCAAACCGTCTGTGCACGGTATTCTTCCCGATGTTTCGGGTGTGGTTCATTTTTCTCCTCGCAGCTTATGGACTAAACTGAGGATGTTCCCTACGGTGGGGGTTTATAAGCGGAGGAGGCGGTGTCTACAAACTTGTAGTACCTAGTGTGACCTCCGGAGGGCGGAGCCCTAAACCCCATTGTCTGGGTCTCCCATTGATGATTAAAGAAAAAAGAATTTACGGTACGTAAACAAAATTCTCTTTTTTGTAATGTACTGTTAAAGTGGTTGTCCGATAGGTATGATGCTCATTATAAATATCGATGCTTAAGCCTTAACCATTTTTGTAAATAAGAAATATATCTGGCTACTGCGCAAGGTGACACAGAACCCACTAGGCAGTTGCCAAAAAATGTTTCACATTTACCTTGATGGGTGTTGAAGTACTAATATAAGATCTGGCAGTCCAGAATTTAGATGTCCATAGAAGGGAGTAAAAGATCCACATTAAAACATCCTTTTCCATTAGGATTTGCCTTTGTAGACGTCACTCCGCCGGAGCGTCTGAGGTAGTCGCCCAGCCGGCAGCTACTATCCCAATGTACATGATATACACAAGGAACTCTGGATACAAATGGTGCTATCACCTCAATTAGATACGAAGTCCTTCAAAGTTCAGAACACTGCGTTATCCATGTTTTCAGTTAGCACCAGTGGTATTCATTTATTGCATTTTTGTAATCAGCTTTATGTTAAAATTCTTTGCCACTTATCCCTATAGATCCAATCCCTGTATCTTTTTTTTGTGTTTAGTTCCTGTAACATTTCATTTGTGAAGGGTCTCAAATGGGATGTCACAGGAGAATGTCCTTGCAGTCACTTCACTGCCGCTTCTGTCACCACAGGATGTCATCAGGGGGCAGCACTGCGATTACATACCAAAGCTTCTGTCACCACAGTCCCCTGATGAGATCCTGTTTCATAAGGGTTAATTAGGACGTGATTATAGCTTCTGACCCCACTGCCTGCATCTTGAGTCGCTGCCGCCACAGTTACTGCTTCTGTCCCTTGTGCCCGCATCCTCAGTCACTACTGACAGAACCGCTGGTTTAGCCCCAATGACCCACATTTTTAGTTACACTGTGTCACACCGGTGACTCACACAGCTTCTAAGCCCTGCCCTAATCACTGCAGGCACCCAGTGTCAGATCATCTTGTGATCTGCCCCTTGCATCACAATTCCAGCACTTCTACAACCTCCTGTTTCTGTGTAGAGTATCCACCTGGCTGTAGTGAGGTGTGGTCAGAATCTGCAGGAGTTTAATCACCTATCTCTTGCGAGTGTTGCTTTTCTGGCCTATCCCCAGCCATTAGTGGATATATTAGATACTCCTACCTCCTCACCTTGCCTGAACGTAGGTTCAAATCAGTTCCTGGCTTGTGCTCTACCTGGCTGCATTTCTATTTGACTCTCTTTTAGTGACCTGGCTTGTTTATTCATTTAGTCTGATTTCTCAGCACCTAACCCCAATTTCGTATTTTAAACGTGCGATGCCAGTCTCGACATCAGACCATGTGTCAGCAGACCAGCAGGAGACTTCTCTGTCTTTGCCTCGTGATTACACTAATGGTCCAAGCTTTTCACACCATCAGAATCTCTAGTGAAGACCAGGTAGTTATTTAGTTGGGCCCTACATGGTAAGTCCAGACCATAGTCACACACTGCCACTGTCCGCACTGGCTTTGTAAGCAGAGTGAGTGACATCAGTGCTGGCTCCTGAAGATGATTCATTCTGGGCAGAGAGAAAACCTGTGGGATGGGCAGTGCATGCTCCTCTCAAAAATATCAATCACTTTCTGTGTTGCATTTTGTGTATCCAAATGATCAATACCAATTTTCAGGTTGGTACATGCTCATATCTGCCACAATGGTATTAACCCTGGAACTCCTGCTCTATTTATGTATATGTGTATTTGGCTGGCTGACCACTGAAGAAAGCGTTCAATCCTGCTCTCCATTATCCAAACTAAATAAAACCTGAAAAATAATAACCGTTAAGGGAAGATGGAGTAATAACAGGTTATGAACACACATTCAGCAAGTTACTTGTGTTTTATTTCTTAACATACCACTTTCTTTAAACTTGACAAAGGGGACTCAAACTCTAGAACTGCTTTGTTTTTGGAAGTTATTAATAAACCGGACCTTATACAATTATTAGGTGTGCCGTTCCTCCACGTATGGTATTTTGTTTTGGGTAACTGGAAATGGATACCACTTTTGGTTCCCTGGCAAGATTTGCATCCCGAATCCAGAAGGATGTAAGATCGACAACTCTCATCAATGAGATCAACAACACTCATCAATGAGATCAACAACACTCATCAATGAGATCAACAACACTCATCAATGCATCGTTGAATACATTTGAATAATCTGGTGCTTATCTACACACAACCAGATAAAGTGAGAACCCACCTATACTCCGCTTTCTCTTACTCTTAGCCTAACCCAAGCATGGTAACCTGATGTAGGGCCTATATTTTTCTTTCTTTCTTTTTTTATCCCCCCACTTAACCTAACTACCTGTGCATATTTCAGGGATGATCCAGATTTTCGAATCCACAGGTTACTCATTGTTTTGTGGAATCATTGCAGATTTTCACTTAAGATTTCTGTGAAATATTTACTACACGATCCATGGCGAAAATACTTTTCTTAACCCATCATAAGTGTATATTCCCACATTATAATTTGATCCCAGTTCTTTAGGGTATCCAAGTTCATTTTCCACCTATTTTTTATTACAGAGCTTTACATCCCTACAGTTTTGAAAATGGTTATGTTACATGCTACTATAACAGTTTCCTAGTTGGTCATGTTTTTTAAGAGCATGTCACAATCTGTATTAAAAGTAGAACTAAATGGAAGTCATTCAGTCTTTATTTTTACACTGGGATTTTCTAGACTTTCGTTTCCTATTGTTTCAGGAAATAACATATGCACATAGCCACAGTGGTCAGACACTGACTCTATATTTTGTAGTGAAATATCATGAGCTTGTGCAAAGGTTATTGTGTAGAGGGGTGAGCAGGGTCATCTGTGACATCGCCTAAGGGTGGATCCTGTGTTATCTGAGCAGTACACAGGTTTTACCTGTCATTGTACCGTAATTCTTCCTCTAATAATATTGAGCCTCGCTGTAATGCCTCCTGAAAGAATAGGATCTATGGGTCTAAAAAAAACCAAATGGGTGTTCTGAAATTTGCAGGTTTAATATATTTTTTTAATTTGAATAAAAATTGTAATATGAAAACCAATATTTTCTTTTTAAATAAATGTAACACGAAAATCTGATTAACGAGTAGAATATTTTCTAAAAAAATTCTCCTTAATTAATTTTTTGTGTGTCTTTTAATGGTTTCTCAGGCATTGACTAATTAGAAATTGCATGAAGTTGTTATACTGAGAAACACAACCTAATAGCGAGAGGGTGGCTGCTCTTAGTTGAACATTTCCTGTTTTGTAATGTTATTTTTCCAAACCACTACTGAAAAGAGTATAAAACAGTAATTATAGCTAGACTTTAAATGAATGTAAGCCCTCTAATTTAGTTAAATGCAAAACCCTAGAGAAAAACACAAAATCAGCATATACCCTGTAATAAAGTAAATAATAGTAGTACATTCAAACAACGTAGGGCTGTTAGTTAGAATTGTCCTGATGGGCACACCTTGTAACCGTGGGATGGCTTTTATGTCTTTAGATCAAACAGTGTTAGCCAAGTGCCCTATATTATTTACATGTACTACTTTACTTTATTATATGGTATACGGTTATTTTATGTTTTTCTCTTGGGTTTCATCTGTGATATGGCCACAGTGTGAACGTGCTCCTATTGCACATATACCAATTTATGCTCTGGCTTATTTTTTGCTGCTGCTGTTAAATGCAGCATAATAATCCATTGGGCTAATTATATTTTACATTTATCAATAAAAAGAATACCTAAGAGACTATAAAAGCCTACCAGATTGTGGTGACCACATTTTATGTACACACTGCTTTTTCCAACTCCTGGTTTAATACTAATATTTTCACATTGATGATTACCGGTAGTCTTTTTTTAAAGGGATTGTCCAGTACCAGGACAACCTCTTTTGACCAGGTAAGATACAAAATCCATCTCACACACACACACACCGTGCTGTACGCTGCATTATAGCTCAGTGCTACATTTACACTCTTAGGGTACCTTTACACGCCGCCACGGCAGGCTGGATACATCGCGCTACTTCACGTGCACGAGCACGCTCAAACGGCTACAAACGGTCAACGCACCCTCTTTACACGCCGCCACAAGGTGCGCTACGCCACGCTACATCTATAGCTAGCTACATCGCCTGGTGTCTCAAGTAGCCAGCTGTTGCTCATTTACACACCGCTACAACCAGCTACTATGGGCGGACCTGGTGCAGCAGGGACAGCACATAGGCGTGCTCCAATTGTGGATTACAAGACTTCCGTACGCTGATAGGACGAAGCAATAACATCCTGATTGGGCAGGCATCGCAGGAGGCTGAGTAATACAGCACGCTCGAGCGATTGTGTAGTGTGACTCGTCAGCTCCTTAAATATGCCTCCCTATGCAGCGACTACCAATCGTCATGCAGCAGCTTCCACCAATGATCGCACATGGGGCGCGGTAACATGGAGCCGAGGTCACGCCTTAGCTACATTGCAGCTACAGCCCCGGGTGTCCAGAGTTCCCTTCCGTTGCTTCTTTACACGCCGATACAGCTCGCTACCATCGGCGATATAGCCATCTGTTTTCGAGCAGAGCCCATAAACAGATGTATCTGTCGCCGGCTGTAGCGTCGCGTCTTCAGACGCCGCTACGACGGGCTACATTGACGCTACAAGCTATATTTGTAGCCTGTAGCGCGATGTATCCAGCCTGCCGTGGCGGCGTGTAAAGGTACCATTAGAGTACCTTTACATGCCGCAATCGCGGCGATAATGGTTGACAGCGATATTGCGACGTGGAAATATCGCTGCCACATTTCCACCCAATCGCCTCCTTATTGCGGCGCGTAAATAGGTAATTTGGCGGCGATATGTCGCCTCGCCACGGTCGCCTGATTTTTGAGCACTGCTCGGAAAACAGGCGACCGTGGTGAGGTGACATATCACAGCCAAATTCCCTATTTAGACACCGCAATAAGGAGGTGATTTGGCGGCAATCCTTCCAGCGAGAAATATCGCTGCCAAAAATGTCTCCTGCGGTTGCGGCGTGTAAAGGTACCCTTAAAGTGCCATTGGAAACAAATGGCATTGTTGTCCGCTATCTGTGTTGACTCTTACCTAATCTTTTGTGTTGTGGTGGGACAGATTCTCTATTCTACATCAGATAACATTCCATCACTTGATGGAAAAACTACTGTATGAAGATTGCAAACTAGAGCAATCTCTGTGCTGGCACTGAGCCTGTGAGGTATACCCAGAGGTTTTGGCATTGAAGCCTGTAGAATAATGAATACAGCTCTGAACTTTATTATCGGCTGTAAGGCCCCTTTCATGTCAGCGTTTTTGCTAAATAGCGGCAGATCCAGCAGATTTACCGCATCTGCAACATATCGGTCGCACTTGCAGCACAGTTGCAGCAAGCCCCATTCATTCTCTATGAGGCATGTGGTCAGGTGCGGGTTGCCGGATCCGGCACTTAAGGCGCGGGAACAAAACTGCTACTAGCTGCGGTAATTTGACCCGCCACAAGTGCCGGATTCGGCAAACCGCACCTGACCACAAGCCCCATAGATAATGAATGGGGCTTGCTGCAAAATGTGCCGCAAGTGCGACCGTTACGTGGCAGATGCGGTAAGTCTGCTGGATCTGCCCCAATTCAATGAAATCGTTGATGTGACAAGGGCCTAACTCAGTATTAATTCAAGTTATTCTACAATAAATCTGCAGTTACACAAATGTTTCCAGTTTAAGATAAACCATTTCATATCTCCTTACACTCTTAACTATATCTTTTCTGACACTGGACATTAATTGTATTTCTTTTTTCTTGTTATTCTAGCTTGTTCCTGAAATTGGACATAAATACTATGTGGAATTTACTGCTCGAATATCTCAAACCAGGGTGAGTCAGTAACACGTTACACCATGAGATGCTGCTGGGCGTTGGAGTTTTTACAATAGCAATTTAAGTCCAGGGTCACACTAGTGTATCTCTCGCATTGTACTCGACTCCATGTTGGACAATAATGCAACTCAGATCTGCGATTGTTTCCTCAGGCCGAATCAGACTGAGGTAATAATGTCAGCATTCTGCAATTGTCAGCTAGTCTCGGATCACACACACATTCAAGTCTATTGGTGTGAGTGAAATATCAGACTGCACAGATGTCATCTGAGTGCAGTGGATATATGCAGAGACACACAATGGAGGAGATGGAGAGATTATCCTCTCCCTTTTCTCGGCACCTGTGATGCAATCGCAGGATCTGAGTACAGTAGATGACAATCGGCTCACACTCGTAGCAGAGCTCTCTCTGCATACGATGCCATACACTAGTGTGACCCCAGCCAAATAATCAGTGTTCTACGATAGGTTAATGAGGCAAACAACAGCTCTTGCATTAGGGGAACCACAGATCAAAACAAAGTGCTTATTATTACTTGGACGTTCACAATAACTAATGTTTGGGGGACATCTATTCCTGAACAAGAAGATTTAGGCTCCGATTTATCAAGTCTGGTGTTTTGTATACCCGCCTAGATGAAGAGTGCACTGGAGATAGATACACCAAATACACAAAGACATTCACCTTTTAATGAATTTAATGCATCTTTCAGCTGCTGTTTGCCTTGAAAGAAATATACAGTAGTCAGTGAAATAAGTATACAGTAGTCAGGGTGTAGTATATTTCTGACATAATCTATGCCTCTTTTGTGGGCTTCCACTAGGCTATGCTCTACTCACTCTTCAAAAAGTTAACGTTGGTGGAATAAAAAGATCAAAGATCAAAATGTTTGCACATCTGCTGTTTGATAAATTAACCGCTTGTTTTTTCTTCTATCCAAAGGAAAAATTAGGACTGTGCACAGCAACTGTTTTTTTCCAAGAAGGGAAACCTCGACCAGCCATTAATGTCAACTGTTCTAACTCAAAGATCCAGAAGCAAGCCAGTGATGATGACTACAACTTCTACAAGCTCATGAGGTCTCAGACTGTGCCAGTCACTGGAGAAAACATTCCTGGTGAGACATTAAAGGTACCGTCACATGGGGCGGTCTCTGCAGCGATGTTGCCGGCAACTCACAGGAGCGCGCGCTTTTGTGGCGCGCTGCCATGGTTGCTGTTGTGATGTCACACGCAGCGATATCGCCGGCAACGCATCTGCAATCTTGCCGGCAACTATCGCTGCCAGCGATCCATAACATGGGAGTCTATGGGGGAAGTTGCCGGCAACATCGCAGTTGCGACGTCACACAGGGCGATGCAGACATATCGCCTGAGCAATATCGCCAGGTTTCCCAACATGTTGGGAAATCTGGCGATGTTGCTTAGGCAATTTATCGCCTTATTATCGCCCTGTCACACGAGGCAACTCATGAGCGATGTTGCCGCAGCTTAGCCACACCCCTAAGTTGCCAGCAACATCGCCGCAGAGATCGCCCCTTGTGATGGTACCCTTAGAGCTACGTGCGCGCAATATGGTTAAAAACTGAGTTTTCTAGTGGAAAACACTTCTTCATTGGGGAGTTTTTGTTTCATGAGGTGTTTTCAGGTATTTTTTCCCAAAGCATTCTTTGCATTTGATTAGATATTGGCTAATTTGGAGCATTTTCCATCAGGTGCCACATAAAAAGTAGTGACATGCATATTTCTTTTTTCCCTAACAGACTTTTCAAAAGCTTAATTGGAAAAAAAACACTCAAAAGACTGAACATTAACATATAAACTGAAGTGGTTTTAAAATAGACATTAATAGAAGAGTTTTTCAAACATTCTTTAAGATATTATTTATGTGTTTTGTTTTTTTTTATAAACTTTATAAAACTCAAATAATTATAGAGTTGGAAGGGACCTCCTGGGTCATCTGATTCACTAAATTAGGGGTGGGGAACTCCAGGCCCCGAGGGCTGTCAGGGACACTTTACACACACCAACTTATCTGTCCAACTTGTGACCAACTTACTGGTTGCAGTGAAATCATGGACACATTGTTCCATTTTGTTGCTGTGTACAATGGAACAATGTGTCCATGATTTCACTGCAACCAGTAAGTTGGTCACAAGTTGGACAGATAAGTTGGTGTATGTAAAGTGGCCATCAGGTTTGCAGGATTTCCTTAGTATTGCACAGGTGATAATTGAATCACCTGCACTGGTGACGATTCCAACCCCAGTGCAATACTAAAGGCCACTTTACACACACCAACTTCTGTGTCCAACTTCTGAACAGATCTCTGGTTACAGTGAAATCATGGACACATTGTTACATTTGTACACAGCCACAAAATGGAGCAATGTGTCCCTGATTTCACTGCAACCAGAGATCTGTTCAGAAGTTGGTCACAGAAGTTGGTGTGTGTAAAGCGGCCCTAAGGAGGCTTCACACCACGATTTTGTGGTTTCAGGTTCTGTCCGGTTCTGGTGCCAGATTGCTGTTATTTAGGCCTCCGGTTTTGTGCTTTTCCAGCTGGATCCGGTTATGTTAGTTTATTGCCCCTCCATCATTTTTTGTGTTCGGTGCAAAAAACTAACAAAACCAGATCCAGGGCGATGCAGCGCCCATAACATGGGAGTCTATGAGTGCCGGATCGCACCGGATTCGGCAAACAAACCGGATCGTTTTCCAGATGCCTGGTACTGAATAGCGGCAGCTCTGAAATGCAGCCGCGCTCATTCAGCACCATGGACAGCAGCAGCATTTCAGAGCCGGCGCTGAAGTTCAGCACCATGTAGAGCTCCACTGTACCGATGGCTGAAATTTCAGCACCGCGGGCAGCTCCCCTGCACACGTGAGCTGAAGTTTCAGCACCGCTGACAGCAGCAGTCACAAGCACAAATGAATCCTGATAAAAACATGATTGGAGGCCATATTTGCCCTCAGTTTGTGCTCGTCCGGTGCTGTCAGGTTCTGTCCGGTGCCTCCCGCAAAACACCAGACAGAACCTGACAGACAAAAACCGTGGTGTGAAGCCGGCCTAAGGTAATCCTGAAAACCTGCACTGTTGACAGCCCTCGGGGCCTGGAGTTCCCCACCCCTGCAATAAATTATGCCAGATAGATGTCTGTCCAGCCTCTATTTAAAGACTTCTATTGAAGGGGAACTTACATGCACACGCTTCATTTAACATGGTTTGGATTTTTGGGATCACAAACATGCATTCTATTAGCAGTTTTGTGGCTTTTTTTTACCAAATTGGTTTTACTAGCTGTGTTTTTGGTAGCATTTTTACAAGAATTTTTTTTTATAAATGATGTAAATCCTAGATCAGAGGATTTAAAAATTCCCCTGATAATCAGATGAAATATGCACCAAAAACACTAGATAAGATATCACAGAGGTGGGGAAACATTTTTCTGCCGATGGCCATTTGGAAATTTTTATAATCCTTCGGGGGCCATACAAAATTTTGAACTTGAAAATTACCCGCTATTTTTGGTTAAACAATCAACTCACCCCTACTGTGGAGGCTGGTGCTGCTTCTCTTTGATGTGGCTGTGATAGGGGATATTGATCATGTTGCTTCTCTACTACTTTTCCAGATTTGCTAGAGACCTAGACATCACAGGAGAGGCTGAGGGCATATACCTCACTGAGGAAGCCAAAGCTGAGGCTGGGGCCTATAGATCACTGGAGAGCTGGATTTAAAGGGCAAAATGCGTCTGCCAGCCTGAGCACTGCACTTCCCAGGAATCTGCCTGGGGGCCACAAAAAAGTCATCAAGGGCCGCATTCAGCCCTGGGGCCTGAGGTTCCCCACCCCTGAGTTAGCATATAGTTTATTTTTTACTAAGTGACAAAAAAACAATGGAGGGAAATGGAAAAAAACGACACAAATACAAAATCTATGAAGTTAGGGAAAAATTCCTTATTTCTATAGCATTTAAGGCTGGAGTAACACAAAGAAGTGCAAAGCGAGGAAATCTCGCATTGCACACGTGCCCATGTTAGACAATCAGGCAGGTCAGACATGCAAGTTTTTCCTTAGCCCTATACGGGCTGCAATTGCCTACAAGTCTCGGATCACTCGCACCCTTACAAGTCTATGGGTGTGAGTGAAACATCAGACTGCACTCCAAAGACATGTGAGTGCAGCGTGATACAAGCTGAGGACTGCAATGGAGGAAATTGCAGGTTCGGATCACAGTTGCCTGACACTCAGGTCACGATTGCAGCAGAGCTACAGCCGGGGGTCAATAGCATATCGTATTTGATGCTTCCGTATCAAATGCTGTACGCTAATTTGCCCCCAGCCTTAAAGTTTAGTATTGACTTGTAGCCAATTATAGAATGTACTTGTTTGCCACAAAAAAAAAAAAAAGAAAAGACCAAGAAAAATACTGAAAATGATGCAGTTTCTGCTTTGTGTAAAGGCACCCTAAAAATGTGTGCTTGTAAATAATTTTTAATTACCGTAGCTGGACATTTCTGTTTGGGGTGGATTTCCTCCTACTGATGTTCAATGAGGTTAAGCTTTGCTACTCTCACAACCCCTTGTCAATCACTATGTTTTCCCCCTTGTAACATAATAACACCTATACTCACCTCTTTCTTTAAATGGAAGAGTTGTAAATTCTGTTTGGTAGGACCCATAATCCATATAGTCAATTGCTTTACTTCTGATGCTTGTCTTATGGTATGATCATATTGTGAATGTAAGATTTAGTAAGTTACTAATCTGTATCTTTCACCTATCCATTTTCAGACAGCTTTGGATACATCGAACCACAGCTAGAACCGGTGTGGAATCTAGCTCATTTGGGATGCAGCTATGTTATATGGGATAAGACCACCAGGGGCCATGAATACAATATGGCACAAATCAAATCTGTAAAGCAAGTGGTAAGAAAAATAGTATTATATTTACTATCCAAAAAAGCCAAATATTTCACCTAACGCATTATGGTTTGTAAGGATTGGTCAAGTGTAGGTTAAACTGTTCATGGTTTTTGCGTCCTTGGCTTTATAGTAGATGAATGGCTTCTTGACTTTCATAAAGTCAACTGTGTTATTCTGAATAAAGCAGTTCTCTGACCTAGAAAAAATGATTTCCAAAGGCAGGGAGCCTTATAAAATAATACAAGGCATATCCACTGGCTCCAAGTGTCTGCAGCGGAGCTGGTCTGTGCCATGACAGCCAGTGATGATGTCCACTCCTCAACAGGCAGGTGGCTGGAAAGTGGCATCATATTGCAAAGGATGAGAGTTTACCAAGCAATCTACCTACTGAAAACAAAGCTCTCAGGGTACCTTTACACGCCGCTACGGCAGGATGGATACAACCCGCTACAGGCTACAAATGTAGCTTGTAGCGCCAATATAGCCCGTAGTAGCGGCGTGTGAAGACGGGACGTGACAGGCGGCAACAGATACATCTGTTTCCGAGCACTGCTCGAAAACAGATGGCTACAAAGCCGATTGCAGCGAGCTGTATCGGCGTGTAAAGAGGCTACAGAAGGGATGTCTATACACCAGGCAATGTACCTGGTATGTAGCTGGGGCGTGACACAGCCTCCGGGATACCACGCCCCTTCAGCGATCATTGGAGGAAGCTCCTTCGTTGCGATTGGATGTCCCTGCATAGGGCGGCATATTTAAGGAGCTGCCCAGTCACACTACACAATTGCTCGGGCGTCATGTATTAATCAGCCTCCTGCGATGCCTGCCCAATCATGATGTGCTTGCTTTGTCCTATCAGCGTACGGACGTCTCGTAATCCACAATTGTGGCACGCCTATGTGCTGTCCCTGCTGCACCAGGTCCGCCCATATTAGCTTGTTGTAGCGGTGTGTAAATGAGGTACGATGAGCTACAGATGGCTACTTGAGACACCCGGCGATGTATCCGGGATAGATGTAGCGTAGCGTAGCGCACCTTGTGGCGGCGTGTAAAGGTGGTGCGTTTCCCATTTGTAACCGTTTGGCCGTGCTCGTGCACGTGAAGTAGCGGGTTGTATCCATCCTGTCGTAGCGGCGTGTAAAGGTACCCTCAGTGATTAGGTGACCAAAGAACTTCACATTATCACTTCCTAGCTATAGAGTCAACCAGAGTGGCCTGTCCTGCAGTGTTAGGGTTGAAGTTAGTGTGAATACTTTTTTTATTTTTGTTTTTTCCTACAAGAACACTCACTGGCTTTTGGAAAAAAAAATATAATAGGTCAAACAAACATCTCATTTGGTTGAACCCTAAAGTTAGTTATCATATTTCCATACAGGAAAGAAAGCACTTGTTGCTTATTCCACCTGTCGCATCCTTTTTATGATCCTCGGGCTAATCCTTGGACTCCTTACTTCATAACCATACAGTTCCTCTATAGAAAGGTGTCTTCCCCGGGTTATTGCCTTCTAGTAATAATGGAGATAGAAAAAAACAATCATCCCCAGTTAACACTATGAGCCCTATAGAATCCACATAGTCTGCTTCTATTGTACAAAGGCCTTTAAATTCCTATTGGGCCACGTGCACACATTCAGTATTTGGTGAGTTTTTTTTACCTCAATGTTTGTAGCCAAAACCAGGAGTGGGTAATAAATACAGAAGTGGTGACGTGTTTCTATTATACTTTTCCTCTGATTGTTCCACTTCTGGTTTTATCTTACATATATTGAGGTCAAATGCTCAACGTGCACACACTGTATAGACTTAAGATCAGTATGATTCAAAGTATTTTAGCATTCTTGTTTATAAGTTGTTGTAATTATCTGTATAAGGAGGGTGCAACACCTTGGATTATGAGAAGATTTTAGGAAGGTAAGATGGTGCTGAATAGTTCTAGTTGGTTAATGGTATTATTATATCATCTCACTTTGGGTAAGTTCCGTTCACACATTGTGAACTTGCTGTGGACTCTATCCAAAGAATCAGAGGGGAGTCAACCTTGGCAGATTCACACAAAATGTTGTCGGATCCTGCTATAATTTCCCCAAGGACTAAGCGGACTCCTGTGTCAGCGTTCTGTCCAAGATGACCTACATAGCTACAGTATTTACCCAGGAGAAATTGACATGTTGTAAATTGAAAAAAATGTCAAACACGTCAATTTACAGCCTGAAAATAAAATGAATGCAGATAAGATCAGTAAAATCTCTGCCGCTTGAGTAGGACTATTCTGTTGAAAAAATCCACAAAACATATGTTACTTCTGCACATACCCATCCAATCTCCAGGTAGATTGCAGATAATTAGAAATGGAACACAAATATATTGTTAAAATAAAAATCATATCACATTATTTGTGATATGTGATAACAAACATGGCGGAGGTGTTGGCTTACTCCTGTCCAATTCCTGCTCCTTTACCCCATCCCACTGCCATCCTCCACTACTCTCCCCTCCTTCAAAGCCCACTCTGTCTTTCTATCGTCTTCCCCTCAGCCTTCAAACAAAGCTCGATCACACCCATCCTCAAAAACCCTCCTTTGACCCAACTTCTGTTTCTAACTATCACCCCATTGTGCAGAATTACATAGTATTAGAGTATGTATGCTGTGGTGGAGGTACGAAAGGGGTAATATCGAGTACGTATAGAGACCTACTACATACCTTTCTCCTCAACCATCCAATTAAATCAAGAACTAGATGGAAAGCAGAGGTAGGGACAATTGCGGAAAGGGTATCGGAAAGTGTTTTAGAATATATACCCATACTCTTCATGAGCGAACTGGCAAGACTGTCCCATCTATATGTTATACATAGGGTATATAGATCCCCCTCGCTACTGTTTAAAATGGGGCTGAGGAATTACTCTGAATGTCCTAGATGTAAGGGAGATAATGCGGGGATCTTTCACATGATGTGGTCCTGCCCCAAACTGTCCCCCTTCTGGATCACGGTCATCAATAGGATAGAAGGGGCTTACAGATGTGTTATTCCCAGAGAGCCCCTGATGTGTGTTGCTGGGCTATGTTGAGGAGGTTGCAATTGAGAATTTACTGAAAACAGCTATTGCCAGGCTACTTTATGTGGCGATAAAGCTGATTGTCAGAAAGTGGATACGGGAGGACCCGCCGTCCAGAGACGAGTATATTAGACAGGTAGAACATATTGCCTTTTTGGAGAGGGGTATTTATGAAAAAAAAGAGAACCTTAAAATGTAGGAGAAGATGTGGACTCCCTGACTACAACATGGTTAAGTAGTACTATAATGTATCCTGTTCTATATCTGGAATGGGAGGATTTAAAAAACCTCAGGATACACATGGTTGTACTATTATTTGATCCAGCAATGATGGTCAATATAAGTTTTGGCATAAGGGGAGGATACGTTGTCGGGGAAGGGAGGGCGGTTATATAGGGAGGGGAATTTAAGTTGTTGGTATACTTTGTAATGAAGATTTGCTGATGAACATGTATATATGTTTTTTTTAAATCAGATATCGCCCTATATCTCTTCTCCCCTTCGCCTCTAAACTACTTGAACAACACGTCCATTCAGAACTGTCCTCCCACCTCTCCTCCTGCTCCCTCTTTGACCGCCTGCAATTCGGCTTCTGACCCCACCACTCCACCGAAACAGCCCTAACCAAAGTCACCATCGACCTACTGACCGCCAAGAGCAAGCGACACTACTTCGTCCTCCTCCTCCTCGACCTATCTGCCACTTCTACACTGTTTACCATTCCCTCCTACTCCAGATCCTGGAATCTCTTGGCATCACTGACCTAGCCCTCTCCTGGATTTCCTCATACCTAACGGACCGGACTTTCAGCATCACCCACGCCCACACCTCCTCTTCGCCCTCCCCCCTATCCGTCGGTGTCCCCCAAGTCTCGGTTCTGAGACCACTACTCTTCTCCATCTACACTCTCGGCTTAGGACAACTCAATGAGTCCCATGGCCTCCAGTACCATCTCTACGCCGACAATACCCAGAACTACCTGTCTGGGCCCGACATCACCTCCCTACTATCCAAAATCCCACACTGCCTGTCCGCCTTCTCATCCTTCCTCTCTGCTCGCTTTCTTAAACTGAACATGGACAAAACTGAGTTAATCGCCTTCCCACCAAGTCGCTATCCCCCACTACCCAACCTATCCATAATTTTCGATGACTGCTCACTCTCCCCAGTCCCCAACGCCAAATGTTTCGGGGTAATCCTTGATTCTTCCCTCTCCCTCAAGCCTCACATCCAGGGAACCTTCTACCCTGGGAACCTTCAAAAGAAACCTGAAGACCCATCTCTTTGGTCAAGCCTACACCCTACAATGAGACCCAGTTCACCGCACCGTTTCACTATAGGCACTACCCCCGCCTACTGTATCCCTCTTAAGGTGGGTCACACGTGGCGATGTCGCCCGCGACATCGCCGAAAAGTGACGTAACAGCGATGTCGCGGGCGATATCACAAGTGCGTCGCGCTGTGTGACAGCGCGACGCAACTGCAAATTATCGCTGGTCGCAGGTTGACAGGTTTATGAACATGTTCATAAACCTGTGAACCTGGACCAGCGATTAGGCTGGATCGCGCCGTCTGACACTGTTGGCGGCGCGATCCAGCCTATATCGCAGCGTTGCTGAGGATCGCTCACTGGGCTGAGCCCAGCCCAGCGAGCGACGGCTCCGCCCGCATCGCCGCCGCATCACCGGCAACGTCGTGCCGTGTGACAGCTGGCCTGCGATGTCGGAAGCGAGCGTGCACCTGCACATCGCTTCCGACATCGCCGGCCAGAATCGCCACGTGAGACCCCACCTTTATTCTGTGAGCCCATGCAGACAGGGTTCTCTCTCTTCCTGTATCTGTACAATCTGATTGTCCATACATTTTGTACTTGTCCCCCGTCTACTCTTTCCATATGTAAAGTGCCATGGAATCTAATGGCGCTATATAAATAAATAATGATAATACATTATTTCCTTTGTTTTCAGCTCCGGAAGGACAATTTAATTGCTTTTGACTATGAAGTCTATCTACATGAAAGACCATCAGAAGTAGGTGACCAGTGATAAAGGATGCGTGAAATATCTAAGATCTTTCCTTACTCGTCTTGTAACCCTTTTCTGCCATTTCCAGGAAATGCTGCCGTGTAATGTCCATGTTGTCTGGATTCCTGGAAAGTCCCCCAAAGTTGACTACACTTGTACAGAAGATAACGAAAACGGCTCCGGAAACAAGTCTGAGGATGGATCTGCATTCCTGGGGAATTTTAAATAAAAAGAATATTTTTAGAATGAAGGAGTCATTTATAAGAATTTATATTGTGTAAGATATAGGTGGCTGCCTTTTTAGGAAACCAAACATATTGTAATTCACTGCTTTCTTTTTTTTTTACGAGTTAAATATAAGATATAGATTTGATTCTTCACCATTCATATTTCTGTTGTCAGAAGCAGCAAGATATAACCATGTGATAAGACGTAAAATGAAGCAGTATTTGCTTGCATGTAATAATAGTTAGGCCTCATTCAGATGTCCGTTTTTGTTGTATATGTTTTGTGTTTTTCACACCACGAACATATATCTATATATGCTTATAGTATATGCACATGTCTGTTTTTTATTTATTTTTGTGGACCAATTGTCTGCAAAAGAAAAAAATATGTCAGTGCTTGATCCAATTTTCAGACCAAAATCTTCCCTTCAATTGAATAGGTCCATTAAAAAAAGCGATGTACTCGGATGCTATTAATGGATAGCAGAAGCTTGGGAAAAAAATAATCATATTTGAATTAAAAAACAAATCCAGAACACTAATGATAAATAGTCCATATTTTTTATGTTAAAAAAAGAGAGAATGGACGTCTGAAAAAAATAAATGATTTAGCCGGACCATGCTTAATGGTCCACACAAGACATTGGCCTCATCTGCTCAGCTCCGAATTCAGGTAGAGCCAAGCTCTAAACTTCAGTTGCAGAAGGACATTCAGACAAGTGTTGAGTGGCGTCTGTCACCTCTCGTGGGAACGTTGATCTTTTTATCAAAATATCATGAAGGCAATGTATGTCCATGCTATGATCGTGCAGTAGAAACCATGACTAAATAACTGCCAAAAGGTATATGCTTTGACCTGGTAACCATATAGGGTTTAGGATTAAGTGGCACCTAATGCATTGGTGGCATGTAAATATATTAAGATGTACACAGATTAGAAAAATAAAAGCATACAATTCATGGATCCGTTGTGAAAACATCTAACACAATTGCAATTAGTAGTATGGCCTTGACAAGAGGTTTTGTGAACTTATTAATGTTAATAGGTCACACAACTATTTGGGGTCATCATCATCATCTCTTTTTTTTTTTACCAGTTTTTAGCATTTAAAAAGTAGCAGACTTTATTTGGGAAATGTGGCCATCAAGTGTCTGACTTTGTTACTGTGAGTTACAGAAGATGGTTTAAAGTACAGAAAAATGTATTCCAGCTGGAATCCGATAGATTGTGACCCGAGCAATCATAACAGGCACCAAATGTTACTCAGATCACTGCCCGCTGTCGTGGTCACATTCAATGCCTGAAAATCCATTGCGATCATCAGAGCACTTCTGGAAAAGGCGAAACATGACCAGTTCCGGATGAAAACAATGTCCAGCATACCTTGTACCGGAACATGTTATTTTGAGTTTTCAATATTCTGACCAGTTAGCTGAATACAAGCACGAACCCGTAGAAACACACATAAATCTGGAAATTTGATGACCGTCGCTGAACAAAGCCATTTCTTTTGAGAGTCTGAACCACACTCACCAGAAATTCTGGAATTCAATAATAACTTGTGTTTACTGAGAATCTGTTCAATTTCAGTTATACGGTGGCAAAATCAGTCCAATACTTAGACATTTCCACTGCTTTTACTCTTTAGGGCAGAGACACGCTATGTGAGATGCGTTCAAGTGTCTTGCATCCATCTCGCATGACTCACCTGACCCGGGCCCTGCCTCTCTGAATGGGCATGTGGAGCTGATTGTGTTTCTAGGCAGCGCCACACTCCGTTCAGACAGGCAGGGACCTGGCCAGGTAAGTCATGTGAGATGCATCTTGCATAGTGTGTCTCTGCCCTTACACTGCATTCAGCACTGGTTAATTAACTATGCAGATTCTCCCCACAGTTAGCACATGAGATTTAGTAAAATCTCTGATAAAACACTTTCGACTGTAATATGCAGCGAAAGGAAAATCCACTGGGTATCGGCCCCTCAAAGTGGAGTATACAAGAGCAACATAATAATGACGATGCCCAATGCAGAATGACAATGAATACACAGATACACCTCATCCAGAAATCAGTATATATCACGTACCCCCAAAAAATGGTAGTGTCATCAGTGTATTTCATGTATGGATAAATTACCAAGCTCTCCTATTCTTTACAATGTTAAACTCATTAGTGCATCCGTGCCATCTCAGATAATGCCATCCGTGTGCTCTTCGTGTTTTTCACTGACCCATACTTGTTTTGTTTCTTATTTATGTGCTATCCCAGCCCCCCAAAAAAGCAGATATGTCTCTGTGATTTCTACACGGACACATGGTCAGCGTAACAACAATGATGTGAATATCAGCATTGATTATAATGGATATGTGTTATATCTGTGAAAAATACACACAGACACGTACCTGAAACACAGAGGTCTGAATTAGGTCTTATAGGCACACACCCATCTCATCAGCGTGCCCAGCGACTATGGTGTGAACCGTACACTGATGTACAGTGCTCCCCAACCCAGTCCTCAAGACCCACCAACAGTGCATGTCTTCAGGATTTCCTTAGTAATGTACAGCTGATTTAATTACCTGCACAGGTGATAAGTCCAATGCCAAGGAAACCTGAAAACCTGCACTGTTGGCGGCCCTTGAGGACTGGAGTAGGGGAACATTGGTCTAGTATAACTGATCACCTTGCTCTCATTCCAATTACTGTTGTATATTGCTGTGTATCCATCTAATCAATTATCAGGTCTTTCAGCTGAAAAAAACCTGAGGCAGAAAAAAAAGCGCAATATGGTTTTAACAGATTAAAATAAGGGTAAGGATGAGACAATTATCTCTTCACCTGGTTGTGTGTGACACAACCATTAATGTACATGTAGTAGGCTGCAGATCTGCCACTGATACACAACGAAAATTGGACATCAGGATAAAATGTGATCTTTCCGCGCTGCCTCAGATGGATGAAAAAGGACTCCAGATGGCTTGGGGAATATATCCTTTATTGGTCTACACATTTCAAGGCAATCCAGCGTCTTCCTGAGGACATTACTAATACTATGCATTTGTCCTGAGGAAGAGGCTTCTCTAGGTCTTTCTGTTCTGACATGGGACTGAACATTTTACCAGCATTTCTATACATTATATCTGGAATATACAGTAAATAAAGACTTGTAAATATCACAATCACCTATTTTTCTGTTAATCTTTGCCCAGATGCTTTACATAAAATCTCCCATAAAAATATAAAGAATATAAAATAAAATCTCTACTATTTTACATAAAATTGTTTGTGTATTCTGTACATCCTCAATTACTGCTCATAAATGCTTAGCTGTATCCAATTCCTTTTTTTTCATTGTGGATTTTGGATTGGTTTGTTACATTTTCCACCCAATAATATTGGCAAGATTGCAGATGTCAACTAATTTTTTTTGCACAAAACAATGTCTTCAAACCAACACTTGTAAATACAGTCTCTTTAAATATTATATATACAGTGTTGGCCAAAAGTATTGACTCCCCTGAGATTCTTTCAGATAATACTCAGTTTCTTCCTGAAAATGATTGCAATCACAAATTCTTTGGTATTATTATCTTCATTTAATTTGTCTTCAATGAAAAAAACACAAAAAGAATTGTCCTAAAGCCAAATTGGATATCATTCCACACCAAACATAAAAAGGGGTGGACAAAAGTATTGGCACTGTTAGAAAAATCATGTGATGCTTCTCTAATTTGTTTAATTATCAGCACCTGTAACTTACCTGTGGCACCTAACAGGTGTTGGCAATAACTAAATCACACTTGCAGCCAGTTGACATGGATTAAACTTGACTCAACTTCTGTCCTGTGTCCTTGTGTGTACCACATTGAGCATGGAGAAAAGAAAGAAGACCAAAGAACTGTCTGAGGACTTGAGAAATCAAATTGTGAGGAAGCATGAGCAATCTCAAGGCTACAAGTCCATCTCCAAAGACCTGAATGTTCCTGTGTCTACCATGCACAGTGTCATCAAGAAGTTTAAAGCCCATGGCAGTGTGGCTAATCTCCCTAGATGTGGACGGAAAAGAAAAATTGACAATAGATTTCAACGCAAGATTGTGCGGATGGTGGATATAGAACCTTGACTAACATCCAAACAAGTTCAAGCTGTCATGCAGTCCATGGGTACAACAGTGTCAACCCGTACTATCCGTCGGCGTCTGAATGAAAAGGGACTGCATGGTAGGAGACCCAGGAAGACCCCACTTCTTACCCCAAGACATAAAAAAGCCAGGCTGGAGTTAGCCAAAACTTACCTGAGAAAGCCTACAACGTTTTGGAAGAATGTTCTCTCTTTTTGGGCAAAGGCATCAACATAGAGTTTACAGGAGAAAAAAAGAGGCATTCAAAGAAAAGAACACGGTCCCTACAGTCAAACATGGCGGAGGTTCCTTGATGTTTTGGGGTTGCTTTGCTGCCTGTGGCACTGGAGTGCTTGACCATGTGCATGGCATTATGAAGTCTGAAGACTACCAACAAATTTTGCAGCATAATGTAGGGTCCAGTGTGAGAAAGCTGGGTCTCCCTCAGAGGTCATGGGTCTTCCAGGAAGACAATGACCCAAAACACACTTCAAAAAGCACTAGAAAATGGTTTGAGAGAAAGCACTGGAGACTTCTAAGGTGGCCAGCAATGAGTCCAGACCTGAATCCCATAGAACACCTGTGGAGAGATCTAAAAATGGCAGTTTGGAGAAGGCACCCTTCAAATATCAGGGACCTGGAGCAGTTTGCCAAAGAAGAATGGTCTGAAATTCCAGCAGAGCATTGTAAGAAACTCATTGATGGTTACCAGAAGCGGTTGATCGCAGTTATTTTGGCTAAAGGTTGTGCAACCAAGTATTAGGCTGAGGGTGCCAATACTTTTGTCCGGCCCATTTTTGGAGTTTTGTGTGAAATGATCAATGTTTTGCTTTTTGCTTCATTCTCTTTTGTGTTTTTTCATTGAAGACAAATTAAATGAAGATAAAAATATCAAAGAATTTGTGATTGCAATCATTTTCAGGAAGAAACTGAGTATTATCTTACAGAATTGCAGTGGTGTCAATACTTTTGGCCAACACTGTGTGTGTGTGTGTGTGTGTGTGTGTGTGTAACACTCCTTTAATCTGCTGCCGTGGATAGGGTGTTCGGTAGTTCTTACCTTGATATGGCACAGTGCCTCCACCCTAATCTTGCTAGGAGCTCTAGAGGCATGCAGAGGGGTCTTCTGTCTTCTGCTAGTGGTCAACTTGGGAAACCCATGTCCACGCTCCGTACACACAGAGATGAGATTAGACTATTTAACAGGTTTATTTACAGGTGGATAAAAAATTGCAATTGCAGGGAGAATACTAAGTAACAGTAAACAGGTAACATTATGCAATATACTACAGGAGTACAAGTGGTGATTTGCAATAGACCTGAATGTTAAGCTTGATGTTTCCCCTTTAACTTATGACATGCACACTCCTAACTAATTACAATTAACCTACAAATGGCTGCAGCTTTGCAAATGACACAACCCCAAAGTGATGCGGATGATGGCGCACTTGCTGTAAATGTTGGTACACTTTGGTACACTTAAGGTAATGAAAACAATATTCCCTCCAGAGCTGGTCCTATATAAACTCCTAGTAAGTACAATCAAAAGTCCCTTGAGCACGTAATTGGCTTCAACATACTTCTCAAACAGTAGAACTACAAGTCACAGGCATGCTCCCTTATATATATTGTCGGTACACTTCTCCAGCAGTAGAACTACAGGTCCCAGCAATCCTCCCTTATAGCTAACTGCAGCATACTTCTCCAGCAAAAGAACTATAAGTCCCAGCAGTAGCTATTCACTCCTTTTTGCAGCAGATCTTTGTTCTCTCAGCGCTCCAGACTGGATCTTCAGGGTCCAGTTGTTTGGAAAGGATAGCAACAGCAGGTGGCAAAATCCTGCTAAGTGGGAAACCCGGAAGGAGGGGGCAGCTCCTATCAACAGTTTGACCTGTAGGAATCCGTCTTTCCTCACACAGAACAGCAGCTTCAGTTATCAGCACTGACTTATCAGTCCCCCAAAATGGCTGAACTTCTTCACACACTTCAGTACAATACACTCCTTCAGTACGTTCAGCCAATCCGTCCTGTTCTCTACTGCTACTCCTCCCCCTGATTGCTGAGATAAGCAAGGCACTTGGGAATTATAGTTCTCTGCAGTTCAGCAAAAGAATATCTGTAGAGGTGAATGTGAGTGGCACTCTATACATAGCTTCCACAGTAGGTGCTATACTCTCCCCCTGGTGAGTTGCTGTAGGCTCCCATGCATAAAATTAAGACTCACTACCTGGAAGAAAATTTTGTGATAAAGCATCTTAACACCACAACCAGTTACACCCAAATCGCTCACAAGACACATAGGTGTAGAGGGGAAATAGGACCATACAAAGTTGGGAGTGTCTGGACAACACTCGTCTTGAAAAACATCAGCTGGTTGGTCTGTATGATCTGGAAATACAGAGCCCAGGTCACTTCTCTATCTGTAGTATGGTCCACACTCATAACTGCAGTCACTCTCAGTACCTTCAGGAGGGACCAGAGGATTGGCCAATTGTGGCTGCCGAAAACTCCTTTGAGGAGATCAGGTGGCTGGATGAGCTTCAGGGCTTTGTGGCAGCTGCAATAGGACATTCTGTCCTATAGGCAGCAAATGCTGACGATGATAGGTTTTAATACTTCTACTTCCCTTCTCAGACTTCACTATGTAGACTGGGATATCATGTAGCTTCTCTACCACCACATAAGTTTCTGAATGCCATCAGTCAGCAGGTGTGTGTTTTCCATGAATGCCCAATTGATGGATGAGGTCCCTATCTCCGAGTTGCAGGACTTCATCTCGGACTCTGCAGTCGTAGCGAGTTTTGCTTCCCTCCTTGTTCGGCCAGAGGCCTGATCAGCCAATCTGTAGATCTCCTTCAATTATTCCTTCAGCTGTGACACATACTTCAGGTAGTTCTTCCCAGATGAATGGCCAGAGAACACTCCAAAACTACTATCCAGTGGAAGTCTTTCTTACTTTCCGAACATGAGGAAGTAGGGCGAGTACTCAGTTGACTAATATTTCGTAATTACAGATGTAGACTTGTGTATAGAGTTTACTTATGTGTTGACTCCAACATTATTCCTGTTTTAAATCCAAAGTGCCCAGCATGTTAAGAAGGGTACGATTGAACCTTTCAGGCTAAGGGTCTCCTTGAGGATGAAATGGCGTGGTCCTGGATTTCTTGAACCCACAGACCTCACACACAATTCCTTAATAGGCTGCCTCTCGAAGTCTCTCCCTTTGTCAGAATAGATGCATGCATGTCAATGGACAGAGCGGCCCTGCCCACAAGGCTTTAGTTCAAAATAGCAAGGGGTGGACGGTGTATACGGATCTGCACTGCATGGACCAAAGGACCAGACTATGTTCATCAATACAGTTTTATTTCCGACGCGTTTCGGAGTTGGACCCAACTCCTTCCTCAGGGACACTACTATTCTCTGAGGAAGGAGTTGGGACTAACTCCGAAATGCTTTGGAAATGAAAACTATAATGATGAACATCGTCTGATCCTTTGGTCCATGCAGCGCAGATCCATATATACTGTCCACCCCTTGCTATTTTGAACTACGTTGATTGCTGTGGATCCTTGCAGCAGCTGTTACCTTTGTTTTTGACGCTGGTTGTGTGCTACACAACCCTCCCAGGTGAGCGACTAGTTATATTTAGTCCCTTTTTATCAATGATAAGACCCTATTGCGCTTCTTTTTCCATCTAGTATTGATCCCACAAGGCTTTGGCATGGAGGTTACCTTGTGATCTCGGTTGGTGTAAGCTTGAGCATAGTGAAATGATCAGAAACCACTAGAACGTTGCTGACGTTTCCCTCATTAGATGGAAAGTCTATGCACACTAGATCAAGGGGGCCATCACTGGTGATGATTATAAGGGTAGTGGACCAGGAAGGCAAGATTTTTCTCAGGATACACTGCTCACAAGATTTACAATAACGTTCAATGTCAGCTTTCATCTTTGGCCAATAAAATCGATCTGCTTTGAGGCTTGTGATCTTTTCAATACCAAGGTGCCCATGGTTATCATGCATTGCTCTTATGACCATCTCATGAAACTGAGTAGGAAGCACAAACTGAACACGAACTTCCCAGTTTGGGCTTTTGACATCTCAGTACAGCAATCCCTTTCTCACCACCAGAGAGTCTGGCGGGCCAACAGAATGAACTCTTCTGTCTTCAGTGCATTCCTCTCCAGGCTTTGGTCCTGTTTCTCCCATCATCGAACTTCCACAGAAGAATCTGCTTGTTGAGCCTTTTCAATCTGGCTTTGAGTCAGTTGAGGCAGGGAGTTGGCATCAACATTGATCAACTGATAGAACAATATCAGAAGAGCTTCCTCTGGAGCTCCTAAGAAGGTAGCACAGCCCCGATCAAGCAGTTCCCTTGATGTCAATGACATATAGCCTGGAACCTCAGTCAAGGTGTCTTCATTCAACAACTGCCTGGGAAGGCAGGACATTGCATCAGCACCAATGCTGGTAGCACCAGGTTGATACTTCAGGCTGAAGTTATATATAGCTAGCGCTGCGAGCCATCGATGGCCAGTAGCATCCAGCTTTGCTGCAGTCCTCACACAAGTCAATGAATTGTTGTCAGTATAAATTTTGAAATGCACTCCATAGAGGTTGTCATGCAGCTTATCCACCACTGCCCATACCAAGGCCAGGAACTCCAGTTTATGTGCTGGGTAACTGCACTCACCAGGAGACAATCCACGACTGTTATAGATGGTCGCAGGACACTACTGGTGTTCCTGGTATGGGATTGCTCCAAGTCCCTCAAAAAAAGCATCCAGTGAAGTACATATGGATTGTTTGGGTACACATAGGCCTATACTGGTGCCTGAGTCAAGCAGGACTTTAGTTTCTCAAAGGCTTCATCACACGGTGATGTCCATCTCTCTATTAAGGGCTCATTTACCTTCAAGTACCATGAACTCATAAGTAAGGATGCACATAGCATCCAAACGTGTCGACTTAGGTCACGCTGACCATGTATTTCACCTTCTGTGTGCACCTTACTGGAAAAGAAAGAAAAAAATTGTCCATATACTGAGCCGGATACTACTTCATATTTCCTATTGGATCTACGAGACAGGGCAGGGCCAGTTTCTGTGCTCCAGGTGGATACCAGCAAAGAGCAATGCGGTGAGCTGAAATCCATATATTTACAGTGCAGTGATACCCAGCCTCTGCTAATAGAGCAGATGGCAGGGTGGCCCTCAACAGCTGTTGGAGGAGCGGCCCTGGGGGCATATGTCCTCCTGACCCCAATGGCTAGCCAGCCCCTAGACCTTACTCAGTGTTACAAAAATAATATTAGGAGATTGTGGGAGTTGAAAGATTTTGAAAATTATATTAAACACAGGATAGTATCCAGGAGCCTTAGACTTAACATAGCACCAGCAAAAAGAGCAAGTAGTCCAAAACCCCTTATAAAGTGGGAAAAAGAACTAACAGACAGCTCAATCCGGCTAACGATGCTGTTATTAGCCAAAAACAAATAACTTTTCACTATACATCAAGAAGGTTGACAGAGCTAACTGATCTAGCACTCAAATTGAAAAGTGACCAAGATTTTAGTAGAAAAGAGACAACTCTACAATTTACCATATAAACGTTCCAGGCAACCTTATTAATAAAAACAGTGTTTAAAAAATAAAATAAAAACAGTTCAACAGAGATCAGAGGGACTTAAAAGAAAAAGAGTTTAATCAAAAGAAAAAAAACAGGAGGAAGTGACAAATATTTCATCCTATCAATTGGAAGAGCCTGACAGGGAACAAAATCCGCCAAGAAACCCAAACAATACCAGAGACCCCTCTTTTGAAGGAAAAAGGCCCAAGAAGGGGAAAGGAAGAGGAGGATGGGGATCAAGAGGAAGCAGTGCTATCTGCAGCGACCATACTCTGGAGCGTCATCCTCTCCATCAGGTACTACACCCTCTTTTCTAGAGAAAGAAACACAACTTGGCAACTACAAACTGAGGGAGAGAGTGTATCGACCAAAGAACAGATAGAAAAAGACAAGAATAAAACCATCACCCTTACAGCATATATATGAAGATTAGAAAGGAGAGTATTTGAAAAAGGCCAATCCTTCAACCTTCAAATAGGTTTGATACTTTCGAATGGATAAAGGACATAAACTTTTTCTCACAAAAATTAAAGTGTAGGAAATTCTTTCAGATACATGATAGGAATGAATGTGAAGATCTAGGCATACAAGAGGAAGACCTTCCTAGCTACAAAATTCTATCTGTATTGGTGAAAGACAACTCGAGAATTACTGGACAGTGATCCTTTACACATCTGAGATTAAAAAGCACTAAAATGCCACCAGTCTCTGACACTACAAGTGTAGACATCTTTACCCACCTAGTAACAATTGATCTAAATAAACTAAGTGAGGGAAATAAAGGGTACCATAAATCTTTCCATAAGAAAAGGGAAACTCATACTTTCAAACCTTCAGATGAGGGGGATCTCAGATCTCTCCTCTCCCCACATCCGGTCACTCGCTCGCTCATGTCACCTACACCTCAAAAGCATCTCTAGAATTTTGGACCCTTTCTTGTTGTTGATTCTGCAAAAACTCTTAACTGTTGCCCTTATTCATTCTCACAGGATTGCTGCTATTCTCTACTAATCAGGTCTCCCTATTACTAAACTCTCTCCTCTCCAATACATCCTGAATGCAGCAGCCAGGATCATATTCCTCTCCAACCGCTTCACCGATGCATCTATTATGTACCAGTCTTTGCACTGGTTGCCAATCTGCTATAGAGTACAATATAAAATTATCACTCTGACCCACAAAGCCCTCCACAGTTCTACACCGCCCTACATCTCCTTTCCTCATCTTGGTCTATCGCCCTACACGTGCCCTCCATTCTGCAAGTGACCTAAGACTGACATCAGCTACAATGCGAACCTCCCACTCGCGTCTACAACACTTCTCACGAGCTGCACCAATTCTCTGGAACAGGTTACCAAAAACAATTCAATTAATTCCCAATACCAATAGTTTTAAGCGAGCCTTAAAACGCATCTCTTTAGACTGCCCTATCGACTCACCTCACTTGTCTAACTATCTTCCCTTTTCCAAATCTGGTCTCCTGTGTCATCCGTCTGCACCTGCAGACTGTTTTGTCTGTCTGTCCCCCATGCATAATATAGCACTTTATCTGTTCTTGTATAGATTCTGACCAGTGACTGGTTCATGCAGCGTTACGTGAATCCCCTATCTATTTTATAATTGCCTAATTGTGTCTGTCCAGAAAATCGCGCTCCAGCGCACTTGGCACATGTTTTAAAAACACGCTTTGCTGATTGGTCGCTGCGGCCGGCGGTGTGGGATTCAAAACCCCTGCAAAGCCGTGCTTTGCTGATTGGTTGCCCCAGCCACGGCGACCAATCAGCGAAGCGTGTTTTAAAACACACACCAAGTGCGCTGATGGGCGTGATAAGAAATCCAAGTCCTCCTCGTCCTGCTGTATGGAGTAATAGCCGGTGTGACACTATTTGCGCACATCCGGTCATGGTGACGTCGTACGCATTGCGCATGCCCCGTTTTTGCTTTAGGCGCTCTCGGCCGTAAAGCAAAACCGCGCATGTGCAATGCACATGGTGAGGTGCGGGTAACCTAAAGGGTGTACCGACATCATCCTGCCCGGATATGATGCTATTTGCGTCATACCGGCTATTACGCCCATACACAGGGCAAGGAGGACTTGGATTTCTTATCACGCCCATCGGGGCGTGATAATGAGGGCTCAGGCAGGCTTAGGAGCGCACAGGGCTTATTGGGCTCACCTGCCAAACTAATTATCACTGGTATCTGAGATTGATTTCAGTATCCAAAGAACCCTGAGACACAATACCATCAATGGGTTTCATTGACAAAAAAAAAAAAAAAAAACTATGACACTTAAAACCAATTTGCATAATAATTTGGAACATGGTGTATACCCAGGGACAGGACACCTGACATTGTGCATGGTGATAGATTACACAGTGTCACACTCCTATGTTTCCCAGATCATCACTCCCTCCCTCATCTGTGTGCCTGCCGGCTTCACTGGCTTTTCCTGTCATGACTGCGATCTGTCCCGGTCTCCTCTCTTGCGTGCACCGCGCCTTGTGGATCTCTGATGAAGTGGTCTGAAGTACCACGAAACGCGTAAGAATTAGACATTAAAGGTATTACTTTTAACATCTTGTGATTCCTTGGATTTCTTGGAACCAACGACAGACGGCAGCGCACGATACACTTTCATCTAATGTTTTAATAATTTTATAGAAGAAAGAATTGTTTCTGCATCTCTGTATTCTGAGAGCTGTAACTTTATTTTTTTGCTACCTGAGCTGTTTGGCGGTTTGTTTTTTTGTGGGATAAGATGACGTTTTTAGTGATCCCATTTATATTGAACGCAACTTTTTGATCGCGTTTTATTCCACTTTTTTCGCCAGCATGATGAAAAAGCTGTTGTTTTATGGTGTTCACTGAAGGGGTTAACTAATGTGACAGTTGTATAGAGCGGGTTGTTCCGGATGCGGTGATGTGTCTACTTTTTAGTCTGTTTATTTTTTTACATAAATACCCATATTTATGGGTAAATATTATTTTTATTAGTCTTAGGCATCACCTTTTATTCTTCTGATCACTCATTACATCAGCATTGTAGTGGATTATGCGTAGGAGCTGAACTGCAGCTGTGACAGTCTACCTCACTCACCATAAATCTGGTGCGCGAGGCTTTCCATAGTCAGGTGATCGGGGGCTTGTGATGGCAATGATCCGCAGTTACCATGGCAGTGATTGGGGTCCGATCGCTCAGTAGTGGAGCACGATGCTCTTTCTGCCTCTTAAATGCTGCAATTGCTATTAATCACAGATTTAAGGGTTTAAACTGCTAGGGTGGCGCCATTCCTGGAAGTAGGAGGCGGGTCTCAGCTTTCCCATCAGCTGCAGACCTGGGGCGATTGTGCGGTTACATCTGTGGTGGCCGCAAAATCACCATGATTTACTGGGTATGTCCAATATCGGGAAGGCACAGGTTTACTTGACGTACCCAGTACATCCACTGTCACAAACAGGTTAAAGTGGTCCTCTGAAGTCAAACTAGATTTCATTCTAAATTCAGATCTATTTATTACCGTTATCAAAGCTATTTTCTAAATATATGTATTAATAATTCCCTAACTACCACTAACTTCTATTTTTCTTCCTATTTCCTGTGTGATGATGCTTTGTTTGAGAATCCCAGTGCATGCTGGGATACTGAAACGAAGCATCAGAGCAGGGGGCAGAGACTGCGGTCATTGCCACATCCCCTGCTCCCTCCCTGAAGTGAAGAGTCATCAGTGATGCTTGTGTCAAGGCTTTCTGAATCTACACAGTGACACCATGTGCTCTGTTGTTGGCTCAGATCAGCCCGCAACTGAGTGGTGTCAAAATACTCAGTTTAGTGCTGCCCCCCGATAGTGACATGATCATGCGGCGTGATTGGTGTGTGGTTAGCACTATTGCTTTGCAGCCCCGGGGTTTTAGGTTCAAATCCCACTAAGGACGACATCTACAAGTAGTTTGTATGTTCTCCCCGTGTTTGTGTGGGTCTCCTCTGGGCACTTTGATATCCTCCCACACTCCAAAGACATACTGATAGGGAATTTAGATAGTGAGCCCCACTGGGGGCAGCGATGATAATGTCTTAAAATTGTGCAGAATATGATGGCGCTATATAAGTAATTCTAAATAAGTTTGCTTTTAAAACAAGGTACCGTGATCAAGAAGGAATACGCAAGTGGATTGGGAGTAACGCCCATTTTATGGCTTTGCTGGCAGGACACACCACTTGTAAAATAAAAGCAAAACACACTTAGCATGGACATTTTTCTTCGGTTAAGTCACTCAGAAGAAATCAGTATTCCTAATACATTCCCACCAGACGCTCGCCCACATGAAAAAAACATGAGACAAGGCTGTGAAGCAAACTAGGACACAGGGACGTGGTGAAGCAAAACTAGGACACCTGGACATGCCACACAGGAGTAGAGGCACTGCAATGGTCTGCAATGTTGTATGTGAGGCCTTGTACAAATCTAGAGAATGAAGAATTTCTACGCCCCATACAAAGGAATGAATAGACCCCTCCGGTACTTCACACCACTCCCCATTAGGATCTATACTGTGGGCAGATTTTTTGAATGAGTAGTTTGATTGATTTATCACATTATGTGAACAGGATTTCTGTACGTCTGTGGCTCTCTACATGCAGGAAATATTTCTAACAGAATGATCCAATTATGTAAAAAATAAGTTAATAAAAATTATAAAATTACCCTAAAACTTAAACTAAACCACTTGTATATGCATGTAGGCAAATTAGCCCCAAAAGAATCATACCTGTGTTAAAGATTTTCAATCATTTCATTGTAGATAAATAATACAACAAATTCTTTTCATGGAAATAAGGTGAGGCGTTTGCACCCTTGGAGTGGCCAAGAGCTCAGGGCACTATTGTGCTCCCTCAGTTACTATCCTCTATGATGATTGACAGTTGGTTTTGAAGCACTGTCAGGATTGACTCTTTAGCCATGTAAACATGGACACTATAAGTCAAGTGCACAGTGTCAGCGAGGGCATGCAATTGTGGCACCCCTGCAGACCGGTCGCCACTAGATGGCGTAGCAGCCGGGATTAGTAAGTTCGGTCATCCCAAACACACACCCAACACACTCTCGATCCCAAGACTAGGAACTCTATGCCCAGCAACGGGATGGTGGGAGGAGCCAAGTGGAGGGTGGGAAAGTTAGGACAAGACCCAGTCAGGGGAAGCAACAAAATTAGACAACACCAAGTTCAGGGAGCCAGTCAGCCAAGTACCACCAGAGAGTCCAGGTCCCGGGCTGCAGAGCGTATGGAAAGACAGTAGGAGTCCCAGGTGTTCTCGGATTAGTGGGGACGCTACGGGACGGGGGACGAAACCAGGGTGCCAGCTCTGAGGAAGTGTCCCGGACGCTTTACGCTTCAACTACAAACACCGGGGTCTTTATGTCCTGAGATCCAACCTCTGGGGCAGAGAAAAGAAGGCCGCCGTACTAGGGCTTGGTGACCTGGCAGGTAGCCCACCAAACGTCTGTGACAGCTGGATCATAGCTAGCATGTGGACAGAACGAGATGCCCATGAAAGGAACATGAAAGAGGGTGATTCAGATGAGCTGTCTTGGCTGCTATGAACATACCGGAACCGCCACTGCACTGTGTTGTAACCATCTGCCGAGAAAGTGAAGTAAACCAGGTTGAAGCTCAGCTCTGTGTTTATGACTGTGATTCCCACGCCTGAGGGGAGATAACTTGATTTGGCGAGCCGGCAGCAGCGGCCTGCCTGAGTGTGACTTTGATCCTGCTAGCAGCACAGCCCTGCTGGTCCCTTATTCCCTAAATCACCTACACCAACTTTATGGTTGCCCTGGGGACCTGCTCTTCGGTTGGAGAGCTGCACCATCCTTGCTGCTACCTCCATCTTCCCCAGAGGTCCCGACTGCAGCAGCTGCTATCCTGGCCGCATTCCACGGGTGGCGTCACAACACTCTTTTATTTTTAAAACTTTTATTTTATTTTTCTCCATTTTTCTAAGCCCCCGTTTTTACTGATCACCCCGACGAGGGGATCACTGACTGGGTCACACCACCATGACATCCCGCAGCCCCAGATGACGACGAGAGGGCCCGGTTCCGAGCACCCATGGTCCCCCCAGGGGCGAGTCACACTCCTACCTCTTTGGATCACATACAGTTGTGGCCAAAAGTATTGACACCACTGCAATTCTGTCAGATAATACTCAGTTTCTTCCTAAAAATGATTGCAATCACAAATTCTTTGGTATTATTATCTTCATTTAATTTGTCTTCAGTGAAAAAACACAAAAGAGAATGAAGCAAAAAGCAAAACATTGATCATTTCCCACAAAACTCCAATAATGGGCCAGACAAAAGTATTGGCACCCTCAGCCTAATACTTGGTTGCACAACCTTTAGCCAAAATAACTGCGATCAACCGCTTCCGGTAACCATCAATGAGTTTCTTACAATGCTCTGCTGGACTTTTAGACCATTCTTCTTTGGCAAACTGCTCCAGGTCCCTGATATTTGAAGGGTGCCTTCTACAAACTGCCATTTTTAGATCTCTCCACAGGTGTTCTATGGCAGAGGTCCCCAACTCCAGTCCTCAAGGCCCACCAACGGTCCAGGTTTTCATTATTTCCTTAGAAATTTGACAGTTGGTAATTCAATCTCCTGCACAGGTGGTGATTCCAATTGTCAAATGCCAAGGAAATCCTGAAAACATGCACTGTTGGTGGGCCTTGACGCCTGGAGTTGGGGACCTCTGTTCTATGGGATTCAGGTCTGGACTCATTGCTGGCCACCTTAGAAGTCTCTAGTGCTTTCTCTCAAACCATTTTCTAGTGCTTTTTGAAGTGTGTTTTGGGTCATTGTCCTGCTGGAAGACCTATGACCTCTGAGGGAGACCCAGCTTTCTCACACTGGGCCCTACATTATGCTGCAAAATTTGTTGGTAGTCTTCAGACTTCATAATGCCATGCACACGGTCAAGCAGTCCAATGCCAGAGGCAGCAAAGCAACCCCAAAACATCAGGGTACCTCCACCATGTTTGACTGTGGGGACCGTGTTCTTTTCTTTGAATGCCTCTTTTTTTCTCCTGTAAAACACTATGTTGATGCCTTTGCCCAAAAAGCTCTACTTTTGTCTCATCTGACCAGAGAACATTCTTCCAAAACGTTTTAGGCTTTCTCAGGTAAGTTTTGGCAAACTCCAGCCTGGCTTTTTTATGTCTCGGGGTAAGAAGTGGGGTCTTCCTGAGTATCCTACAATACAGTCCCTTTTCATTCATACGCCGACGGATAGTACGGGTTGACACTGTTGTACCCTCGGACTGCAGGGCAGCTTGAACTTGTTTGGATGTTAGTCGAGGTTCTTTATCCACCATCCGCATAACCTTGCATTGAAATCTCTCGTCAATTTTTCTTTTCCGTCACATCTAGGGAGGTTAGCCACAGTGCCATGGGCTTTAAACTTCTTGATGACACTGCGCACGGTAGACACAGGAACATTCAGTTCTTTGGAGATGGACTTGTAGCCTTGAGATTGTTCATGCTTCCTCACAATTTGGTTTCTCAAGTCCTCAGACAGTTCTTTGGTGTTTCTTTTCTCCATGCTCAATGTGGTACACACAAGGACACAGGACAGAGGTTGAGTTAACTTTAATCCATGTCAACTGGCTGCAAGTGTGATTTAGTTATTGCCAACACCTGTTAGGTGCCACAGGTAAGTTACAGGTGTTGCTAATTACACAAATTAGAGAAGCATCACATGATTTTTCTAACAGTGCCAATACTTTTGTCCACCCCCTTTTTATGTTTGGTGTGGAATGATATCCAATTTGGCTTTAGGACAATTCTTTTTGTGTTTTTTTCATTGAAGACAAATTAAATGAAGATAATAATACCAAAGAATTTGTGATTGCAATCATTTTCAGGAAGAAACTGAGTATTGCCTGACAGAATTGCAGGGGTGTCAATACTTTTGGCCACAACTGTACACACACTTACCTACACACACACACTTACCAACACACACACACACAAACACACACACACACACAAACACACACAAACACATTTACCTATACACACACACAAACACACACACACACCTACACACACAAACACACACAAACACACACAGAAACACACACTTACACACACTCTCTCACACTTACATACACACTTGCATACACACTTGCACACACACTTGAACACACGCACACTTATCTACACACAATTACGCACAAACACACACACACACTGAAACACAATTACTTACATACACAAACTAACACACACACTTTCACTTACACACACACACATTTACACACACTCCTACACACTCTTACACTCTTACCCACTCACACTTATGCACACTCTTACACACACACTCACACACACACAAACTAACACACACTTACACTCTTACACACTGACATTTACACACATTCTTACACAGACTTACACGCACTCACTTACACAGACTTACACTTACACACTGAAACACACAATTACTTACACACACTTACACAGACTTACACACACACAAACTTACACACACACTTACACAGACTTACACACACTAACTTACCTACACACACATTCAATTAAACACACTGAAACACACAATTACTGACACAAACTAACATACACACACTTGCGCACACACTTTCACTTACACACACACACAAACATTTACACACACACTTACACACACAAACACACTCACACTTACAAACTCCTACACACACACACTTACACACACTTGCCTACACACACATTCACTTATACACACTCTTACACAAACACACACTGAACACATTACTTACACACACACAAACTAACACATATACACACACACTGACACACAGGCACACACTCTTACACACTATTACACACACACATACGCACAAACTCTTACGCACTCACTTACCTACACACACATTCACTTACACACACACTCATACAAACACACACATACACACACAAACACACTGAAACACACAAATACTTACACTGACACAAACTAACATACACACTTTCACTTACACACACACACTCCTACACACTTACACAAACGCACTCTTACACACACACACGCACACACTCTTACACACACACACACACTCACACACTTACACAAACACACTCACCTACACACACACATTCACATACACACACTTACCTACACACACATTCACTTATACACACTCTTACACAAACACACACACTGAAACACACATTACTTACACAAACTAACACATACACAATTACACACACTCACACTTATACACACACACACATACACACATGCACACACTCACTCTTACAAACTCACACTCCTCTTACACTTATAAACACAATTACACACACACACAATTACACACAAACACTGAAACACACAATTACTTACACTGACACAAACTAACATACACACACTTTCACTTACGCACACACACATTTACACACACTCACACACTTACATACACACTCCTACACACTCTTACACAAACACACTCACTTATGCACACATTCTTACACACACTCAGTTACACACGGTTACCTACACACACTTTATTATTATTATTCATTTCTATAGCGCCATTGGTTCCATGGCGCTTTACATATGGAATGGCAGAACAGGGACGAGTACATAAATATCTGTGGGAAGTAGGGAGCCAGTGGAGGGCTTGGCAGAGGGAGGAGACGGGGGAGTAACGGGGCGACAGGTGGATGAGTCGGGCAGCGGAATTGAGGATGGTTCGGAGGGGTGCAAGGGATGAAGCGGGGAGGCCGGTGAACAGGAGGTTGCAGTAGTCGAGGCGGGAGATAATGAGGGCGTGGACAAGTGTTTTGGTAGTGTCATGGTCAAGGAAGGAGCGGATCCGTGAGATGTTTTTAAGCTGGAGGTGGCAGGAGGTGGCGAGGGCCTGGATGTGTGGCTTGAAGGAGAGGGCAGAGTCGAGGATTACACCGAGGCACTTGGTGTGGGGGACAGGTGAGAGTGTGCAGTCATTGACCGTGATGGTTAGGTCGGGTAGGGGGGAAGAGCAACTTGGGGGGAAGATGATGAACTCAGTTTTATCCATGTTGAGTTTGAGGAAACGAGCGGAGAAGAAGGATGAGTTGGCGGACAGGCAGTGTGGGATTTTGGATAGCAGGGAGGTGATGTCAGGGCCGGAGAGGTAGAGCTGGGTGTCGTCGGCGTAGAGGTGGTATTGGAGGTCGTGGGACTCGATGAGTTGGCCTAGGCCAAGGGTGTAGATGGAGAAGAGTAAGGGTCCCAGGACTGAGCCTTGGGGAACTCCAACAGATAGGGGGTGGGGCGAGGAGGATGTGTGGGAGTGGGTGACGCTGAAGGTCCGGTCTGTTAGGTACGAGGAGATCCAGGAGAGGGCCAGGTCAGTGATGCCAAGGGATTCTAGAATTTGAAGCAGGAGGGAGTGGTCGACTGTGTTGAATGCAGCAGAGAGGTCAAGGAGGAGAAGGATGGAGTAGAGTCGCTTGCTCTTGGCAGTCAGTAGGTCGTTGGTGACTTTGGTTAGGGTTGTTTTGGTGGGGTGGTGGGCTCAGAAACCGGATTGCAGGCGGTCAAAGAGGGAGCATGAGAAGAGATGGGAGGACAGTTCGGAGTGGACATGTTGCTCAAGCAATTTTGAGGCCAAGGGGAGGAGAGATATGGGACAATAGTTGGAGACTGTTGCGGGGTTGAGGGAGGGTTTTTTTGAGGATGGGTGTGATGAGGGCATGTTTGAAGGATGAGGGGAAGACACCGGTGGTAAGTGATAGGTTGAAGAGATGGGTTAGGGCGGGGATAAGGACAGTGGTGAGGTTAGGGATAAGATGGGATGGGAGGGGGTCGAGGGCACAAGTGGTGAGGTGTGATCGTGCTAGAAGGGAGGAGAGGCACACTTCAGTCATGGATGAGAAGTTACTTTTGGTCGAGGGAGGTTGGGTGATAGAGAGGGAGGGCTGAGGGGATTGCGAATCGAAGCTTTCTCTGATCTGGTCGATCTTCTGTTTAAAGAGGCTGGCAAAGTCGTCAGCGGTGATGAGGGGAGAGGGAGGGGGTGCAAGGGGACGGAGTAGGGCATTAAAGGTTGTGAAAAGTTGCTTGGGATTGTGGGAGAGGGAGCTATTGAGAGACACGAAGAAAGCTTGTTTTGCGGTGGTCAGAGCTGTCTTGAAGTCGATGACGGACTGTTTGTACAAGGCGAGGTGCATTGCAGAGTTGGATTTCTTCCATCTCCATTTAGCTACCCTGGACGTCCATCGAAGTTTTTTGGTGCTGGCAGTGAGCCAGGGTTGTCTATGTGCACGGGTTTTGTTATATAAAAGAGGGGCGGCCTGGTCGAGGGCTGTGGAGAGAGTGGTGTTGTAGAGGGTGGCGGCAGCATTAGCATCATGAGAGGAGGCTAAGTCAGAGAGTGGGAGGAGGGACTCGGCGGGTGAGTGGAAGTTAATGAGCTTGAGGTTTCTTCGGGGGTGAGGGAGTTTCCGGAGAGGGGGGAGCATTGTGGGGGGGGGGGGGGAGAGGGCAGAGAAGGTCAGCAGGTTGTGGTCGGATAAGAGGGGGGTTGAGTTTGCGAGCTCGGTGAGGGAACAAAGGCGGGTGAAGACGAGGTTGAGTGTGTGACCGTTACTGTGTGTGGCTGAGGAGAACCATTGGGAGAGGCCGAAGGAGGAGGTTAGAGAGAGGAGTCTTGAGGCAGCAGCGTGGGGTTTATCAATGGGGATATTGAAGTCGCCCATAATGATGGTGGGGATGTCAGGAGGAGAGGAGGTGGAGAAGCCAGGTTGTGAAGTGGTCGAAGAAGGTGGACGAGGATCCTGGAGGGTGGTAGACAACTGCCAGTTGGAGGTTTCAGGGGAAGAAGCTACGCACGGAGTGCACCTCGAAGGAGGGGAGGGAGGCAGAGGGGGGTGGTGTAATTGGGGTGGAGGAACAGCTGTTGGCCAGGGGAAGGCCAACACCTCCGCCATGGAAGTTGCTGGGGCGAGGGGTGTGGGAGAGGGTGAGTCCACCATAGGAGAGGGTGGCGGGGGAGGTTGTGTCGGAGGGGGTGAGCCATGTTTCGGTGATGCCAAGGAAAGAGAGTTTTTTGGTGATGAAGAGGTTGTGGATGAAGGTGAGTTTATTGCATACTGAGCGGGCATTCCAGAGTGCGCTAGAAAGGGGGATTGGGGGAGGGGCGGCTTTGGGGATGGGTGTAAGGTTGCAGGGGTTGCGGATGTTAATGGTGGGGAGTGGGCGTGAGCTAGGGGTGATTGTGGGGATTTGTTGGGGAGGACCGGGATTAGGGAAGATGTCGCCAGTAAGTAGGAGGAGGGGGGAGAGGGTCAGGATGTGGGGGCATGAGAGCTTGCAAGGCGGGCGGGCATGTTTGGAGCTAAAGGCTTGGGTGGGGAGGAAGAGTTCAGAGGAGTGGGTGAGATGGCTAGGTAGGATTGAGAGGTAGAGTGTTATTGTGTTGTCAGAAGGAGGAACAGAGGGGGGTTGTAGGAAGTGGAGTAGGATAGGATTGAGTGTGAAGAGAAGAGAAAACATTGCATGGGGGTATAGAATTCAGTGGGAGTGAGAGGTGGGTTAGGGGAGTGAGGTGCAGATGGGGAGAGGTGGTGGTGGGGGCAACAGCAGCTGAGAGGAGGAGGTGCAGCCGAAGTTGGGATGGAGGAAAGGGACAGGAGGAAAGGAGCAGCAGGAGGGGTGAGATAGAGGCAGGGGTCTAGAGTGACAGGGGACAGGTGCAGCAGAAAGGGTGTGCAAAGCGGGTGGAGTGCCAATCAAGTCCATGCAATCGCAAAACAAATGGAGGCGAACAGAGTCCAGCAGGTGAAGGAGGGTGATGGGGTGCACTCAGATAACAGATGTAGGTACAATAGTGGAGATGAGATGCAGCCGTGGATGCAATCAGGGGCTGCTGGGGGAGAGATGCTGAGGTGCAGCCAGGATCCGATGCAGCAGGGGATCAGATGTAGCCAGGGGGGTCCATGCGGCAGAGGAGTCACTCAGACAGATGAGATGATAAATATATATGATTTGCCAACGGTGGATGGATAATCCAGGAAGGGAAAAAATCACTAAAAATCACTAACACACACACTTACACAAACACACACACACTGAAACACAATTACTTATACACACTTACACAAACTTACACACTGACACATTTACACACACTCTTACACAGACTTACACACACACACACACACATTCACACTCAGTCTTACACACACAATTACACACACTGACCAACACACACTCACTTTTACACACTTACACACACTCTTACACAAACACACATACACACTCACACTGTTACACACTTATATACACACACACTTACACATACACACTATAACTCACATACACTTACACACACTGACACACTTACACTCTTACACACTGACACATTTACACACTCTTACACACACTTGCAGACATACACACACACTCACACTTACACACACAAACACACTGAAACACAATTACTTACATACACACACTAACACACTTTTACACACTCCTACACACTCTTACACAAATACTCACTTATGCACACACACAAACACACACACAGAAACACACAATTACTTACACACACTTACACAAACACACATTGAAACACACACTGAAACAATTACTTACACTGACACAAACTAACACACACACTTTCACTTACACACACACTTACACACAATCACACACATTTACACACACTTACACACTCACACACAGACACTCTTACATAAACACTCACACTTATGCACACACTCTTACACAAACACACACACACTGAAACACAATTACACACACATGCACTTTCAAACACGCACTTACACACACTCCTACACACATTCACTTACACTTACCTACACACACTCACTTACACACACAAACACACTGAAACACACAATTACTTACACAAACTAACATACACACACACTTTCACATGCTCCTACACACTCCTACACACTCCTACACACTCCCACATTCACTTACACACATACATTTGCTTACAAACACACACTCTTACACAAACGCACACTGAAACAATTACTTACACACATACACGCACTTACACACACTTACACTCTTACACACACACTTACACACTCACACTCCTACACACTTACACAAATACACTCACACTTACACATACATTCACTTACACACAATTAACTACACACAAATTCACTTATACACACTCTTACACAAACACACACTGAAACACACATTACTTACACACTTACACAAACTAACATACACACACACTTATACACCCACATACACACACACTTATACACACTCTTACACTTATACACACAATTACACACACACCTTATTACACACTCACCTACACACACACTCTTACACAAAACACACACACACACACACACTTACACATACACTCTTACACAAACACACACTTACACACACACACACTCTTACACTTACACAAATACACTCACACTTAGGCACACTCTTACACACACATTCACTTACACACACTCTTACACAAACACTGAAACACAATTACTTACACACACACTTACACAAACACATACACACTTACACTCTTACACACTGACACATTTACACACACATACACACACACTCACACAATTACACACACACACTCACACTCTTACACATACAATTACACACACTCACCTACACACACACTTATACACACTTACACAAACACTTGCACACTCACTCTTACACACTCACATTCTCACACACTCACATTCTTACACACACACTTATACACACACACACACACACTCACACTGTTACATATTGACTGCCTTGTAGTATGGAAGTGCTGCTGCTGTAGGTTTAAATAAAGCCTTTTTTTACCCTGCTCAGTGAGTAGATAAGGCTAATGAGCGGAGTTTGTAGTAGCAGGTTTTTGTGTGTGAATGCTTAGGTATGCTGAGGGGCATGTCTGGGCTGGTTGCCCCCCACCCCACGGCCTTAAATGGATCAATTCACATCCACTTATTGTCGGTGATTGTGTTCACTTCTGGACTGTGACCTGTCGTGAGCAGAAGCTGATCCTGAGCTGATGTAATTATCTCCATTGGAAGTTGCTGGGTTCCTTGTCCGTGGGTGGAGGTAGGGGCTTATGCCTAGGACTTCTTAGGAGTCAGGGATTCAGGCCAGTGGCTTGAACCTCACCTTCAGAAGTACCTTCAAGATCAGGGCGAACCAGGGACCCAAGTATCAGCGCCAGAGTAGGCTCCCTTGACCCCCTACATCCAGCTCCTTGCTACCATGTCCTCCACAACGTATCTCATACACATACTCTCACACACTCTCGCACACACACTTTTTCAAACTCTCGCTCACACACTCACTCTCACACACATTGTAATGCACTCACTCACAAACACTCTCACACACACTCACATTCTCACACACACATTCTCTCCCACTGACACACACTTTCTTAAATACACACACAAACACAATCTCACACACACACTAACTCTCACACACAAACATACATACACATTCTCACTAACATTCATATTTCTGTTAGGGTACTGTAGCTAGTACTTCGATATAAAACCTGATTATACCTACATTAATTGCTGATGTAAACCTAGGGGTAGTGCTGTGCTAACCTCCCCCTTAAATACTTTATACTTAATCACAAAAAACACTCTCATTCACTCTTACACACTCACATTCTCACACACACACACACCACACACACACATACTCGTTTAAGTGCTTTAGGGGGGACACCTGACTGGAACATGTATTGTGGGGACTACCATTCCCTGCAGTGATATTAACAAGGCAATCACATAGGAATATTTAAGTGCAATGTGTAACCACAGTTATCACTTGAGCTAATCAATATTGCTTAAAATAAGGAACCTGATTTTTACTGTCCTTGTGAGGACCGTTTCATGAACAATGACCATCTGAGGACATCTGTAAATACACACATCTCAGGGTTTTAACCACCTGGAGACTAAGATATTTTTCTGCTGTTAGGTCACTAACAATGGAGGTCTATAGGAGAAATTACATTTAAGGCTCGCCTACACAAGCGTATTTGCCCGTCTGTGCAGTGTCCGCAAATAGGGACCAAAGCTTTATCGTACCGTACATGCGCAGTACGGGGCTTGAAGCTCTAACAGCGGCGCGGGTGTAAATACGTCACCCGGCGCCGGAAATGACGCGATCGCGTCATACAGCCCCCACTCAGCAGCGGTCCGGAATAGGAGAGCGGGGAGGCGCGCAGGGAAGCGCGAATTTGAATGTATCATGAAGATCACGCCTATTGAGGCGTGATAGTATGAAGAGGGGCAGCCTGGCTGAGTGACTATGAATACCAGAGTCACTCATTAACATCAGTAATGAGGTATTTTTATAACGTTTAGATTCAGTTTCACTTGCTGCATTTAGGAGCTAAAAGGAGTGTAGGGTAAGTGTTACTATGCTCTAGGGACAGCTTTTAATAGCTTAGGAGGTGGTTTGGGGGTGACAGGATCCCTTTAAGTTGAAATTAACCCAAAACTATTTAGGCATGTTGACCTATGTATCATCAACTAGACACAATGTTAGCAATCGTAAGGCTGGCTTCAGACTGCGTGTCTGATCCGATCCGTAGCTGTCCGCTCGAGGCAGACAGCCGCGGACCGGATCAGCACACAGGACGGGGGGCTATTATGCCCTCCGATCCTGTGTGCAGTCACACGCAGTTCCCGCTGCTAATAGGTGAGGACCGCGGGCGCCGCGGTCCTGACCTGTCAGCTGGTTCAGCTGCGTGCGGCTGCACACAGGATCGGAGGGCATAATAGCCCCCCGTCCTGTGTGCTGATCCGGTCCGCGGCTGTCTGCCTCGAGCGGACAGCTACGGATCGGATCAGACACGCAGTCTGAAGCCGGCCTAAAATGCTTTAGAGAAACCGAGAACAAAAATAATTTCATTCTATCTAATACTTACCATTCATGTCCAAGTAAAAGCTTATTTATCTGAGCAACATAAGCATACAGCACTATGAAAATAAGTGTGAAAAACAAAACGCACAGTCAAGATTTACAGGTGTGCTATTCATATAATAGGGCCTATTGATATCCCTAGTGTACCATATCAAATAAAGGACAAGCGGCTATATTGCACACCTGCTTGTACTATACCACTTTCAGACATGCAGGTACAAGTCTTTTATCATTAAACCTAAAGGGGTTCTGGAACCAAACAGGTGTACTCGCCTATTGTTGCGCCCCTAGGTCCTGGTCCGGACAATGTGAATTCAATTTGCACGGTCTCGTGCTGAGCGCTCCAAAACAAAGCTGAGGACTCTGCTGAATGGAAACTTGAACCAGGAGAAAGGAGACCCCGACCACTTTCTAAATCTACACCATTGTTGTGCGGGGATTGCACAACAGCAATAGGTTAGTGATTACTTAATTGAATCTTCCCACTTGGTAATAATGGTAATGCACTAGTGCGCCCCCTATATTTCTTTTGTCTTTCACTGATCCGGACAATAATGGTGTTCCCAGAGCAATTCTGGCATCCTGGCTCTCCAGCACCTCTGTTAGAAACACTCTTCTTGAGCGTTTCTAGCCACTTGTGGCTGAAGGACTAAAGGCCGGAAGGTGCAGTGTATCCGAACATCATAT
>JARQOC010000001.1:142677802-142906913 GCA_033576535.1 Allobates femoralis | reverse complement strand
CTATGGGGGTAATGCTGATGACCGTGGGGTCTCTGTTATGATGGAGATCACAATGATAGGACACACCATGAGCTTTGAAGCCATTTTTTATGTTCGATCGGTGTTTGTTGAGCCTTTCATGCAGGGGTTCACCCCGGACAGCCCCAGATCACAAAAACATGGTGTGAAGCTGGCCTTATGCACCAGTTTGATTTCAACTCTGCTATGTCTATAGTCTTCAATGCACTTTTCTAGTCCTGGGAGCTGTATCTGAGGTCAAGCAGGACACTGACCAATATACAGACTCCTAAACCAGTGATCTGTGTGCTGGAAACCAATTTTTTTTATTAAAGGGAATCTGTCAGTACATTTTTGCCATGTAATCTGTAAGGGCTGAGACCTTGATTCCAGCGATTTGTCTGCTTGCTGTTATTTTGATACAATCACTGTTTTCTCTAGCATAGCACTGAATGATGAGCCCTGTATAACCCCACCCACACTACTGCTTGGCAGCTTTCCGTATTAACACTGCCCACACTACTGCTTGGCAGCTGTCTGTATATAGCACTGCCCACACCACTGATTGGCAGCTTTCTGTATATAACACTGCCCACACCACTGATTGGCAGCTTTCTGTATATAACCCCACCACACACTAATTGGCAGCTGTCTATATATAACACTGCCCACACCACTGATTGGCAGCTTTCTGTATATAACCCCACCCACACCACTAATTGGCAGCTGTCTGTATATAACACTGCCCACACCACTGATTGGCAGCTTTCTGTATATAACACTGCCCACACCACTGATTGGCAGCTTTCTGTATATAACACTGCCCACACCACTGATTGGCAGCTTTCTGTATATAACACTGCCCACACCACTGATTGGCAGCTTTCTGTATATAACACTGCCACACCACCTGATTGGTAGCTTTCTGTATATAACACTGCCCACACCACTGATTGGCAGCTTTCTGTATATAACACTGCCCACACCACTGGCAGCTTTCTGTATATAGCACTACCCACACGACTGATTGGCAGCTTTCTGTATATAACCCTGCCCACACCACTGATTGGTAGCTTTCTGTATATAACACTGCCCACAGCACTGATTGGCAGCTTTCTGTATATAACACTGCCCACACCACTGATTGGTAGCTTTCTGTATATAACACTGCCCACACACTGATTGGTAGCTTTCTGTATATAACACTGCCCACAGCACTGATTGGCAGCTTTCTGTATATAACACTGCCCACACCACTGATTGGCAGCTTCCTGTGTACACTAGTGGCCTAAGGTGAGGCAACACCTGCAGTTTTTCACCATCACAAATATTTAATGAACGTTTTCACTGACATACTTGAACACTCGCCCTCTTCTGCGATATGTATTCTATGTTTGTTTATAGTGACTAGGGTGTGATTTAAGACCGATATTTTGTGATTAAAAGGCAGTTTTTATATTTTAAGCCAGTTTGTCATCAATATGTAAGCAATGACATGAATAACATGTTTTTATTGTTATACTGTCTCAGAATTCTATTATATAAAATTGACACACATTTGCTTAACTTTTATTTCACGTGCAGCATTAATGACTGCATCTTTGTAGGGTAGAAAGTTAATAAAAATTAAGCTTTGATTTAATAATTATATTTGCAATATAACAGTGTGATATAATGACATATTTAGTGATTTTTCACCATTTTATCATTTGAATGTCAGATTTTGGGAATGACCAGCAGTATTAGACAGGAGTGGTCACCTAAGAAGAGAGCCAAAGCTGTTACTTTAAGAGAAGAAGAGTACAGTTACCGGGAAATAACCGCACGAATTGGAAAAGGGAGGTCACCGGCCAGCGTTCTCCAAGTGCGCAAGAGGTTTCAAGAGACTGGTTCAATAAAGAATAAACCAGGTAGAGGAAGGAAGAAGGCTACCACTCCTCATACTGGTAGAAGAATTGTTACAATCACCCTAAATAACAGGGAATCAACTGCTGTTGACATCAACAAGGAGCTTGTCAACACTGGAGTGACAGGGTCCGATTGGACGGTTTGACAGCAATTGGTAAACACGGGGTTAAGAGAATACCACATAAAAAGGGGCGTACTAAAAAGAATGAAGAAAAGGAATTAAAAAAAAGAATGAAGATAACTTATTACAGAAAGATTATGTAGATGTATAAAAGGTTTCTTGGGAATCTTAGACATGGAATGAACACATATCCCATATAACCAGGTGTATAATATGTTACCTGAGCATTATAGGTGTGGAATGAAGATGGAATATATGTAGATAATAGGAAAATGAACACATATCCCATATAACCAGGTGTATAATATGTTACCTGAGCATTATAGGTGTGGAATGAAGATGAAATATCTGTAGATAATAGGAAAATGAACACATATCCCATATAACCAGGTGTATATTATGTTACCTGAGCATTATAGGTGTGGAATGAACATGAAATATCTGTAGATAATAGGAAAATGAACACATATCCCATATAACCAGGTGTATATTATGTTACCTGAGCATTTTAGATGTGGAATGAAGATATGAAGATGGAATATATGTAGATAATAGAAGAATGAACACATATCCCATATAACCAGGTGTATATTATGTTACCTGAGCACTTTAGGTGTGGAATGAAGATATGAAGATGGAATATATGTAGATAATAGAAGAATGAACACATATCCCATATAACCAGGTGTATATTATGTTACCTGAGCATTTTAGGTGGGGAATGAAGATGAAATATCTGTAGATAACAGGAGAATGAACACATATCCCATATAACCAGCTGTATATTATGTTACCTGAGCATTATAGGTGTGGAATGAACGTGAAATATCTGTAGATAATAGGAAAATGAACACATATCCTATATAACCAGGTGTATATTATGTTACCTGAGCATTTTAGGTGTGGAATGAACATGGAATATATGTAGATAATAGGAAAATGAACACATATCCCATATAACCAGGTGTATATTATGCTACCTGAGCATTTTAGGTGGGGAATGAACATGGAATATATGTAGATAATAGGAAAATGAACACATATCCCATATAACCAGGTGTATATTATGTTACCTGAGCATTTTAGGTGTGGAATGAAGATGAAATATCTGTAGATAATAGAAGAATGGACACATATTCCATATAAGCAGGTGTATATTATGTTGCCTGAGCATTTTAGGTGTGGAATAAAGATGAAATATCTGTAGATAATAGGAGAATGATCGCATATACCATATAACCAGGTGTATATTATGCTACCTGAGCATTTTAGGTGTGGAATGAACATGAAATATCTGTAGATAACAGGAAAATGAACACATATCCCATATAACCAGGTGTATATTATGTTACCTGAGCATTTTAGGTGGGAATGAAGATGAAATATCTGTAGATAATAGGAGAATGAACACATACCCATATAACCAGGTGTGTATTATATTACCTGAGCATTTTAGGTGGGGAATGAAGATGAAATATCTGTAGATAATAGGAAAATAAACACATATCCCATATAACCAGGTGTATATTATGTTACCTGAGCATTGTAGGTGTGGAATGAAGACAAAATATATGTAGATAATAGAGGAATGAACACATATCCCATATAACCAGGTGTATATTATGTTACCTGAGCATTATAGGTGTGGAATGAAGATGAAATATCTGTAGATAATAGGAGAATGAACACATATCCCATGTAACCAGGTGTATATTATGTTACCTGAGCACTGTAGGTGTGGAATGAACGTGAAATATCTGTAGATAATAGAAGAATGAACACATGTCCCATATAACCAGGGGTATATTATGTTACCTGAGCATTTTAGGTGTGGAATGAACATGAAATATCTGTAGATAATAGGAAATGAACACATATCCCATATAACCAGGTGTATATTATGTTACCTGAGCATTTTAGGTGGGGAATGAAGATGAAATATCTGTAGATAATAGGAGAATGAACACATATCCCATATAACCAGGTGTATATAATGTTACCTGAGCACTATAGGTGTGGAATGAACGTGAAATATCTGTAGATAATAGAAGAATGAACACATATCCCATGTAACCAGGTGTGTATTATGTTACCTGAGCATTTTAGGTGTGGAATGAACATGAAATATCTGTAGATAATAGGAAAATGAACACATATCCCATATAACCAGGTGTATATTATTTGTCCTGAGCATTTTAGGTGTGGAATAAATATGAAATATCTGTAGATAATAGGAGAATGATCGCATATACCATATAACCAGGTGTATATTATGCTACCTGAGCATTTTAGGTGTGGAATGAACGTGAAATACCTGCAGATAATAGGAAAATGAACACATATCCCATATAACCAGGTGTATGTGTTCATTTTCCTATTATCTACAGATATTTAACATTCATTGCACACCTAAAATGCTCAGGTAACATAATATACACCTGGTTATATGGGATGTGTGTTCATTTTCCTATTATCTACTGATATTTCATCTTCATTCCACACCTAAAATGCTCAGGTAACATAATGTACATCTGTTTATATAGGATATGTGTTCATTTTCCTATTATCTAAGTATATTCCATCTTCATTCCACACCTAAAATGCTCAGGTAACATAATATACACCTGGATATATGGGATATGTGTTCATTCCTCTATTGTCTACAGATATTTCATCTTCATTCCACACCTAAAATACTCAGGTAACATAATATACACCTGCGTATATGGAATATGTGTTCATTCTTCTATTATCTACAGATATTTCATCTTCATTCCACACCTAAAATGCTCAGGTAACATAATATACACCTGGTTATATGGGATATGTGTTCATTCTTCTATTATCTACACATATTCCATCTTCATTCCACACCTAAAATGCTCAGGTAACATAATATACACCTGGTTATATGGAATATGTGTCCATTCCATGTCTAAGATTCCCAAGAAACCTTTTTTACATCTACATAATCTTTTGGTAATAATTTATTATCTTCATTCTTTTTATTTATTCCTTTTCTTCATTCTTTTTAGTATGTCCCCATTTCTGTGTGCTGTGTTACTAGTCAATGTAACAATTCAGTATGAGCTGCTCTTGGTGTCGGGGGAGGGAGATGCTCTCCTGAGCAAGATAGATGGGGAATGAACATGATATCTATATACTGTAAGGGATATATATTCCACATACTCCACTTTCGAGCGGCCGCAATCGCGGCCCACTTTTGCAAACTCGGGGGTCGCAAGTACGGACCGCAAATGCGGCCACAAAAACGGTGGCAGTGTGAATGAAGCGCAAATAGTAAATTTGATGTCATTTAAGGGTACGTTCAGACGTGGTGGATTTTCCAGAAGGTTTTTGCACGAAATACCGCTGCGGCCACGCCCTCCATTATACCCTGTGTGAACTGCAAAAAGCAGCTCACACAGGACGGAAAAATTGCCGCCGCGGAAAGCAGGTTGCAGTGCGGCAATCTTCAACCGCATCTTGTCAATTTGCCGCTCGGATTTCTTGCGGAATACAAACGTAAATTGCTTATAGGTTAGAATTGAATCGCAGTCAGACCGCTCTTGCAGCATCTTAGCAGCATATTTTTTGGCACTTTTGCCGCACATTAGAGCGCCAAAAAAGCACCTCAAAACCAGAAAAGATGGAATTAATTTTGCCAATTGCAATAAAAAGCATGAAGTCTGTGACAGAATTACCTAACAGATGAGAATTATGGCTCGTCCACACATGCCGGATTTGTGGCGGCTGATCCGTAGTCGCCAGCAAAACCAGTACTGATGTCATTGGTCGGATTATTTTCGCCCGGAAATTGATCTGGACTGCTGTTATTCTCAACCGCATCATGTCAATTTGACGGACAGGATCCGTCTGATAATTTGACATGCTAAAATGGCAGAAACCGTGGCTAAATATCAGCCGCGGCTTCTTGCGGGAATTGGCGGTGGTAAGGAACTACAGCCGCTATTCCACCCTATTACTGCCATATATACGCCGACCAATTGGTATATATACTCCGGAATACCGCCGCATTTAGCGGCCAAAGTCCGTATGGAATCTGTACAGATTCCATACGGATTCCAGACGCCAAACACCCGCAGCGTGTGGACGTACCCTTAGACTTAACTCAGATTTAGGGTCCGCTTAAGAGGTCCCCTTATCCTTTATATATTACACATAGATCATGTTTATTCACCAACTATTTAATCGCTTAGGAAAGTTACTGGAAAGCTGGGTGTGTGGGATATATCCATTACACTGTATACTGTACATTTATCATGTTCATTACCCATCTCTCCTGCATAGGAAAGTTACTGGAAAGCTGGGTATGTGGGATATATCTCCATTACACTGCATACTGTACATATATCATGTTCATTACCCATCTCTCCTGCATAGGAAAGTTACTGGAAAGCTGGGTATGTGGGATATATCTCCATTACACTGCATACTGTACATTTATCATGTTCATTACCCATCTCCCCTGCATAGGAAAGTTACTGGAAAGCTGGGTATGTGGGATATATCTCCATTACACTGCATACTGTACATATATCATGTTCATTACCCATCTCTCTTGCTCAGGAAAGTTACTGGAAAGCTGGGTATGTGGGATATATCTCCATTACACTGTATACTGTACATATATCATGTTCATTACCCATCTCTCTTGCTCAGGAAAGTTACTGGAAAGCTGGGTATGTGGGATATATCTCCATTACACTGTATACTGTACATATATCATGTTCATTACCCATCTCTCTTGCTCAGGAAAGTTACTGGAAAGCTGGGTATGTGGGATATATCTCCATTACACTGTATACTGTACATATATCATGTTCATTACCCATCTCTCTTGCTCAGGAATGTTACTGGAAAGCTGGGTATGTGGGATATATCTTCATTACACTGTATACTGTACATATATCATGTTCATTCCCCATCTCTCTTGCTCAGGAAAGTTACTGGAATGCTGGGTATGTGGGATATATACCCATTACACTGTATACTGTACATATATCATGTTCATTCCCCATTTCTCTTGCTCAGGAAAGTTACTGGAAAGCTGGGTATGTGGGATATATCCATTACACTGCATACTGTACATATATTATGTTCATTCCCCATCTCTCTTGCTCAGTACAGTTACTGGAAAGCTGGGTATGTGGGATATCTATCCCTCATCATCCACATTACGAACCTTGTGTACACTTACATTCATAATCCACATTATGCAACCCTATGTGCAGTCACCCCAAACATATAGAGAGCAACATACAGTTAGGGCCAGAAATATTTGGACAGTGACACAAGTTTTGTTATTTTAGCTGTTTACAAAAACATGTTCAGAAATACAATTATATATATAATATGGGCTGAAAGTGCACACTCCCAGCTACAATATGTGAGTTTCCACATCCAAATCGGAGAAAGGGTTTAGGAATCATAGCTCTGTAATGCATAGCCTCCTCTTTTTCAAGGGACCAAAAGTAATTGGACAATGGACTCTAAGGGCTGTAATTAATTCTGAAGGCGTCTCCCTCGTTAACCTGTAATCAATGAAGTAGTTAAAAGGTCAGGGGTGGATTCCAGGTGTGTGGTTTTGCATTTGGAAGCTGTTGCCGTGACCAGACAACATGCGGTCAAAGGAACTCTCAATTGAGATGAAGCAGAACATCCTGAGGCTGAAAAAAAAGAAAAAATCCATCAGAGAGATAGCAGACATGCTTGGAGTAGCAAAATCAACAGTTGGGTACATTCTGAGAAAAAAGGAATTGACTGGTGAGCTTGGGAACTGTAAAAGGCCTGGGCGTCCACGGATGACAACAGTGGTGGATGATCGCCGCATACTTTATTTGGTGAAGAAGAACCCGTTCACAACATCAACTGAAGTCCAGAACACTCTCAGTGAAGTAGGTATATCTGTCTCTAAGTCAACAGTAAAGAGAAGACTCCATGACAGTAAATACAAAGGGTTCACATCTAGATACAAACCATTCATCAATTCCAAAAATAGACAGGCCAGAGTTACATTTGCTGAAAAACACCTCAAGAAGCCAGCTCAGTTCTGGAAAAGTATTCTATGGACAGATGAGACAAAGATCAACCTGTACCAGAATGATGGGAAGAAAAAAGTTTGGAGAAGAAAGGGAACGGCACATGATCCAAGGCACACCACATCCTCTGTAAAACATGGTGGAGGCAACGTGATGGCATGGGCATGCATGGCTTTCAATGGCACTGGGTCACTTGTGTTTATTGATGACATAACAGCAGACAAGAGTAGCCGGATGAATTCTGAAGTGTACCGGGATATACTTTCAGCCCAGATTCAGCCAAATGCTGCAAAGTTGATTGGACGGCGCTTCATAGTACAGATGGACAATGACCCCAAGCATACAGCCAAAGCTACCCAGGAGTTCATGAGTGCAAAAAAGTGGAACATTCTGCAATGGCCAAGTCAATCACCAGATCTTAACCCAATTGAGCATGCATTTCACTTGCTGAAATCCAGACTTAAGACGGAAAGACCCACAAACAAGCAAGACCTGAAGGCTGCGGCTGTAAAGGCCTGGCAAAGCATTAAGAAGGAGGAAACCCAGCGTTTGGTGATGTCCATGGGTTCCAGACTTAAGGCAGTGATTGCCTCCAAAGGATTCGCAACAAAATATTGAAAATAAAAATATTTTGTTTGGGTTATGTTTATTTGTCCAATTACTTTTGACCTCCTAAAATGTGGAGTGTTTGTAAAAAAATGTGTACAATTCCTACATTTTCTATCAGATATTTTTGCTCACCCTTCAAATTAAACGTTACAATCTGCACTTGAATTCTGTTGTAGAGGTTTCATTTCAAATCCAATGTGGTGGCATGCAGAGCCCAACTCGCGAAAATTGTGTCACTGTCCAAATATTTCTGGCCCTAACTGTATAGCATAAAATAGAGTTGTTTGCTGTGGAGTTGAACCCTATATGAGCAGTTCTTACCTTCAATGAGCAGAAGTCCCTTTTTTCAGATTTCAATATCTCTGTGGGTATCTGGCAGAAATATGGAATACTCTTTACTGCTAAGACCCTGTACACCACTCCCACTAAGTCATATGACCAAGACTGTATCTGTGTCCCTACAACACACTTTAAACAAATTTGTGTGAGAGCCAGCAGTACCTCGGTTTGCCAGACTGTATCTGTGTCCCCACAACACACTTTAAACAAATTTGTGTGAGAGCCTGCAGTACCTCGGTTTGCCAGAGGTGGAATCTTGAGGCTTTTCTGAAGTGTGTATCAGCTTGCAGTACCACAAAGGCACCAGAGAGGGAGTATACACACATTGAGCACCCACAGCACACACACTCATACACACTGTCTCTTATATATGTGTATAAGGCGGCCGTCACACGCTACAATATCGTGAGCGATATTGTAAGCGATCACGTGCACGCGCGATCGCTGACAATATCGTTCACATCGCTGGTGAGATGTCACACACACAGACTCACCAGCGATGTGGGGCAGCGAGATCGCTGGTAACTATGGTACACATCGGGTTAATAGGCGCCGCTCGGCGCTTAGTAACCCGACGTTTACCATAGATACCATCTCCCAGCATAGGCTGTGCCGCTGGGAGATCGTTCATCGTGGTGTCACACACCACGATGAAGCAGATAGAACAAGCGATGATCGCTTGATATGAGCTCCGGCTCTCATATCTGCGATGTAACGATCAAGCGATTTTACATTGTAAAATCGCTTGATTACACGAAGCAATGCACAAACGATATCGCTTAAGCGATCAAAAAGCAGATCGCTTAAACGATATCGTTCGCAATATTGTAGCGTGTGACGGCCGCCTAAAGGGGACACGAGATTTTGATGCTAGGTGTATAAACAAGGTCTTCTCCATTGATTAGCATTGCCAGCTTCGTGGGGACCTGATTTTTGGTCCCCACGAAGACAGAGGTCCCCACACTGTTGGTGTGTATTCAGGTCCGTGTCCCCACAAGTATAGCAAAACAAGTACACACACACACACACACACACAAACTCTCACATACACACATTCTCCCACACATTCACACTTACATTCTCATACACTCACTCTCACACACAATTTTCTAACCTTTAACATGCCGGTGGTACAGTGCAGGAGGGAGCCGTGCTCCCCGCTGTGTTATATCTTCCGGCCGCGGCACTGACAAGGCTCTGCCGCTCAGTAATATCAATGCAAGCCACCAGCCAATGAGAGGTCCACCGGTGACGTCATATGCCAACAGCAGCTACGGGCCTCTCATTGGCCAGTGGATTGCATTGAGGTTACTGAGCGGCAGAGCATTGTCAGTGCTGCAGCCGGAAAATATAACACAGCGGGGAGCGCAGCTCCCTCCTGCACTGTACCGTCGGCATGTTTGTCCAAGGTTCCGCGACCCGCACAGTGAAGCCCCAGGGGCTGCGGCCCGCGTGTTTGAGACCCCTGCTCTTAACGCAAGTTTACTAAACTTCAAGTTGTTTTTTTTATTGGTAATAAACAGCACTTTTTGGTGTACAAATTTACTGTTTTTTTATTTCACTACACATTTAACATTTGTGGTTGTCTTGTAATAGATGTAAAATATAGACTCCAATTAGAAATGTAGTATGGTTTTCCTGCTATATCTATTCCTCATTTGCAGGAGGTTACGTAACCATGTCCTTAACCATGGATACCTAATCAGCAATGCCGTCCACATGATGAATAGATAGATTAGGATACAGGTGCAAAGCAAGGATTTTTGTGTACTTACCGTAAAATCCTTTTCTCCTAGCTCATCATTGGGGACACAGGACCATGGGTGTATGCTTTCTGCCACTAGGAGGTGACACTAGGTAGAGACAAAAGTTAAGCCCTCCTTCCTGTAGTATACACCCGTACGTAGGAGTAGTCAGTTTAGTACTAAAGCAGTAGGAGAGCACGTTACCGTAATAAGGTACAAGAAAACTTAAGCTAAGGTTATGTACAGTTATTGAAAATTGAAAGGGTGGGTGTTGTGTCCCCAATGATGAGATAGGAGATAAGGCTTTTACGAGGAGTACACAAAAATCCCTGTTTCTCCTTCGCATCATTGGGAGACACAGGACCGTGGGACGTCCTAAAGCAGTCCCTTGACGGGTATTAGCAGCTGGCGCATGATGCTCGGACTGCTATTCAACTAACAGATGTGTGACTGCTGCCTGCAAAATATTTCTGCCTAGGCTTGCATCTTCAGAGGCCTGGGTGTGCACGTTGTAATGTTTGGTGAAGGTGCAAAAGATCAGTGCAAAAAACCGTACAGACCAATAGCCCTGTTTTTTGATACTTTTTTGTTAGCACTAGCTACAAATTGAAAAATATTTTTTACAAACAGAGAGCCTTTTTTTGTGTGATTCCTGTGCGGTTTTTTGCACTGATCTTTTGCAGTTTTTCTGGTGGTGGATGGATGCGGTTATTAATCGCATTCATCAGTGATTGGACCGCTCATTATAGTTTGGTAAAATGTTTGGTGAAGGTATGCAGACTGGACCAGGTTGCGACTTTGCAGACCTGAGTTGCCAAGGCCTGGTGGCGAATGGCCCATGAGACGCCCACTGATCCCCGCTGAAATTGGCATGCCTTTGACGTGGTAGGATTCTTGGATCGCCGATCGGATCCATCTTGCTAACGTGTACTTGGACGCAGCTATCCCTTTTCTAGGAACATCGGACGTACACATGACGAACAGTGTTTCTGTCTTACGGAATGAGGCTGTTCGGGAGATGTAGCATCTGAGAGCCCTTATTAGGTCCAGGGTATGGAGCTGCTTTTCGAGGTGTTGGGCAAAAGAATGGAAGAACTATGTCTTCATTAAGGTGGAAGTGGGACACCACCTTGAGCAAGAAGGATGAGGACGGGCAGAGAACCACTTTATCCTTGTGGAAGGATAGGAAGCGAGGGCAGCAGGATAGGGCGGCTAGTTCGGACACACGCCTGATTGATGTGATTGCGACCAAGAAGGCGACTTTCGATACGTGAATTAAAGGAACTTCCTGCAGGGGCTCGAATGAGGGTTCCTGTAGGGCACCCAGAACCAGGTTTAGGTCCCTGACGGCCATAAGTGTCTTGTAGGGGGGCTGTGTGTGTGTGAGACCCCCTGGATGAATGTCTTGACCTGTGGTTGGAATAAAACGCTTAGCTGGGTGCTAACCCAGAGTTAAGGCCGGTTTGAAGGAACTCCAGGTTTGTGGGGATGGGAAAAAAAAAAAGGAGTGGGTTATGTTTGCGGTCCTCGCACCACTGGAAGAAGGCTTTTCAGGTGCGGTAATAGATGTGCGAGGAAGTTGGTTTTCAGGCATTAATCATGGTGGTTATGAGCTCTGGTGCAAATCCTGCTTGGGTCAAGATCCCGGATTCAATAACCACGCCGTTAAAGACAGGTCTCCGGATCCAAGATGGCCGCTGACCAGGGAGGTTGCATCTGACACAGCTCCCTGCCACACTTCACCATCCGAGCCATCCAGCCTCAGAGAACACATAATCTGCCATCAAAGATACACCAGCTGCAGTCCACAACACCAGGGACTCGGAGGATCTGGATCTTAACCCTAGAACGCATACCCATAGAAATCTACACATTCACGCACCTGGGGCCTTTTAGGCCTGTTTTCAATTATCATGGAATAACTAAAAAAATATACTTTTCAAAGTTTATTGCAAAGTAAGGATGCATTCCCACTAGCGCTGGAGTCCGCCAGGATGGGATTCCGTAATGGATCTGACCTCCTGGTGACCCCAGCTAAGGCTGGCGGACGCATACCTGGGGCCTCGCAGGCCTGCCAGGTTACCTGTTTTCTATTTTCTGTAAAATTACTTTAGTTAGATTTTTGAAACTCTAGGTATTCCTCAGGTATATAGTTGTTAGTAATTTCCAGTTGTTCATATATTGTTATGCTATAAGCATTTCGGTATAACAACCTTTTTTTTGGGACTACCCCATATTAACGCACCTGGGGCCTTTTAGGCCTGTGTGCAAATAACACGGAATAACTCAAATAAAAATACTTTTCAAAATTTATTTTAGAATTGCAAAGTAAGGATGCATTCCCAGTAGCGCTGGGGTCCGCCAGGAGGGGATCCGTAATGGATCTGACCTCCTGGTGACCCCAGCTAAGGCTGGCGGAATGACTGTGCCATTGTAATTTTAGATGTCAGTAAACTAAAAAGAAAAAAAGAAAAAGATTACAATCAGGCTTGTGCACTGTAAACAGTATGTGATAAGACTCTTTGTTAGGGTCCCAGCACACCAAGCGATATAAAGCAAGTAAAGTGCAGCCCCCCTCCTCTTACCTCCAACAGATCACTTTCTTGTAGTGCAGTAGAAGCCTCTGGTTTTGGAGCTCAGAAAGTTTCTATTTCCAGACAAAAGAAAGCTGACTTCTTCCTCCAAAGATCCAGCAATTAGGACAAAAAGACCTGTGATGAGGTCAGAGACACATGACTTTGTGAGGGAGCCTCCCTTCCAAGATCACATGACCATGTTGTCATGCAGAATCCACACTCTTCCCATAAAAGTTCTTCCCCAGCAACAATACAGACAAAAAGACTGAATATCACATGTAAACCTAGTACGGGCCTAAAAGGCCCCAGGTGCGTGAATATGGGGTAGTCCCAAAAAAAGGTTGTTATACTGAAATGTCTGTAACATAAAAATATATGAATAACTGGAAATTACTAACAACTATATACCTGAGGATTACCTAGATTTTCAAAATTCAAACTAAAGTACTTTTACAGAAAATAAAAAACAAGTAACCTGGCGGGACTGCGAGGCCCCAGGTATGCGTTCTAGGGTTAAAGCCTGCAGAGCCTCTAAACTCTCTCCTCAGGTTGGTGAATGATGTACTCCCCTTCCTCCCTGCTTCAGACTGTCTGAATTCCTCCCTGCTCCTGGACACCTAACACTGCCAGCCTGCAAATCCCTGATACATACTGTGATATCATCGGGGCTCTGTGAGGAGACTCCATCAAATCAGCAGGGAGAAGAGATAAGGGAAGTGTGGGAACCAGAGAGATGAGCTCATTTCTGCCCAAGCAGCCATTAATGAGGGACACAGCATACAGACTTCACCTCTGCAGCTGCTTGGAAAAGAGCCCCTATTGTCATCTAAGGAGCCTTGCTGAAACTATCAGGAGGGACTGCTCTGGAGTTGAATGGTGCTGATGCACTGAGGGAGACAAGCTCTACTTCATATAATCTCCTGACAATTATAAAATCTCCTAGCACAAGCATCTCTGAAGAACCTGATTAATACATCTCACCGGTCTATCAGTTTACTCAGCATATGAACTATTGGGATATACTCTTTAAACCAAAATAATCTGTCTTCTGGATCTCTATTTAAAACAACATCGACTTCCGGTTTCCGGCCTGGTGGGTGAGGACGCAAGGGGATGAGCTCCCAAAGCCTGCGGCCGCTAACCTGCTAAAAAGGCGTGCAAACCGCCGACAACCGGTACCGGAGGCACACTTACCAGTCACTACATCATCCCTGCATGCGCCGGTGGCTCCGGAGCACCGGCGGCGGACAGGGTGCGGCGGAGATGGCGGCGAGGCAGACCAGGCCCTCCTCCTCCAAGGTGATGCCGAGTGGGGCAAACAACAGAGGCAAGGAGGCAGCAAACAAATTACAGCCCCGATCACAAGGGAGAGAAGCTGGAGGACACCCAGGACGATGCAGCGGCGGGGGAGGTGAGACGCTGGAGGGAGCGGAGGAGCGCGGGCCTGGGTCCTCTATAGACTATAAACTCCTGGCCACTGAGGTCTCCTCTCAACTAGCAGGGGAGCGGAGGCATCTGTTCAAGAATATGATAAAGGAGCTGCTGCAGGAATCCCTCAGAGACGTTAAAGCAGATGCTGCTGCACAGGAATCCAGGCTTACAGTTCTGGAGCAAATAAAAGAAAACAGGTTGCGCCACACTGCTATAGTATTATAAGGTGAGGTAGATTAATATCACCCGGTGCTCACCTGGTTCAGTTGTGCCGAGCCGCACAACTAGCTGACGAGCGAGGAACAACTCGCACGGCCTCCAGGCCGGAGGGATCCGACACGTGAGGGCTGTGTTGCGATCCTCGATCGTGCAAGCAGATGACTAGCGAGCCACAGGTCAGGGATGGTGGATTAATGCGAGCGAGTTCCTGGAGCCGAGCTGCTCAATAACGCGCTTCCCGGAGGGAAGGCGCAGGCCGTGCATAAGAAAGTATAAGGTGTCAGCGCTCAGATAACAACCAGGACACTGCTCAGCAGATAATTACCTCTAAGTTTTATTTGTTCAGTGTAGGATTCCAGACTTCCACAACGCGTTTCAGCGATAAGTGCGCCTTTCTCAAGTGAATCACTTGAGAAAGGCGCACTTATCACTGAAACGCGTTGTGGAAGTCTGGAATCCTACACTGAACAAATAAAACTTAGAGGTAATTATCTGCTGAGCGGTGTCCTGGTTGTTATCTGAGCGCTGACACCTTATACTTTCTTAGTTCTGGAGCAAAGACTGTCAGACACCGAAGATAAGGTAGTCTGGCTGGAACAAGAAGTTTCTTCCTATAAAGAGAGGGAGGAACGTACAGTCAATAAGCTGGAGGACTTAGAAAATCGTTCCCGCCACAACAATCTGCGCCTGGTGGGGCTTCCCGAGACCATTGCCCCCTTTGCATTGCTGGACATATTTGAGACTAACCTCCCGCGGATTTTGGGGAGTAGGGGCCCTTGCATGGTAGAAAGAGCTCACCGCATAGGCCCCCCGCCAGACCACATAATCGAACCAGGCTCTCCGTCCCAGGGGAGAGGGAAGCCCAGACAAACTATTGCTCGCTATCTAAATTATTGGGACAAGGAGAATCTCCTACGCTCCTACAAGAGCTTGAGAACCCCTCTAACCATCAGAGGACACAAGGTCCTACTGTTCGGAGACTACTCTCCTGAGGTCGCGAGAAAGCGGAGAGCCTTTGGGGAGGCATGCAGTATTTTGTACAATCGCAATGTACGATTCCAACTCCTGTATCCGGCCATTCTGAAATATAGGGGTCCGGATGGCTCCATGAAGGTGCATCATAGTCGTGAGGAGGCCCTTAGGAGCTTGACCCAACGGAACCCGGCTGGGAACCACCATGGAGGACAACGGGAGCACCACATTGGAACCCAAGGAGGGGGCGAGAACTCATGTCCGGAGACCCCTGGGCCACGAGAAGGCTCTCCTCGGGGGTCTGAGAGGGAGACTAGCACTGGGCCCCGCTCGCCAAACGAACAGAGGTCCAATTGACGTGACGGAAGTGGAGGGAGACGTCGTACGGACTCTGAGCTTGGACCGAGGGATGCGGAGGTCCATGACGGGACTTGAACGGAACATATGGTGACTTTTCCCTTTCTTGTTTTTCCTTATTTTTTGCGCCAGGAGGGACCGAAGTCATGTCTTACGGATCTCGTATCCTGGTCTGCGTTATCTGGGCAATTGCACACTAGATGCCTTAACCGACTTTTGGGAAGTGTTAATGTTATTGATAATGACAACAATGCGGTTATACTACTGTTAATAGGTATCGATTGACTCCAGTGCACGGTGCTATCTCGACTTACACTACGGCCGCAGGGCGGGAGTGTTGGAGAGATGTACCCTTCAGAATATGGAAGTCCATATCCTTTATTTGAATAGTTTTGGGGAGGGGAGAAGATGGGAGGGGGAGGGATTTTGTTCTATTGGATTGTTCGGTACGTGGTCACTAGACTGCTTGTTGAGGGGTTACAGGGGGAGTGGGGGGTGTGAATTTATGTTGTTACAGCCATCTTGTATAGTATGCTTATTTTTCAGCGATCTACTCGAAACATCCCTGGACATAGCGGGGGTTGACATATCCCATCGACTGTTTCTTGATCATGGTTAATCTGTTGTCCTGGAATGTTAAGGGCCTCAGGTCACCCGAGAAACGCTCGATGGTACTCAAACATCTCAAGAGATTGAAAACAGATGTGGCTCTCCTAGAAGAGACGCATCTTCAAGACACGGACAGGTTATGGGTGGGGGTGGTACACGGCTCTGGATTGGTGGGGAGGAAGGCAAGGGTACTGATACTTATCCATAAAAATTTCCCCTGTACAATTATTTCTGAAACTAAGATGATAAGGGAAGGTATGTGCGGCTGGTTTTAGATAGCCCGGCGGGACGTCTTAGTATCACGAATATATATGCCCCTAACCAGTCGCAAGATGCCTTCTTCTCCCACCTGCAGGAGGAGCTGCTAGGAGATACGGAGCATCTCCGGATCGTGGGAGGGGACTTCTTTGGGGGCGAAGATAGGCGACGCGACCAGTTGAATACTGCTTCCACCCCTGACGACCGACAGTTGAGCCCGCTACATACGCTGACGAGGGGACTGGCATTGCATGATGTGTGGCGGATACACCACCCCTAGACCAGGAATTCACTCATTACTCCCATGCCCACGGGTCCTGGTCTCGTATTGATTTCTTTCTAATCAGCAACCACTTATTGGCTAGAGTGGTCAGAGTGGGTATTGAAAATATGGTAATTTCCGACCATAGCCCCGTGGCCCTGGAACTAAGAGACGTGCACATTAGGGGCACTGACTTTATATGGCGCTTTCCATCACATCTTAGAAGGGACGCCAATTTTGACAGACTCCTGGGGGAGTGGTGGTCTGACTTCGTCTTCCACAATGCAGACCATGAGACGGACTCTCGGTTATACTGGGAAACGAGTAAGGTGCTCATGAGGGGTAAAATAATGGCATACACCAGCACTCAAAAAAAGAAAACATTTCAACAGTTCCATCTAGCTAGTTCAAAGGTAAGAAGCACATATGAGGAATTTACAAAACAACCCTTCACCGCTAACAAAGGAGAAATGGGTGGGAGCAAAGAGAGAGTATGACGTCTGGGCTAAACAAAGGGAACAGTGGAGTAAGGAACAATGGGAGGTAGATCTCTATAAGTATGGAGACAAGGCGGGGAGGATCCTAGCGAACTTGGCCAGGGGTAAAACTAAGCCCACGACGTTTGCCTCTTTGGTGGACTCCGAGGGTAACATCCTTCATGCACCAAAAGATATCAACTCTCATTTAGGCAAATTCTTTGCAAAACTATATACACAGAATACAGTGCAGAATGCAAGGGAGGTGGGAGGGGACTGGCTTGAGAAGGTCTCACTACTTACCATAGCGGAGGACGGCTTGGCCACCTTGAACGCTGAGATTTCCTTGGCTGAAGTTCAAATGACTATCAAAAACCTGAGTGCCCATAAAGCTCCGGGTCCAGATGGTTTTACTGGCGACTATTACAAGTCTTTATGCGACAAGGTGGCTCCTTGCTTAGTCTCTCTTTTCAATGAAATTCTAGCGGGGGGCAAGATCTCGAACCACACTAACACGGCACACATTAAATTGTTGCCAAAGGGGAATGTGAGCTCCACTGACCCGGCCGGATATCGCCCCATCTCACTGATAAATCAAGACCTGAAAATTCTGGCCAAGATTATGGCGGACCGTTTGGCGGGGCTACTGCCATCTCTTGTGGGCCCACAACAGGCGGGATTTGTTAGGGGTAGATCGGCGGTGGGTAATATCAGACAAACTATGTTAGTGCTGGATTCAGTGGGGCATCGAGAGAATCTACGTGATGATCGTCCGGCATTGGTCTTGTTGGACGCCGAAAAGGCGTTCGACAATGCCAATCCGTCCTGGTTGAACTTAGTATTGGACAAGATAGGCCTACAAGGCCCGTTCAGGACATTCCTAAAAACATTATACGAGAACCCGAGCGCTAGAATATGCACCCCCGGTTTTCTGTCCGCCCCTTTCCCTCTGGAAAAGGGAACGCGGCAAGGCTGCACTCTCTCGCCATTGCTCTTCAATCTGGCCATCGAACCTCTTGCCAGATATTTTAACAGCAATGATTCACACGAGGGCATCAACATTGGAGGGGTGACGGTGAAGTCAGCGCTATTTGCTGATGATGTCCTCATCTATATGAATAGACCGGAGAGGGACTTAGGGGAACTGCTTCAACAACTCATGGTTTTTGGCACATTCTCGGGCTTTAAGCTCAATAAAGCTAAATGCGAGATCTTGCAACTGGGAAAGCCTCGTCACCGTCCTGGGGAAGGGGGGGCCAGGGGAGGGGCGGAGATGGAGGGCATACAAGTAAAAACTCACCACATCAAATACCTGGGCATCATACTCAGCAGCGACACTAGCCAAATTTACCCCCTGAACTATGGCCCTTTAATTACCAAAATCACGCGGGAATTGGAGAGATGGAGGGACCTACCGCTGACTCTTCTGGGGAGGTGCCATCTACTTAAGATGGTTAGCTTCGCCAGGTTACTATATCCGCTGCAGACCATACCACTGCTACTGCGAAGGGCGGATGTGCATAGACTCAACACAGCTTTCTCCAGCTGTCTTTGGAGGGGACGGAAGGCCAGAATAGCCAGTCGCACCTTAATGCTCCCAAAACTTGAAGGGGGGCTAAATCTCCCCGACATCAGGGGATATAATTTGGTGTGCTTATTACGTCACGTTATAGACTGGCTCAAAAAGTCCAGATACTCTAATTATACCATGGAAGCGGCGCTATGCAGACCCTAGGAACCGGCCAGCTTACTGCACTCACCATGGCCGGCCGTGCCTAAACACCTGAAAAACATAATCATCTATAGGGATACGGCTATGTGCTGGAAAGCGGTTCGAAAGAAGTTAATGATGACCTGGAAAACGTCAAAATACCTCAATCCTTGGGCCCACGCAGGATTCAGATTAGGGCGTGAGAACGCCTTATTCACACCATGGCAAGAAAAGGGGATTCACACATTGGGGGATTTGTTACACAAACCTGACAGAAGGTGGTTAACGGAGTCAGAAGTCTTGGAAAAGTTCCAATTGAGCCCGTACCATATCATCCAGTACAGGCAGCTACACCATCACGTCCTTCGACACCTTCAAAATGTATCACAGGAATGCAGATTGACTATCTGGGATACCTGGTTGGGAGCGGACCCTCTGACTGTCAACGTATCTTACCTTTATGGTAGTTTACAAGACACGACTCTGGCCTTAAGGGAGGATAACATCTTTCGCGGGTGGCTAAAGTACATACCTCAGACTGATATAGCGGACACGATTCTGAGGGGCTGGGAGGTACTGAGGAAAAATATAATCAGCGAAAAATGGAGGGATGTACAATATAGGATCATACACAGGGCAATCTACGGATTCACCCTACCCCCGAATGCTAGGTTCCCTAATAGACGACAACAATGCCCGAAATGCGGACAACCAAAAACAGATATGGTGCATGGTATATGGCTGTGTGGGGAGGTGCAGAAACTATGGAAGCGGGTGGAAGCCTTAGCGAGGGAGGTGACCGGCAAAACCGTTACATTGGTTGTGCTTGCCTGGTTGTTTCATTTCCCGGTATCTGGAGTGTGGGAAGGCAAACCTGCTAGAATACTCCATATGCTGGCAATGGTTACTAAAAGGCTAATCCTGAGGGACTGGCTATCTGGGCACAACCCTGGCATGACTGGTATACTGGTTGACGGGGAAGTTTTTTGAGACTTGGAGAGGGTTCATAACCACCAAGCTATCGTCAGCAGAACTGCACTCAGTAGTCCTACCGTTTGTGCAATCGTCCTGGTATCTGCTGGAGGAATTACAAGGGTCCTTGGGAAGGCTACGGGTATCCCTGCTCCAGGCGAATCGGGGCAGGCATAACACTTTTTCCATTTCATTTCTTATGACTGTTAGGAGATGTGACTATGGTGTAGTTTTTGGTATTGAATATCGATTATAATCAATGTCCGACCTTGTATGTCTTGGGAGATTGCTGGATGTATTTTCGCTGTAACTACTGATGGCTGGGGGGGTATGGGGGTTGGATTGTTTTTCTTCTTTTCCTTGTTATTAAAAATAAAAACTCAATAAAAATATTTTAAAAAAAAAAAAGACAGGTCTCCCTAGTTCTGGTGGTAAATGGGGCCCTGGGATAGAAGGTCTGGCCGGTTGGGAGTGGCCAGGGCACGTCGGCGAGAAGCTGTACGAGCTCTGCGTATCATGCCCATCTTGGCCAGTCTGGGGCGATGAGTATTACTTGGGTTCTCTCCATTTTGATTTTTATGATTACACGCGGTATCAGCGGTAGTGGGGGAAAGATGTATGGGAGTTGGAATTGGCACCAGGGGAGGACCAGCGAGTCCACTTCCCCCTTAACTTACCAGCAGGCTAGAGGGGGGAATGATGTCCTGACTCTGTGGGAGCTGCTGCTGCTGCTACACCGGATCCCTTGGGGATGGATCAGTGCGCGGTGGCTGGCCAGCTGGTGGCCTCAATCACCTGCGCCTTTGTTGGAGGAGGTGAGAGGTGCTGCACATGTGCTTCTTGCATCTCCCTGTCCTGCAGGGTATGCACGGTGTCCGCCTGTGGAGTCTGAGGTAGGGGGGAGCCCTTTGTGGGGGTCCGTAGCCTCTCTGAGGGCGGCGTGCGCTGCCTTGGGGTTCCCCATGCTGTAAGTAGAGCTCTGCCTTGAGTAAAAGGTAAAAATAAGAATAAACTGGTAAAAATTAGGTTAAAAGTAAGAATTACCTAGTAAAAATAAAAATGGTAGATGTGGTCTGAGATACAGATTACATGTGCCTCCTTGCGACACTAAGCAAAAAAACTGGCTAACTACGCCTACGTATGGGTGTTGTAAGGTAGCGGTTAGGATCGGCACGACGGAAGGCAGTGACTCAGGCAACTGTTCACACAACACACAGTTTAATGGTACAGTTCAGGTATATTACAGACCTCCAGGTTCTGGGGCACAGCTGGTACAACTCTGTTCATCCAACACACACAGTACCTCTGTACCTAGGACAGGCTCTGTCCTGGCCGGCTCCACTGGTGAGGGGCAGGTCCTCACTGCTAGGCTGTGTTATCAGCACACAACCACTCTCTCTCTCTGAGAGAGCTCCCAGCTTCACACAGCAGATCCTCCTGTTCTGATCCACTCCTCAGCCCAGGGCAGCTCATATCATCTCCTATCCCATCACAGGTGGGCTGAGTGCTTTCCATCAGCACTTAGCTCAGATCTCACTTCTGTTAACCCTGTGAGTGCTGCCACAGAGCAAAAGATACAATCCCCCATGTGCTGTGCACCGGTCAGGGGACACATCGGGGTCGCATCACCACATACCTCCCCCCTCTGTTCAAGCCCGTGGGGCGGAACACCAGCCCATGATCCGGGGCCTCGAGACAGGGGCTCCCCGTCCTCGGAGCCCACCGGTCGAGGGGACCGTCGACCAGGGCCGTCCGCATCTGACACGCGGTCCCGTACCGGCACCAACTGTTTCCTTGTGTACCAAGACCAATCGGACCCAGTCACTCTATGTCTCAAAGGCATATCTGTGGGAGGTCTCCCCCTCCCCCAACGGCCAGTGTGGTAGCGCGGTCCACCTATCCTTTTGGCTATGTGGAGTCCTGACGCTATGTCGTCTGCTACACGATTGGGCAGGTCATCCGAGTCCCGTAGCCCTAAGTCCACAGTGGAGTCACTGTCTGTACCGTGAGTACATCTACGGGTCTTGGGACATTGTGGTTGGCGCTTCTGCACCTGTATGCGGAGGTTGTACGCTCTGAAACCTCCTGCCTTTACCTCTAGGGAACACCTATCGGGATTACACTCTTTCCCTATAGTGGTGACCCCTATGGCAGGTGTCCCAGAGTCGGGATCTTTGGGCTCAGGGCCTGGACCATTCACTACCTGAGGATTAGTTTGCCTCTCCCACAGAGTCCAGAACAGAGGAAAATCCCTCCCCAAAATCATATCGAAAGGCAGTGTCTTCACCACCCCCACTTCATGTCGAACCCGTCCGGACAGGGTAGTGATAGTGACCCTCCTTGTTGGATACCTACGGTGGTCCCCATGGACCCCAAGCACTCGCACCGTACGGCCGGTGGGTTGGGATCTAGAGGCCAAGGAGGCACACACAAGGGTCACACCACTCCCTGAGTCCAACAGGGCCATAGCGTCATATCCATTGAGCCGAACCTGGCACAAAACACTCCTTTTACGCCCAGTCCCATAGCGTCCTGCCCTGGCAGATTGGGCGAACATGGACATCCGGCGGGTATACCCACAGTCCATGGACTCCGTGTTGAGGGGACACTGCGCCATTGCGTGTCCTGACTCCTGGCATCGCCAACACCTTATGGCGGGGAAAAAATTATTTACGGTGCCCCGCTTAGGAGACCCGGGTTTCTGTCTCACTTCTGGGCGGTGCACATTCTCTGCCTGTGGTGAGGTTGAACCCAGAAGAGGCCCGGGTTGGGGGTCCCCAATTGCCGGTTTGGTGGATGCGGTCCGCCGTGCTGCACGCAGTGTCCCAGAGTGCTGAATCAAGTCTTGTGTAGCCACATGCCGCTCCACCACACTCACTACCTGATCTAGGGTACCCGGGTCACCTTGTCCCACCCACTGTTGGATGGAGACAGGCAGAGTGTGCACAAACCGGTCAACAACCACCTTCTCTATCATTTGTGCGGGGCTCAGGCTTTCAGGCTGCAGCCACTTCTTTACCAGGTGCAACAAGTCATAGGCCTGAGACCGGACGGGTTTACCCTCCTCAAAGGACCACTGGCTTACCCGTTGAGCCCTTACATACGTATTAACCCCCATTCTGGCAAGGATCTCACCTTTCAGAGTCCCATAGTCCATGGCGTCCTCTGTGCAGAGGTCTAGGTAGGCTTTTTGGGACTCTCCGGTTAAGTAAGGCGCCAACATTTCAGCCCACTGCTCTGGCGGCAGTTTCTCTCGCTCTGCAACCCTCTCAAATACCGCCAGGAAAGCTTCCACATCATCCCCCGGGGTCATCTTTTGCATTGCACGCCTTACCGCCTTCCGGACGCTGCTGTCATCTCCTTGACCTGGGGATGGAGCCGCTGGCTTTGCACGGATTGCCTCCGTCAGAAGATCCAACTGTCGGTGCTGATGCTCCTGTTGGCGCTGCTGATGCTCCTGTTGCTGCTGCATTTGCCTGATCAAGAGCTGATTAGCCTCCTGTTGTGCGACCTGCTGTTGCTGGTGCATTTGCTGCTGTTGTTGCTGTGCTTGCACCAGGTGCTTAAGCAGGTCCTCCATGCTGGCTGCTGGTTTGTACTGTAGCGTAGCAGGTTTCACCACTGACATGTGTGAACTGAGTTTGCCTTTTTTTTTTCTTTCACCAAGTCATTGCCGTCAGCAACCAGGTTGCTGTGCCCGCATTCTCCACCACATGTAAGGTAGCGGTTAGGATCGGCACGACGGAAGGCAGTGACTCAGGCAACTGTTCACACAACACACAGTTTAATGGTACAGTTCAGGTATATTACAGACCTCCAGGTTCTGGGGCACAGCTGGTACAACTCTGTTCATCCAACACACACAGTACCTCTGTACCTAGGACAGACTCTGTCCTGGCCGGCTCCACTAGTGAGGGCCAGGTCCTCACTGCTAGGCTGTGTTATCAGCACACAACCACTCTCTCTCTCTGAGAGAGCTCCCAGCTTCACACAGCAGATCCTCCTGTTCTGATCCACTCCTCAGCCCAGGGCAGCTCATATCATCTCCTATCCCATCACAGGTGGGCAGAGTGCTTTCCATCAGCACTTAGCTCAGATCTCACTTCTGTTAACCCTGTGAGTGCTGCCACAGAGCAAAAGATACAATCCCCCATGTGCTGTGCACCGGTCAGGGGACACATCGGGGTCACATCACCACAGTGTATACTGCAAGGAGGGCTTAACTTTTGTCTCTACTTAGTGTCGCCTCCTAGTGGCAGAAAGCAAACAGCCATGGTCCTGTGACCCCCAATCATGCAAAGGAGAAATCATATTACATTTTTAAATGGAGATTTTTACTTCATTTGGAAATGGGAAGACCCCTAAATGGTATTATACTCAAGGATCCCCATGCTTAGGAGTCCTAACAAAATACTTGAAAAACTAATCAAAAAAAGGCATCAATAGAAAAATTCACCAGTCACAGTTAAAAATAAATCCAACACAGCATTTAAAGCGAACCTGTCACCCCCTCCAGGTATCTAAAGATAACATAGCCACCTTCTGCAGCACTAAGGCTGCATTCTGACAAGGTGTCTATAGCATTTATGCTCCCTTGATTCACTGAAATAAAGACTTATATAAAATCTGTTCTAAACCAGACCCAAGACCGGGAGGCGGGTTTTCAAGTGTGTCTCCCTCCTTTGTGGTGTCAGTCATCCCTCTCTGCTCTCTGTGCACCGCCTCCAGGGCCATCTCCCTGCATTACAGAGCTGTGTCAGCTCTGCTACAACATAGAGCTGCTGTTATAGGAGACCCCACAGTAGTAAATCTACCGGTAGCAGGAGGATCCTGAGCAGGCAAAGCACTGCCTGCTACGTAGCAGCCCTTGAGCTGTCAGCAGTGCAGCAGAGTTGAGTTTGTGCTTTAGATCAGGGGCTGAGGAGCGATGCTGCTGGGTACAAGAAACTGAAAGTGAAACTTGCTCAGCTCAAGGGCTGCTACATAGCAGGCACTGCTTTGTCTGCTAAGGATCCTCCTGCTAGATTTACTACTGTGGGGTCTCCTATACCAGCAGCTCTATGTTGTAGCAGAGCTGACACAGCTCTGTAATGCAGGGAGATGGCCCTGGAGGCGGTGCACAGAGAGCAGAGAGGGATGACTGACACCACAGAGGAGGGAGAGAGACACTTGAAAACCCGCCTCCCGGTCTTGGGTCTGGTTTGAAACAGATTTTATATAAGTCTTTATTTCAGTGAATCAAGGGAGCATAAATGCTATAGACACCTTGTCAGAATGCAGCCTTAGTTCTGCAGAAGGTGGCTATGTTATCTTTAGATACCTGGAGGGGGTGACAGGTTCGCTTTAAGCATGATGCAGTCAGACCCCAAGAAAAAGAGAACACAGGTGCACAGAACCAATAAAATCACTATCAACCTACCAAGAAATAGGGGAGGCGATTTGCTATGCATACATATGATGCATAATGTCAGACACCCACTAGTCCTGCCACCAGACCAAATGGGCAGCCCAGCACAATGCCTCTGCACCACTGGATGAATGACGCCCCATATGGCCCAGCTACACGCGCGCAAAGATGATAAAAAAGTGCAAGAATTTTATGATAAGCAAAAAAATTATTTTATGGGGTACCGGTTAGACGTTTTGGCAAAGACACTTAAACTTTGACATGGATTACGAGCTTAAAATGCTGTGTTGGACTTGTTTTTGGCTGCAACTGGTGTGTTTATCATACTCAAGGACCACAAATGGCGCATGTCTTCAGGATTTCCATAGCATTGGACAGAGGGGTAAATTAATCATCTGCACCAGTGATCATACCAACCCCTGTGCAATGCTGAGGAAATTGTCAAAACCTGCTCTGTTTGTGGTTCCCCACACCCGCATATGTAATAATAAAATAGTTAAAATACATGTAATAGAAATGTAGTATGTTGTCCTAATATAGCAACGTAATGTGTAGTGCATCATTGGACTTTGGGTATCCATGTTTATGGCCACATATATAGGGAAAGTAGTTGTTTGTGGTCATAATCATGGATAACTAAGGTCCTTCAATGTCTTACACATGCAAAATCAGAATATCTATACCACATTTCTAATTATACAACATAACATTTCTTTGCAATAAAATTTTCAAATTAAATGTAAACAGAGTAGAGGGAATAGGAATTGATATGACAGGCCTGGAGCTTTATTAAAGAACACACTCAAAAGTGTAAGGAGCAAGCTATAACAATTATACTTAATAAAAAAAATTATGCTACAAAATACCATGGTAATTACCGTGGCAAACCTAGCATCTCTGTTGCCTGAGTTCCCCCCCCTAGCAAATTTTTTTAAGTCTGTAGAAATAAATCTGGTACATAGAAATACCATCTACTGTGTTTGCACTGTACAGTGCTGCATTTTGAATGGAGTGGCATTACGCTGCATCCAAAATGCTGCTTTTACTGATCGTGTGCACACACTCTTAGTTTACTGAAAAGTTTAGGTATTATTTACTAGATGTGGTCCTGACACTATCGCATTGGGAGGGTGGTAATGTTACGATGGGGGCGGGCTCTGTGGCTTGGCGGCTGTCTCTCCCTGTCCGCTCTCTTTTTCTCCCCTGTGCTGTCTTCTCCCCTGTGCTGTCTTATTTGATCTGTCTTTCCCCCTCGACACTTTCTCCTTTGAGCTGCCTACTTCCCCTGTGCACACTGTGTGCTTCATGCCGACAGATGGGATAGCATGATTATGTAAGTAGATTAGATAGGTGACTGTGTATCATGAATAGTCCTACAGTTGTGCTCAAAACTTTACATACCCCGGCAGATTTTTTGCTTTTTGGCCGTTTTTCAGAGAATATGAATGATAAACTTTTTTTGCTATCATGGTTAGTGGTTGGGTGAAGCCATTTGTTTTTATATGCCAAACAGCACAGAGACAACCTGCAAACTTCTGGAACTAAGTAAATTGGAGTGATGAGACCAAAATCGAACTTTTTGGCCACAACCAAAAACGTTACATTTGGAGAGGTGTCAACAAGGCCTATGATGAAAGGAACACCATTCCTACTGTAAAGCATGGAGGGGATGGCTGATGATGTGGGATGTGTGAGCTACAAAGGCACAGGAAACGTTGTTAAAGTTAAGGGAAAGACGAATGCAGCAGTTATCGGCAAATACTGGAGGCAAATTTGCACTCATCAGCCCGGAAGCTGCGCATGGGATGTACTTGGATATTCCAACATGACAACGATCCAAAAACACAAGGTCAAGTCGACCTGTGATTGGCTACAGCAGAACAAAGTGAAGGTTCTGGAGTGGCCATCTCAGTCTCCTGACTTCAATATCATTGAGCCACTCTGGAAGAACGCAAGCGCCCAGTTCATGCAAGAAAGCCCAGGAATTGACATGAACTGGAGGCTTTTTGTCAAGAAGAATGGGCAGCTTTACCATCTGATAAAATAAAGAGCCTCATCCACAAAAAGACTTCAAGTTGTCATTGATGTTAAAGGGGACAATACACAGTATTAAGAACTGGGGTCTGAGCTTTTGATCAGGGTCATTTGGATGTCATTAAGATTTGAAAAAAGAAGACCGGCCGGAAATCAACATCAGCAATTACTTTCTCACTTAATTCAAGTCTATAAGGCTACATTCAGACTGTCTGTTTTCTCAGCCATTTTTGTGATCCATTCTGTGCAGTTCAGTGCACTGCAGAAAACGAATCAGTCAAATGAAACCTAGTCGAGTCTATGGGTTTTATTTTTTGCCATTCAGACTGGACACTTTTATAGTGATCTGTTTTTTCACTTTAGGAGAGCTTTGATTTAGAAATGAGCAGGTTAGTTTCCGTGGCATTTTTCTGATAGGAGCCATTGTAATGGGGAAAAAAAACGCATCACACCAAAACACAGGAAAAAATGGATCATCTGTTTGTTTTCAGGACAGCTCCTGTGTGCAGCTAAAAAATGCAGCATATGAACATAAAAAAAGTGAACAGTCTGAATGTAGCCTAAAAAGCAACATTTGGTCAACAAAGCAAACTGTGGAGTGATCCAGCTGGACACAATTACGCTCAGGTGGTCCAGAGGGCAGGAGCAACATTGGGAACAGCAAGAAATGGCGACCAGTACACATACACGGAACATACATAAGTCATAACTAACTGAAGGAGCAATAACAAAAACACCAAAGTGGTAATTTAATACTTTATCCATTTCTATGGTTTTTGGAAAATAGTTGAAAAAATGATTATATTTTTCTTAGGCTTCATAGGTAATTTTTTCACAGATTGAACATGTAAAGTGACATGTGAACAGCCCCATAGACTGTTTTTCTGTGTTGTCCACACAAGAACAATAAACAAAATGTCTGTCACAGATCAAAATTACTAGTAATAATCTATAGGTCTATGAAAAGCTTGACAATGGTAACATCATAGCTGTATTTTATTGATTATATGAAAATATAAAGAAACTCTAAGAAAAACAGATGGTAAAACGTGACACACCAACCAAACGCAAATGAAACCAGCACACTAATGAAAATCGGACAAAGATTTCTGAATGAGGTCTAGTTTTTATTTTGCTATGTGACTGGACAGAAGATGTGTGCTAACAATATCTTATTACAAAGCTTGATACATGTATTAACATTATTTATTCCCTGGCCGATCCACTGCTGAAATACACAGCCATAGGAACTTTAATATCACAGTTTGCAATACATATTCAAATGGCCATTGGGGCAAAGAGCTCACAATCCGCACAAATGACAGATGTTCACCTAGAAAAGATTCAGACTTCCGTTTCATAACATCCATCATTGCTGTAGAGCAGCAGATTTCTCATGTATCGTGACCGAACCTCTATACATGTTCAAAAGGGTTTAAGGGTTTTATAAAAACCAGTGTGTGCTGTAACCACATCCCATGAAGAACCATGTCCTTATGTGCCAGCGGGCATTGAATAAATCTAATCAGTAGGAATATTGTCACAGAGTAAAAATCAGAGCGGGACGGTTCAAGAGTCTATAAAATACAATATAAGAAAGGAGGTCAGCTCTTGTACTTTCCCTTCTTCGCTGGAAGTTGGCCTGTAGATTCCAAATATTTGTTGACCAATTCTTCTTGGGTACTAGATAAACATGGCAGGTATTGGTGATACTCCATTGTGTATTCACCCTTTCCCTAAAACAAAAATCAGAATGATAAATCGCTTCATTACTGCAGAATGCAGAACATCTACACATATACACACACATTCACACAAATTGTTTTGTCGCTGCACCTCTTAGCTTATGTGATTACTAGGAAATTCACATATTGGATGGAAAGAAATCATGCAAATTCAATGCAATGAACTGTCATATAAATATGTAAAGACCCTACGACACAGAGGTATAGGTGTAGGCCACAGCCAAAACTTCAATAAATGATTCTCAATGTTCTGTGTGTAAACCATCAATCACTGCCTAACAAGAAAGAAAGGGGTGGGGATGAGCTGCAATATAAACCTCTAATGCTGGACAATTTCTTTAACCGCCTTGGTGATGGCCAACATGTATATACAGCGGCCGGACATCATCACAATTAGGAGCCATCTCAGCCAATTAGTCTCCTGACCTAGGAAACATACCACAGATTTAAACATCCAAGACCCTTTTTTCTGTGCAAATAAATTAACGTGGGACTTAAGGGTTCCAGCAGTAGATTGTCCCATTTCATTAAATATCCAACCTCTGTAGGCCAGAATATATGGAGGGGAGATGGATGCAGGCCAAAGAGCTTCCAGCAATGGCATTAGGTGCATGACTATATGATGATGGTTGGCCCAAACACCCAATGTACTATGGATTATTAAAGTAACCTGTGTGGCTGGAATTCTGCAGGATATTACTATCCAATTAGCAGTTAGGCTGAATTCACATTTATGTTTTTCCGTGTGCTTTGTATTACATCAGGGAACAATTCATTATGCAAAATTGGTTCATGATCAGACCAAACTCTGACACATCGAATTACATGTGAATGGGACTTAAAAGCTATAATGGGAAAATGTTCTATCTGCAAAAAAAAATGGGGAACATGTATGCAAAACTTAGGGCCCTTTCACATCAGCGTTTTTCGTAATTCGCGGCAGATGCGGTGAAAAAACCGCATCTGCCGGTTTGCCGCATAACGGTTCCACTTGCGGCACGGTTGCGGTTTTTTCCATAGGAAGTATAGGGGGACTTGCGGCAGATGCGGCAAGTGCGGTATTGCACTTGCGGCAGGTGCGGCAGAGAAAAAAACCGCGGCTTACTGCGGTTTTTTTTCTCTGCCGCACCTGCCGCAAGTGCAATACCGCACTTGCCGCATCTGCCGCAAGTCCCCTATACTTCCTATGGAAAAAACCGCAACCGTGCCGCAAGTGGAACCGTTATGCGGCAAACGCGGCAGATGCGGTTTTTTTCACCGCATCTGCCGCGAATTATGAAAAACGCAGATGTGAAAGCACCCTTAGACATGTAAATGAGGCCTAAAGTAGAGAAATAATATGATACACTTCCCAACACCAAACCTACCTCTCTCCAGTCCTGCAAGCTCCCTGTATCAAGGTAACCCTCAACTCTGCTCTCTCCATTTAAGCCTTATATCCAAATCCATTGCCACCTCCTGCTGACTCAAACTCAGTAATATTGCTTGATCTGTACATTCCCTAACCAATAATCTGAAAAAATACTAGTGCATGCCCTCATCATCTCCTGCCTCAACTACAGTAACCTCCTGGTCTCTGCCCTCCTTCTAGCACTCTCACACCCCTACAATCTCTCCTAAACTCTGCTGCCTGACTAATCCACCTCTCCCCGTTGCTATTCCCCAACCTCTCCTCTTTGTTAAGCACTTCCGTGACTTCCCATTAGCCAAAGACTGCAATTCAAAACCCTAACCCTGACATACAAACCCATCCTCAACCTGTCTAATCCATACAGTGACATAGTCTCTGGGTACTCACCTACATGTAATCTCTGATCCTCACAAGATCTCTTCCTCTCCTCACCTCTTCCCACAATGGCATACAAGATTTCTCCTGTGTATCCTCCATACTCTGGAACCATCTACCCAACACATCAGACTCTCACCTACTATGGAAGCCTTCAAAAAGAATCTGAAGACCCACCTCTTCCGACAAGCCTACAACCTGCATTGAGCCTAAATACACTATACTGCCGCACGACCAGCCCTTCTCTTCCCTCACCTACTGTATTTTCACCCACCCTTGTTGGCTGTGTGCCCTTGCGGGCAGGGTCCTCTCTCCTTCTTTACCTTCGTATGACTTATATTGTTCATGTATGTTGTACTTGTCTATTTATGCCCCTTTTGCACATATAAAGCGCCATGGAATAAATAGTGCTATTATAATAATAAATAATAATACCTCTGTACAGGATCGGAGCTCACTTGCATAGCCAAACATATCATTAAGAGGAACCTATAAAAAAAATTTAAAATACATATATAATCAAGTATTTCACATAAACTAAATGGAAACCAGAACAGCCTGATTCTACACAATGGCTGTTCATATTTATGCTTTAAGTACATCATTTTTATTGTGCAAAGTCACACACTACTTACACTGAACAGATAATCTGACAGCCTGTCATTGAGAATTGGCAGAATACACCTCATAAACCAATTTACACAATATCCAGGCACAGAGTGAGGCTATACGGCAATAAATTAGGGCATAATACTGGAACCAGAAATCTGCCATATGAAAAGGAGTACAGCACTACTAAAACCTTTTTAAAAATTGGCCCATATTAATGCTACTATTAACAAAATAAAAACATTCACAGAAACTCAACTCCTGCTGTCGTTGATCCCTGCCAGGCTCTTTACATCCTCTTCTGATGGATGTGGAGACCAGGGGGGTTAACATGTGACCGCTGCAGCCAATCAGCACACATTTTAACTGAGTGCAACAGTCATGTATGATGAGTCAGAACAAACACTCCTGGCAGGGGAGCATGCTTATTGTTAGTTTAGAACCACAATAGGACCAATCATAAAAAGTATATCAGTAGAAATAACTTTACTGCATTTGGAGATTATATTACAAGTTTTACACTATGGAAATGCCACAGATTGGGAACACCTTTCACACTTTGCTCTACAAAAAGTAAAATCCGCAATGAAAATCTGCAGCATAAATTGTCGAGCTGCAATTTTGTAATTCTCAGGCTGGCTTCACATTTGCGTTTGTGTCTGCATGCAGATGGCATGCAGACACAAACGCAGTGAAAGCAGGGTCATTTTGATGTGTCCACAGCGGAGAATGTCTGCCTGCGGACACATCACTATGGAGCCTGGGCAGCCAATCGGCAGGGTCCGGGGGCGGGCCGAAGGCGGAGATCAGCAGCGGAGATCTCTTCCTCCCGGCCACCGGTAAGCTCCGGGACGTGTCAGCGGGGTTAAACAGCTGATCTGACAGCTGTTTGAATCTTCCCGCGCCGACACCGAGAGGAGATTACCGGCGGCAAGGAGGAGGAGATCATCAGAGGCTCCAGCTGATCTCCCGGTGGCCGTCAGTGATCTCCTGTGACATCACCTGCGGCCACCGGGAGAGATCTCAATGAGATCCGCAGCATTCTCCTGTGGTGTCATGCAGAGGACACTGCGGATCCATTGAGATCAATGCATTTTTTGTGCGCTTACGGATAGAAAAAGCGCCGCGAACGCACAAAAAAATGCTGCATGTTGCGTCTGGAGTGCGGTCGGAGGGCACAAATTATGCGCATCCGAACGCAAATGCGGCCAAACGCAGCCATACGCAGGCACATGCGTTCCCATGTTAAACATAGGAACGCATGTGCGCAAGCGTTTGGCTGCGTTTGGTACGCTGCGCTCCATACGCAAATGTGAAGGCAGCCTTACATCAGGTCAATAAATGCCGCAGATATTGTTCTCTACAGAGAATGGCTAAAATTTCATCAAAGCTCATTCACAATGACACAATATAATCAATAAAAACGTCAGCTCAGGGCGCAAAGAAACAGTCCAATTGACAGTTATGAAAATATTACAAGTCTGGAAAATGGTGACACAAGGAAAAGATTTTTTTCAGAATTTTCCACTTAAATGTAAAAAGAAAACTATACTAGTTTGGCACCGCCATAGTCATATAGATCTGGAGAATTATACTGCCTGGTCACTTTTAGTGTAAAAAAGATAAAACTCAAAACCAATTGTGGAACTGCACTTTTTTTTGTGCAGCACTTGGGAGTTTTTTTTTCTTCCCTTTTTCCAGTACATCACATGACAAATTGGAGGAGGGCATTCAAAGCTAGAAATCCTTCAATAAACAAGCTAATATACATCTATGTCGTCAGAGTAGAAGACAAATGTATGCCTCTTGGAAAAAGGGAGGAAAAAAAAAACTAAAGCACAAAGGCAGAAAAAAAATCACCATGTCAGGAAGAGAATAAAAAGGTCACTAAAATTCTAAAAACGTCTCTGTCCTAATGTAAAAAACACACAGAGAACATAAGCAAGGACTTCAAAGCAATTAATATGGGGCTCGGATGTCCTAGAGATACTTACAGTAGCATAAAGTGTAAAGTAGTCCTCGGCCCCATCTTGTCCCACAATCACTCCATGTCTTCTGTTAATGCCGGCAATCACAGGACCTTGGAATTCATTAGGTGCAACAACTTCAACTGACATTATTGGTTCCAAGATGGAAATGGTTGCTTGTTCCAAAGCTGCCACACACAAAAATGCAAATTACAATTGATACTGTGTTACAAAGCTGTGTTCTGCTACTTAAATTAGGTTTATTTGCATGAAATCAAATGCAAACTGACAACTTATCCGGGACTTTGCTCCTTTTGCTCTAAGGGGCTAATGTACAGGCTTGGCAGTTGCTAACTACCTGTCTGTTCTTCCTTTTGCCACATGTACCCACACAACTGTACACACAGACTAAGATTTTTACTGGGTACCGAAGCTTAGAAATGTGAGCATAAGATGTACCGCGGGGTGGAACAAGTACCAAATGGAGGCATGTACTTCTACTGTTGTGCTTGTGAGCAGACATCTTGTCAGTGTCACTGGAAGTAGCTATAGCAGTAAATACAACTGAAGCCAAAAGAAATCCATACTGCTTCAAAACGATCAGTTTCTGCAGTAAAGCTGGAAAGACCCTGACCCAACATCAAAATATAATCACATCCTGGTAAAGCAACAAGACTCACCTTGTTTTAAGGCTCCTTCTCCTGCCCTAATAAAAGAGATTTCATTGGAATCCACAACGTGGTTAGCACCATCTTCCAAGACAAAGCGGATACCGGAAATCTTGTGTCCTGTAAGAGGTCCTTTCTCCACAGGCATCACGGAAACCCTATAAGAAACAGAAAAAAACACAACATTTGTTGGGAAAAAGCTCCAGAAAGATTGAACAGCTTAGTTGTCTTAAAGGAGATGTTAACTCATATTTGACAGGGTTGTCCCTATCAGAAAATATAAAGTGCCCAAGCATGGTTTCTGTGATTTAATAAAATCAAAACAAACCAACAGCACATTCCTCACTGTCCACCAGTCCAGGATTGGGTCTCTATTCTTGCTCCAGGCATCTGATGTTGGCAGCAATGCCGACGTCAAATTGACACACAGCAGCCAATCACTGAGCTGTGGCTCTTCCCAGGAACCCTCCAATTCCAGAAAATTAAGTATGTCTCCCAGAAAATATTGTACTTACACATGTGTTATACACCTTTGTTTCCTTTGTGTGTATTGGAGAAAACAAAAAAAGAAATTCAAAATAATTTCACACAAACCCCCAAAATGGGTAGGACAAAATTATTGGCACCTTTCTAAAACTGTGGGTAAGCATTGTTAACATGTGATGCTTGTATCAACTCACGTTGTGGCAAGAAGCAGGTGTGGGCAATATGGAAATCACACCTGGAACCAGATAAAATGGGGAAGTGTTGACAATCTTTGCATGTCTATGTGTATGCCACACCAAGGATGGAGAATAGAAAGGAGAAGAGATTTGTCTGAGGATTTGAGAACCAAAATTGTTGAAAAATATCAACAATCTCAAGGTTACAATTCCATCTCCAGAGATCTTGATGCTTCTTTGACCACAGTGGGCAACATAATCAAGAAGTTTACAACCCATGGCATTGTAGCTAATCTCCCTGGAAAGCAGAGAAAAATTGATGAAAGGCTGTAATGCAGGACACAAAGGATGGTGAATAAGCAGCCCCAATCAAGTGCCAAAGAAATTCAAGCTGTCTTGCAGACTCGGGGTGCATCAGTCTCAATGTGAACTTTCCGCTGACATTTGAATGACCCAGCAGTACCCCACTGCTGCCACAGAGACATAAAAATGCTAGAAATACTGGAAAAGCGTCTTGCGGACAGATGAGACCAAGATAGAGCTTTTCCATAAAGCACATCATTTTACGGTTTACCGAAAACATAATGAGGCTTTCAAAGAAAAGAACATATTACCTACAGTCAAATATGGTGGAGGTTCAAAGATGTTTTCAGGCTACTTTGCTGCCTCTGGAACAAGGTGCCTTGACTGTCTGCAAAGCATCATGAAATCTGAAGATTACCAGAGAATATTGAGTCACAATGTATTGCCCAATGTCAGAAAGTTCGGTTTAAATCCTTGGTCTATAATGGTGAACCTTTCCAAGACCGAGTGCCCAAACTATAACCCAAAATCTAATTCTTTACAGCAAAGAGTCATTAGGGCAATATAACCTAAATTACAGCAGTGCTATAGAGTGCACCATCCTGACCCTCTCCTTGTAGTAATGTTCTCCATCCTGACCCTCTCTTTGCAGTTATGTGCTCCAACCTGATCCTCTCCTTGTATTTGCTCCATCCTGACCCTCTCCTTGTAGTAATGTGCTCCATCCTGACCCTCTCCTTGTATTTATGTGCTCCATCGTGATCCTCTTCTTACAGTTATGTCCCCATCCTGACCCTCTCCTTGCAGTTATGGGCTCCATCCTGACCTTGTCCTTCTAGTTATGTCCCCATCCTATGCAATTTAATGTATTGTAATGTAACCTGTGTCCCTCCCCTGACCTGTGCTCATGGTGTAACAAACTAGTCCATCCCCATGTACTACTTCTGGTGGCAGATTGTGTATTTGCTCTTTTCAGCAGGGGACTCAGCAAAGATACAAATTGCTACACAGAATGGAGCTAGAAGTTACTAGAATCTTCTGACTGGAGCAAACCATTCAATAGTAGGTGTGAACCCCCCTATACATGGGTTGATCCCAGGAGTCCGGACAATAGTTTAGGATCATGTTTAGGATCAGTCAGTTGGTTAAATGCGGAGGTGGAAGAGACTGAGATCTTAGGCGGGACAAGATCTTGGTACCCGTGGGATTGTACAGTGTCCTTCCTTGGTTGGATCCAGTGGACTCTATCTGGACTATTTCCTCCATTAACCTAGTGTCAGGATTGCCGGGTGACACCCCGGATCTGTTCCCTTTGTGTGGACTCGGCAGAATGGTCTTCATTTGAGCGGTTCCATCTCCAGTGTTCAATAAAACTGATTGGATTGATCATCGGCCTTGTGTCCCTTCCTGCTCTGTCGCACACCCAGTCACACTGCCCCCATCTTGCAGCAATGTCTCCATCCTGATCCCAATTGTAGTAACATCCCCATCCTTGTCCTCTTGCAGTAATGCCAGATAACAATGCCCTTATAATAATGTCCTATCATGCCCCCTCCTTGATGCCGGCATCGCCTAATGATGTCATGCATTATGTGATGGTACCGGCGGGAGAGAGGCGAAATTTCTTCTGACCCTGATCAGACCAGCTTTGAACTGCTGGCGCTTTCGCGCCAGCAGTTCAAAGCAGAGTACAAAGCGCCGCTGTGTGCCAGCAGGGAGGGCTTTGCGTGCCACCCCTGGCACGTGTGCAGTAGGTTCACCATCACTGTCCTAAGTCATAGGTGCTCCAGCAGAAGAATGACCCCAAACATACTTCAAGAAACACCTAGAAATGGATGGAAACAAAGCTCTGGAGAGTTCTGAAGTGGTCGGCTAAAAGTTCATATGAGAGACCTGGAGCAGTTTACAAAAGAAGAGTGGTCCAAAATTCCAGTTATGAGGTGTAAGAAACTTGTAAAGGAAGCGATTGACAGTAGTTAATTATTTCAAAGAGGGTGCAACCAAATATTAACTTGAGGGTGCCAACAATTTTGTCAGGACCATTTTTGAGATTGTGTGTTAAATTATGTCCAATGTCCCTTTGTTTCTCTGTGTATTTATGTAGCTTCAACAGACACAAAGGAAATAAATGTGTATAATAAAATATATGTAATTGCAATGATTTTCTGGGAGAAATATTTTTATTTTCTGAAACAATTTCAAGGGTGCCAACACTTATGGCCATGACTATCATTCTTCCCAGCTTCTCAAACTCTATGAAGTGGTCCCCAACCTTTCTTAGGCCCCTTTCACATCAGCGTTTCTAGCGGCTAGATCCGGACATAAAACTGATCTGTCGCCTCACGGCTGCACTTGCGGCAAACCCCATGCATTCTCTATGGGGCTTGCGGCAAGAGCGGTATTGCCGCGATCCGCCACCTGTGGCAGTTTTTTTTGCAGCCATCTCGGCAATACCACACTTGCCACAAACCACATAGAAAATGCATGGGACTTGCCGCAAGAGTACCGCAAGTGCAGCCATTAGGCGGCAGATGCGGTTTTCTGTCCGGAGAGGAGCCGGATCCGGATAGAAATGCTGATGTGAGAGGGGCCTTACTGTGAGAGCCACATTCAGCTCTGAGGGATTGTTATGGGCCACTATCAGCTTGCCTTCTCCCTTACCCTGTAGAGAAACCCAGAAACAGGAGTAAAGATAGCCAGAGTACCGGTGCTAAAACACCAAGTTGGCAGACTGGTAAACTGCACATCATGGTCCTGAAGGACATTTGTGGTTCATGAGCTCCTACTCTACACCATGACGTCCAAAGATGACACTGCATGTACAATGTGACAGGTTTTCTTGAGAGAAAAACTCAGTCAGAGAAAAACTTGGCACTATGACTATATACCGTATATACTCGTGTATAAGCCGACCCGTGTATAAGCCGACCCCCTACTTTTGCCCCAAAAATCTGGAAAAACCTATTGACTCGTGTATAAGCCGAGGGTGGACCCCAGCACAGGTATACAGCCCCCAGCAGTGTGGTATACAGGCCCCCCCAGTGGTATACAGGCCTCCCCAGTGGTAGTATACAGCAGCCCTAGTGGTAGTATACAGCAGCCCCAATGGTAGTATATAGCATCCCCAGCAGCCCCAGTGGTAGTATACAGCAGCCGCAGTGGTAGTATATAGCAGCCCCAGTGGTAGTATATAGCAGCCCCAGCAGTAGTATACAGCAGCCCCAGTGGTAGTATATAGCAGCCCCAGTGGTAGTATATAGCAGCCCCAGTGGTAGTATATAGCAGCCCCAGCAGCCCCAGTGGTAGTATACAGCAGCCCCAGTGGTAGTATATAGCAGCCCCAGCAGCCCCAGTGGTAGTATACAGCAGCCCCAGTGGTAGTATACAGCAGCCCCAGTGGTAGTATACAGGAGCCCCAGCAGCCCCAGTGGTATATACAGCAGCCCCAGTGGTATACAGGCCTCAGCAGTATATACAGCAGCCCCCAGGGGTTATACAGCACCCCCCAGGGGTTATACAGCACCCCCCAGGGGTTATACAGCGGCCCCCTGGGGGTACCCATCAGCCCCCAGGGGGTACCCATCAGCCCCCAGGGGGTACCCATCAGCCCCCAGGGGGTACCAACAGCCCCCTGGGGGTACCAACAGCCTCCAGGGGGTACCCAGCAGCCCCCTGGGGGTACCAACAGCCCCCAGGGGGTACCCAGCAGCCCCCTGGGGGTACTAACAGCCCCCAGGGGGTACCCAGCAGCCCCCTGGGGGTACCAACAGCCCCAGGGGGTACCCAGCAGCCCCCAGGGGGTACCAACAGCCCCCTGGGGGTACCAACAGCCTCCAGGGGGTACCCAGCAGCCCCCTAGGGGTACCAACAGCCCCCTGGGGGTACCAACAGCCCCCGGGGGGTACCCAGCAGCCCCCTGGGGGTACCAACATCCCCCTGGGGGTACCAACAGCCCCCAGGGGGTACCCAGCAGCCCCCTGGGGGTACCAACATCCCCCTGGGGGGTACCAACAGCCCCCAGGGGGTACCCAACAGCCCCCTGGGGGTACCAACAGCCCCCTGGGGGTACCAACAGCCCCCTGGGGGTACCAACAGCCCCCTGGGGGTACCAACAGCCCCCAGGGGGTACCCAGCAGCCCCCAGGGGGTACCCAGCAGCCCCCAGGGGGTACCCAGCAGCCCCCAGGGGGTACCCAGCAGCCCCCAGGGGGTACCCAGCAGCCCCCTGGGGGTACCAACAGCCCCCTGGGGGTACCAGCAGCCCCCAGGGGGTACCCAGCAGCCCCCAGGGGGTACCCAGCAGCCCCCAGGGGGTACCCAGCAGCCCCCTGGGGGTACCAACAGCCCCCTGGGGGTACCAACAGCCCCCTGGGGTACCAACAGCCCCCTGGGGGTACCCAACAGCCCCCTGGGGGTACCCAGCAGCCCCCAGGGGGTACCCAGCAGCCCCCTGGGGGTACCAACAGCCCCCTGGGGGTACCAACAGCCCCCAGAGGGTACCCAGCAGCCCTCTGGGGGTACCAACAGCCCCCACAAGCTGGCACTGTCCCCCCTTGTAAGTGCCCCCCCCCCGCTACTTATACATTACCATCCCGGTGTTCTGATCGGCGCCGCTCCTCCGTGCTGCGTCTTCATCCTCCCGCGCTGGCTGCATCCGGGTTCTCCAGCGGTCGCGCGATGACGTCACATCGCTGCGACAGCCGGAGATCACGGATGGAGCCAGCGAGGACGGGAGGATGAAGAAGCACCGAGGAGCAGCGCCGATCAGAACACCGGGATGGTAATGTATAAGCACCGGGGGGGGCCCTTACAAGGGGGGACAGTGCCAGCTTTTGGGGGGGCCATATGCACTGCTTCCCCCTGCCGCTGATTGACAGGGGGATGCAGTGCATATTTAATGAGCGGCCCCACGTGACGGGGCCGCTCATACAGCAGCCCTTCCCCCCCGCCTCCTCCAGCCTCCACAGCCCCCACCACACAGCCCCCACCACACGGGTCTACCGTATAGACCCGTGTATAAGCCGAGGGGGGGACTTTTCAGCCCAAATTTTGGGCTGAAAAACTCGGCTTATACACGAGTATATACGGTAGTTAATAAAATAATAATTATTTGTAGTTAGACAGCAACATGAACATATTTATACTATACCTTGGAAAGAATATATTACTCTATTACTCTGTTCAAATAACTGGCGTGTTGGAGGTATTCACAATGTGTAGTTCAGCCTTATGCCAATGTTGGTTGTAAAGTAGAAAAAATAAAAAATGTCTATGGTATAAAATTCTTTACAGTGTGCCACTGTACAGGTAAGCACAATCTAATAAAATAAAAAATGGTATTCAACAAAGTCAGACACATATCACCATTAGGCGAATGTGGGCCTATGTACATAGCCACCGTGTGCCTCAGGAGCTGACCCAGCGCAGACAATGAAGACGGTCAGTGTGATACGAACAATTGTAGGGTGCCCATAGATCTTAGCTCTTTCTATAGCTCTGTCATCCAACCTGAAGAGTCTAAAAAGTCCAATAATATCCAGCAGCTAAGGATCCAAACACACCTGATCATTATACATATGTAGGGTCATTTCCCATACCCATGGAACATCGTAGGATCCTAGCTCTGGTCCGGTCGGTTACCCACCTGCTCCACAGCAGGAACAAACTGTTTGGGGATATTTGTTCCTACAGTCCGGTCTTCAAATTCCACTTTTGTGTTATTTTCGGCTTCTAGCGGCTCGATAAAGCCGATGACTTTACCGTACTGGCCAGCCCCACCAGACTGCTTCTTATGAGTGAAGTCAAACCTGAAAAGAAGGAAGAATTCATCACAAACATACAGAGCAATCCCTATTATAAATGATAGAGATATCGTCTACCGAAAAAAAGTCCGCCTATATTACAGCTGCATTCACAACTTCAGAGCTGAAATTATCCATCATTCTTTGTTGATTCAATGGCTGCACAAAACGTGCTCTTGTGATTTGCCTTCTGTACTAATTTCTGGAAAAAGCTAAAATAATTTAAAAAGGTTTTCTATAATTCTACACTTAATTTACTATTTACACCACGTATAAAGGCTGCAATCACCGGAGAAATCTCTGAATCATAATGGGAGATTTCAGATCTGGACCTTGCAGAACTGTGAAAGTCATTATCTGTAACCAGAGACTGCGATAAGCGACACTGTATTCTACAAGTTTCTCAGCTCTTCCATGTGTGTAGAGAAGCAGCGCTCCCTCCTCTGTACACACAGACATGTGTCTTGAGTGCAGGGTTCGGCTCCCTCCCTTCCTGTGATGTCAGGCCGCAGCTTCCTGATTGCACCTTCCTATACAACTGCTGTGCTTGAGTTTTGCAATCTCATTTATCACATGGTAGAGAATTGACATCGCTACTGCATTGTGTCCTGCTTGTGAGCTACAAAGGACGAATCATGGAAACTATTAATTCCTCCCATTATCCGGCCTCCAGAGCCACAGGTGTAGCTACCAGCTGCATTAACTCTAAACTTGGGGGCCAAACCGGCTTTTTCAACAAGAGAAGGTGACAAAGGCCAGCAAAAAGGTAAGTGACAAATTCAGGCCAGAAGTCTGACGACAGACTGTAAATAGAGACTCTTATCTGTAAATATGGAGGAGTCATCTATTCTAACCGGTTATACCTCTAAGAGAACTAATCAAGCTGCTATATTCCCTTTTTAAACAGACTATTGCTGGAGGGGTAATGAATATCATCTGGAATTCAGTATAAAAGATTCCCTGAATGAGGTGAGCACTTATCAATCTGATGGAACTGAACGACAAATACTTCACACTGTGTTCATTATATACAGCACTGCCATATATATATATATATATATATATATATATATATATATATATATATATATATATATGTGCCATGATATCCGACTGCATGCTGTCAACGTCTGCATGCCATTCTCTGCTTCTACTGTCTACTAGCAAATGTGTAGATATCTAGCAGTTTTGATGGGTAGAAGACAAGCCGACAGGGCGTGCAGGATGCGGAGGACCACTGGAATACTAGCGCCATCTGTTTTATTAGCAGCATGGAGAAGCAACATATAGCAGGTGACATGTATTGAACACGTCACCAATGATCTTAGTAAATATATTTCTGAAGGTGCCATCAACATTACTCTCTCACCAGATATCGGTAACAACCCGTCCAATCCACACAGGCAAAGACATCAAATCACAGACGTCCATAAATTTAGTGATGTGTAATAATGAGAAATGATACATGAAAAAAGTATTGAATACGCTTACTGAAATTGAAATTAACACTTCAGACAAAAGCCTTTGCTTGTGATGACAGCTTAAAGATACATCCTTTATAGAGAAACTAGTCTCATGCATTGCTCAAGTGTGGTCCATTCTTCCACACAAACTCTTCAAATCCTGAATCTCCTGTGGGCTCCATCTATGCACATTGAGCTTAAAGGTACCGTCACACGCGGCAATATTGCTTGCAATTTCACTGGCAATTTGCTGGTTGCAGTGAAATCATGGACACATTGTTCTATTTGTGTACAAATGGAACAATGTCTCCATGATTTCACTGCAACCAGCAAATTGCCAGTGAAATTGCCTAGCAATATTGCTGCATGTGACGGTACCTTTAGTTCTTTCCATCAATTTTCTATTGTATTCAGGTCAGGTGATTGGCTGGACGATCTTAGCAGCTTTATTTTCTGTCTCTGAAACCAGTTGAGTTTTCTTCATTGTGCGTTTGTGATCATCATCTTGCTAAACATGTCCACCCTCATTTCATCATCATCCTGGTAGATGGCAGCACATATTTAGCAAGATGTTTTTGGTACATTCGTCTATTGAATCTTCATTTAATTATATGAAGTTTGCCAGTACTGTATGCTGAAAAATAGCCCACACCATAATGTTCTCACCTATAAACTTCACTGTGTGGCGTTTTTGGAGTGATCTGCAGTGCTTTTTGGCCTCCAAAAATGGTGTGTATTATGGCATCCAAAGATTTCAATTTTAGTCTCATCTCACCAGACTATATTCTCCCAATATTTCACAGGTTTGTGCAATGATGTTCAGAAAACTGTAAACGCTCTTGAACATGCTTTTTGTTATGAAATGAAGTCTTGCATGGTGAGCGTAAATACAGGTCATGGAGGTTGAGTGTATTACTTATTGTTTTATATTGAACCAATTGTGCCTGCTGATTGCAGATCTGAAGGGCCTGTCACACGCGTCAATGTCGTCAGTGAGATGATCGCTGACGACATTGACGGCTGATCGCTGGTGAGCTGTCACACAGACAGACTCACCAGCGATCAATTGACCAGAAACATCGTGGAAACGATTTAAATATCGTTTCCACGATGTCTTGCTCCCACTGCCAGCCTGCTGGAAGCGGGAGCAGGCTGGTCTCCAAGGTAAACTGCGGGTATCTAGGCAGCGCGCGCTGCCTAGATACCCGACGTGTACCTTAGTTACCAGCCTCCTCCGCTCACCGGCTGGTATCTAAGGTACACAGCGGGTAACTAGGGACCCTAGTTACCCGCTGTGTACCTTAGATACCAGCTGGTGAGCGGAGGAGGCTGGTAACTAAGGTACACGTCGGGTATCTAGGCAGCGCGCGCTGCCTAGATACCCGCAGTTTACCTTGGATACCAGCTCCCAGCGCTTGTGAGAGGCGCTGGGAGCTGGAATATCGCTACTCCCGGTGTCACACGCAGTGATGCTGCGTGTCCACCGGGCGACAATCGCCAGGTTTTAGGACAGATTCTAAAACCTGGCGATCATCAACCAGCGATTTATCGCTGGTTGATTCACTATGTCACACGCATCAATATCGCTGCAACGTCACGTGCAGCCGATATCGTGCAGGCGATATTGATGCGTGTGACAGGCCCTTTACTGAATCTCCCCACAGGTGGTCTTTGGATCTTGGACATCTCTTCAGATAATGGTTTCTGCTCCTGTCTGAAATCTTGTGGGGAGCACCTTAAAGTGTCCAGTTCATGGTGAAATGATTAGCTTTCCAATTCCTGAACAAAGCCCCCCTCACTGCAATCTTCAGTAGTTTAAAAATGCTTCTGTAACAAATGCATTGTTATGTTTTGCAGCAATTAGGGTGCGGTCACATGCTGCATTTCTGTACGAGTGTGCTCATCACAAACCAGGAGTGGGTGATTAATTCCAGAAGTGGAGCACTTGTTTGTTATATTTTTCCTCTGATTGTTCCACTCCTGATTTGTGATGAGCTCGCGCGCATAAAAATGCAGCAACTACGCAGCATGTCAAAGTACCCTAAATCTGCAAGTCTTGAGAGCTCACTGGTTTTACCCATCATGAGAGGTTTCTTGTGTGCACTTTAATAATATTTTGCCCATTAGTTGAATCAGAAGATATTATTTTTCATTATGTGGCAGGATTACTCTCTAATTTTCGATAGATATCAGCTGGTGTCATGTCTTTCCATGGCTTTTTGCACCTTTCTTTGTGTGTTCAATACATTTTTCCTGTGTCATTTCTCATTATTATACATCACTAAATTTATGGACATTTATATTTTCATTTCTTTGCCTGTGTAGATTTCAAGTTGTTAAGGTACCATCACACGGGGTGATCTCTGCGGCGATGTTGCTGGCAACTTAGGGGCGTGGCTGAGTTGCAGCAACATTGCTCATGAGTTGCCGCGTGTGACAGGGCGATAATAAGGCGATAAATTGCCTAAGCAACATCGCCAGGTTTCCCAACATATTGGGAAACCTGGCGATATTGCTCAGGCGCTCTGCCTGCAACGCCCTGTGTGACGCCGCAACTGCGATGGTGCTGGCAACTTTCCCCATAGACTCCCATGTTATGGATCGCTGCCAGGGTACAGTTTAACCCTGGCTGCGATAGTTGCCGGCAAGATCGCAGATGCGTTGCCGGCGATATCGCTGCGTGTGACGGTACCTTTACAGACATCTGGTAAGATATTCATGTCACTATATTTAAAAATATATTTACTTGAAAATTGGTGATGTGTTCAATACTTATTTGAACCGCCATATAAGGAACCCTGTTCAATGTCTGATTTCACATTTAGGTGTTGACAGCATTCAAAATTTCCTTCTGGGTCACAATAGTACAGTTCAATTAAAGGCGTTGTCCATTATATCTTTAGAGGAGGTTGATTAACAGGAATAGCTACCTGCTCTCTGTCAGCAGCCTGCAGAGCTGTGTAGTCTGCCAGACTGTGTTCCCACGACCAGTGCATGCAGCGTTATGGACGTAGTGTGTTTGCGCTGTGTTGTACATTAAAAGAACAGTGGATGGATTTACAGAAATTAAATGCCCACTGCTTCTCGCCTCTGTAGAGTTAATTGACATGTGGGCGACTTTCCGCACTGATGATTGTCCGCAGCATGTCAATTTAGCGATGCAGAGTCGGAAGCGATCTCTGCGTGTGATTGCACGGAAGTCACCTGCCCCAAACACTGACCACGGGCACAGGGTGTCTGCGTTCACTTATGGAGATCACCGGCTTCCCACAGAGAGAAACACTTCGTCCAGGACGCATTGTCTCCTGATCATCTGTACATACCTAATGCTGCACTAAGAGCAAGGAAACCTGTAACACATCAGTAAGTGGCAACAATTCACGTGTCAAGACAACTAAAGATAATGTGGACAATCCCTTTAAAATGTTGGCTTTTAATGGAAATAATATAATTAATGGTCACTGTCTCCTCAGCAAGAAGCAATAAAATGCACTGCTGCGGTCCTGTACCCCACTAATAAGCAAACTGCTCCTAAAGTGACGTACACACTACAGCTGAGCCGCACAACTACACTGCAGACAAAGACAGCAGTTCTACAGCAAATGCGGAGCAGCTCTGAGCCACTAATAAAAGAAGACATCCCAGGTAACTTGTGCATATTACTTGGTTAGTGTAACTGCAAGGTAACCACTGATGTATCTTCATTATTATATTGTAGATAAATTTGGCAACATGCACCCGATATGGAGCCCATATGGCACCTGGCACTGGCTTCTTGTGATTATGTCAAGTGGCAAAACTCCACAGAAGACACATTCTACAGGTCATCTGTTATTAGAAAGGTTAAGAGGTGGTAAGTACAACAAATACACAAAATATTTTTTTCTTCTTTAGTGATAGAAAGTATAAAACATTCATGTACCAGAGCAGATTCCCAGCTCTACTACCTACACATATAGTCTCACTCAGAACAAAGTTACTGAGAAATTCTTAGATAACTCATTTTGCAGCGAGCAAGAGAGGGGGAATGGGCTATAGATGAATCCTTAATGCAAAAATCAGGGTCAGCTCCAGGTTTATGTGGGCCCGGGCGATATGGTCTCAGTGGGCCCCTTTAACACATACCATGATTCACGAATATAATATAGAGAACCCTGGGTGGGCCGTATATATAATATTGAGGCAGTGCAGGACTGCATATATAATATAGAGGCTGCTGAGCTCTATATATAATATGGAGACTGCTAGACTGTATATATAATATAGAGGTTGCTGCTGGGTTGTATATATAATATAGGGGATGAGGGCTGTATATATTTGGAGGCTGTGCTGGGCTGTATATATTATTTGGAGGCTTTGGCAGCCCAGCAGCAGACTACAAATAATAAATACAGCCAAGCACAGCCTCCATATTACATATAAAGCACAACCTCCGTAATATATATATACACACACATACATACATACATACATAAACAGTACAGACCAAACATTTGGACACACCTTCTCATTCAAAGAGTTTTCTTTATTTTCATACTATGAAAATTATGGATTCACACTGACGGCATCAAAACTATGAATTAACACATGTGGAATTATTTACTTAACAAAAAAGTGTGAATCAACTGAAAATATGTCTGGTATTCTAGGTTCTCAAACAGTCTTGAAGGAGTTCCCAGAGATGCTTAGCATGTGTTGGCCCTTTTGCCTTCACTTTGCGGTCCCGCTCACCCCAAACCATCTCGATTGAGTTCAGGTCTGGTGACTGTGGAGGCCAGGTCATCTGGCGTAGCACCCCATCACTCTCCTTCTTGTCAAATAGCCCTTAGACAACCTTGAGGTGTGTTTGGGGTCATTGTCCTGTTGAAAAATAAATGATGATCCAACTAAACGCAATCCAGATGGAATAGCACGCCGCTGCAAGATGCTGTGGTAGCCATGCTGGTTCAGTATGCCTTCAATTTTGAATAAATCCCCAACAGGGTCACCAGCAAAGCACCCCCACACCATCACACCTCCTCCTTCATGCTTTATGGTGGGAACCAGGCATGTGAGTCCATCTGTTCACCTTTTCTGCGTCGCACAAAGACACGGTGGTTGGAACCAAAGATCTCAAATTTGGACTCAGCAGACCAAAGCACAGTTTTCCACTGGTCTAATGTCCATTCCTTGTGTTCTTTTGCCCAAACAAGTCTCCTCTGCTTGTTGCATTCTTTAGCAGTGGTTTCCTAACAGCTATTTTACCATGAAGGCCTGCTGCACAAAGTCTCCTCTAACAGTTGTTGTAGAGATGTGTCTGCTGCTAGAACTCTGTGTGGCATTGACCTGGTCTGTAATCTGAGCTGCTGTTAACCTGCGATTTCTGAGGCTGGTGACTTGGATGAACTTATCCTCCGCAGCAGAGGTGACTCTTGGTCTTCCTTTCTTGGGGCGGTCCTCATGTGAGCCAGTTTCTTTGTAGCGCTTGATGGTTTTTGCAACTGCACTTGGGGACACTTTCAAAGTTTTCCCAATCTTTCGGACTGACTGACCATCATTTCTTAAAGTAATGATGGCCACTCGTCTTCTTTACTTAGCTGCTTTTTTCTTGCCATAATACAAATTCCAACAGTGAATTCAGTAGGACTATCAGCTGTGTACCCACCAGACTTCAGCACAACACAACTGATGGTCCCAACCCCATTTATAAGGCAAGAAATCCCACTTATTAAACCTGACAGGGCGCACCTGTCAAGTGAAAACCATTTCCGGTGACTACCTCTTGAAGCTCATAAAGAGAATGCCAAGATGTGCAAAGCAGTAATCAAAGCAAAAGGTGGCTACTTGAAGAACCTAGAAAATAAGACATATTTTCAGTTGATTCATACTTTTTTGTTAAGTATATTATTCCACATGAGTTAATTTATAGTTTTGATGCCTTCAGTGTTAATCTATTATTTTCACAGTCGTGAAAATACAGAAAACTCTTTGAATGAGAAGGTGTGTCCAAACTTTTGGTCTGTACTGTATATCAAAACAGAAAAACAGAACAGCACAGGTATACTTAGCAGATTTGGTGCAAAATTCCTGAAAATCACAGTGTCCAGCTGTGAGAGGGATCCAGAGAGCAGAAATCCAGGCAGCACACAAAGTTCAATGCAAAAAAAATAGGCTTTAATGAGCCCAAGCAGTGGCACAACGTTTCAGTGCTAGGAAGTGCACCTTTTCAAGTACACAGTGTTCAACAAAGTGTGGGTTTATAACATATTTAGGTGAATATTACAATTAACAATCATTACATCAATTGCAATAAAAGCAATACAATGATGTACTGTATATGATGCAATCTCTATCTCAAAGTGCATCAAAAACGTTTCCAAAGTGCTACAGTGCAGGAGTCCTATATAATGTACTTCCATGTGCTTAAAATCCATAATTATGTTCAATAGGTGATTCATAACAGCTGTGAATAGATAAAAAATGCATTTCAAATTATCATACCATGTAAACACCGCTCCTGCCGCCACACCCATAGCCGCAATCATAGATTTTCCGGGTCCGCTAGTGGGCAGGTGCAGTATTACCACATCTGATTCGTCCAAGATTCGAACATGCGTATTAGCGATTCCCACCGCCGCCTTATTAGAATGGGGCAAACTGTGCTAGCAGCACTCTATATACATATATAAGCAAGTAAAGTTTACGGCTATGTTATTTAACATGGCGGTACCATCAGGTAGCATTTAGTTACATGTTCAGTTAGTTTTAGCAAAAACAATTCCCAACAAAGACTCCCTAATGGAATTATCAGGGGTATGTCCCTTAATGGGCTAAGCGGCTCCAGTCACGTGACCCTGCCCAAGCAACTCCATTATAGTGTAAAGAGCATCACACTCAATGAAAATACATACAAGGCCAGTTTGTTATAATTAACTGAGCCTGATCATGCCTCTTAAGGCTTTACTAAAGAAATAGGAGCAACCAAACGGTCACCTGGGGTTAATAACCCTTAGTCACAAACAAATACCCCATAATTACCGCTTCAATATGCAGAAAGATACATTTTATGTTTCTTGGTATATGGATTCTTGGACTTTTCAGTGAGTCTTATTTATGAACCATTCTTCCTGTAATAAATGAAGAATGATTGGGCTCAGTTAATTATAACACACTGGCCTTATATGTATTTTCATTGAGTGTGTTACTCTTTACACTATAATGGAGTTGCTTGGGAGGGTCACGTGACTGGAGTCGCTTAACCCATTGAGGGACATATCCCTGATAATTCCATTAGGGAGTCTTTGTTGGAAATTAGTTTTAGCAAAAACAAGAACAACTGAACATGTAACTATAAAAAGCTCCCTGATGGTAACGCCATTTTAAATAACATAGCAGTAAAGTTTACTTGGTTATCTATGTACATAGAGCGCTGCTGGCACAGTTTGCCCCATTCTAATATGGCGGCAGCGGTGTGAATCTTCGATGAATCAGATGCGGTAATACTGCATCTGCGCACTAGCGGACCCGGAAAAGCCATGATTGCGGCTAGGTGAGTGGTGGCAGGAGCGGTGTTTACATGGTATGATTATTTTAACTGCATTTTTTATCTATTCACAGGTGTTATGAATCACCTATTGAACATAATTATTGATTTTAAGCACATGGAAGTACATTATATATGATTCCTGCACTATATAGCATTTTGGAAAGTTTTTGATGCACTTTACGAGATGGAGATTACAATGATGTACTGTATAATGATGCATTGTTTTTATTGTAATTGATGTAATGATTGTCAATTGTAATATTCACCTGAACATGTTATAAATCCACACTTTGTTGAACACTGTGTACTTGAGAAAGGTGCACTTCCTAGCACCGAAAAGTTGTGCCACTGCTTGAGCTCATTAAAAGCCTACTCTTTGCATTGAACTGTGTCCTGCCTGAATTTCTGCTCTCTCTATCTATATTATATCTCTATCTCTATCTCTATATATCTATATATCTATATATATATATATATACACACACACACTATCGAGGGTATAGATGGTGTCTGCCCACTGAAAAGTGGGGGGTGGACAAGGAGAATAGGGATATTAGAGTAGGACTCATCATGCCTGAAGTCACTTTGTCACAGTTGATGAGCAAACAGACCTTGGCCAATGCTTGTACTAAGAACTTCAGAATTAAAAGATAGATTATTGAGTTTTTTGAAAAAACGTAAGTTTTTAAACTTTTTCCTCAAACACATATGGCTTGTAGCACTTGTACATCATTGGTAGTAGCTGTGTGCTGCAAGGATTTTTTTCATGTTATTTGACTCTGCATCTTTGCTTGCACCAGTTCACACTAGTCTGTTGAGTGCTGTGCAGTTTTTCTTGTTTATATATATATATATTATATAAATATAATAGACAGTGAAATACTATATACAGCACACCATCAGTCTCCAGATAATATATACGTCACAGCCTCAATATTATATATATATATATATATATATATATATATATATATATATAATATATATATATATATATATATATATATAGCGCAGCCTCCAATTAATATATACATCAAAGCCTTCAAATAATCTATACAGCTCGACCTTCATATAGCCCAGCACAGCCTCCATAGCCCAGTAGCGGCCTCTAGATAATATATGTGGTTTTCCTCCTACTATAATTGTCCCCTAGCCTCATCTTGCTCTATATAATCCTCCATCATGCTGCACACAGTGAATAGTAAATGAAAAATAATTGATCATACTCACCTTCTCTCCGCTGTGGCTCTGTCCTTCTTAGATGTTGTCCCCTTGGTCTGCACGTTCTTCCTTCCTGCACAGCTGCACCAGTGAGATAAGGCTGCAGGGTGATGACTCACTACTCTGCTGCAGCAGTGCCAGTGCAGGAAGGAAGCTCCAAAGCCCTGGAAGCCAGCACATAGCTAATTTGCATCACATGCAAATTAGCCATGTGCAGGACAGCACTCAGCTGGTGGCTGAGTGCCTCTAATTGGCCCCTCGTTGTTCGGGCTGCCTGCCCCTGATGGGCTCCTGACCATCAGGGCTGCCTGTCCCTCATGGCCAGTGGGCCCCCCAACTGCTCAGGGCCCCTGCACTTGCCAAGGTACACCAGGCGCGGACGCCGGCCCTGGCAAAAATTGTGATTTTTTACCCGTGTAATACTATATGTACACACTCAAATTTATAAAATTTGAGGGTGTACATCTATACAGTACTGTGCAAATAGTTTTAAGCAGGTGTGTAAAAATGCTACCAAGTAAGAATGCTTTCACAAATTGAAGTGTTAATAGTTTCATTGAATTAAAGAGGACCTGTCACCCCCCCAAATATTACAATCTAAGGGCAGCACTGAATGCAGCATGTCTGCTGCATTCAGGCAAGGGGTCCCCCAAGTCTGATGGCGGCTGGTACCCAGAGATAATAGTTTAGTAAAACTTACAATCTGGAGCCAAGTAGGCTGTCCCTGGTGCGGAAGCCTGTGTCTCTGTGCCGCCTCCCTGCTGCCAATCACGCCCTCCTCGCTCTGTCTGTGCTGGTGATGCAGTAGGTAATGTTATCTGCCTGTCCCGCCTTCTGCTGTGACATCAAATCATTTCCCCTCCCAGCTGCATGTTATGCTATGGAGCTGGGCGGGGAAATGCTCTGATGTCACAGCAGGAGGCGGGACAGCCGGCCAGGGGCGGGATAAGCATTACCTCGCTCTGCCTGCGTCACCAGCACAGGGAGAAGAGACAGAGCGAGGAGGACGTGATTGGCAGCAGGGAGGCGGCACAGAGACACAGGCTGCTGCACCAGGGACCGCCCATTTGGCTCCAGATTGTAAGTTTTACTAAACTATTATCTCGGGGCCATCAGACATGGGGGACCCCTTGCCTGAATGCAGCAGACATGCTGCATTCAGTGCTGCCCTTAGATTCACATCCATGGGGGATGAGGGGTGACAGGTCCTCTAACAAAATGCAAAAGTGAATGAACAAAATAAATCCAAACCAAATCATCATTTGATGTGAACTTTGATGCTAAAGCAGCACCAAGCATCAAGTCTTCTAGGTACACTCGCACAGGGAGTAGGAAGGGATTGCACAGGGAGGTTGTTCCAAACATCTTGGAGAACTAATCACAGCTCTTCTGTGGATGTAGGATTGTATAAATCCTTTTATCACTTCATGAAATCCCAGACAGACTCAATGAAATCAGGACTCTGTAGATCCAGAACTCCCTGTATTTTTTACACTGAAGTTATTTATTTTTTTTTACCTGACACTGGCTGTATGTTTTGGGTTGTTATCCGGCTGCCCAATAAATTTGTAGGTAATCAAACACCTCCCTAATGGTACTGCATGATTAATAAGTATCTGCTTGTATTTCTCAGTATTGACAATGACAATTATCTTGAACAAATTTCCAACTCAATTTGCTGAAATACACAACCTGGGACTTGCAGGAACTGCCAAAATATTGTACTGCTCTCCAGTCTGAATACACTGCCTTCTGTTACACCCAAATATTTTTATTGGAAATATACATAAAAAATGGATTTACTTCTTACACATTTACAGCATAACCAATGTTTTCATTTTTATTTCATAAATCAATCGTACACATGAAAATAAGCAACTTTGTAATATTATCAGAGAATTCTGCTTCTCTCTCTGCCAGAATTGATCAGTTATCAAAATTCAGAGGTGAAATCTGTATTCAGTGAAGACTTTCCCATTACTGAGATAGGAGATGATGGTTGGTACTGAGGGGATGCTAAAATCAGACGAGGGAGGAGCCAGAGTCAGGAGCTAGAGGCAGAGCCCCGCCTTTTCTATCTACATAGAATGTCATCAGTACCAACCATCATCTCCTATCTCATTAATGGGAAAGTCTTCACTGAACACAGATTTCAACTCAGAATTGAGAAAAATTGATCAATTCTGAAAGAAAACTAAGCAGATTTGTCTGATATTTTTATGTCTACTATTAGTTTATGAAATAAAAACTAAAATGACAGTTACTCTATTGATGATTATCAATTATAATGTCGATTTTATAAGTGAAGCTTATCAAGAGCGCATGGCCATCCACAGTCAATCAAATTTACTATCATCTGTGCCAGAAAGTGGTGTAAATTGTATCAGGGATTAATAGGACTAGTCACAGTAGCAATAATGGAAAGGGGTGTTACTATGTTAAAAAAAAAAAAAATGCATGACAGACAGAAGTGGATTGAAGTGACTGATTGCAGCTGAAGTGTCCACCCCATCTCTGTGTGTTGAGGTACATAATGCCAAAAAGCGAAGCATTCAACAAGCTTTTTTATGATAAATACATGGATCTCTTTATAAAAACCAGGTTAGTGAAGCACAGTGAATGATCTAAATAAGGCTGCCTTCACACTACGGAATTTTGATTTCCGATGCTGTCCGATAAGAATCGGACAGCATCGGACCGATTTTGGGCCCCATGCAGCCCTATGGGCATCGGACCAAATCGGATGTGCACTAAATGCCATCCGATTTGGTCCAATCCGATTCTGTCCGATTTTTTTATCAGTGCAAAAATCGGAGCATGTTCCGATTTTTGCAACGAAAATAAAATCGGACAGAATCAGATCGACCAAATCGTATGGCATTTATGCACATCCGATTCGGTTCGATCAATTTAACATGGGGCCCTATGGAGCAGGGTCCGAGGAAACATCTGATGTCTCTTCGGACCCGATTTTAGTGTACTGAGCATGCGCAGTACACTAAAAAAGAGAATTTTGTTTACGTACCGTAAATTCTTTTTTCTTTAATCATCAATGGGAGACCCAGACAATGGGGTTTAGGGCACTGCCCTCCGGAGGTCACACTAGGTACTACAAGTTTGTAGACACCGCCTCCTCCGCTTATAAACCCCTACCGCAGGGAACATCCTCAGTTTGGTCCATAAGCTGCGAGGAGGAAATAAACCACACCCGAAACATCGGGAAGAATGCCGTGCACAGACGGTTTAACAACCCGGCAAACACTGTCTCAACAGAGAACAGAGCAAATGCAAAACATGCAACGGAACAACTGGGTGGGTGCTGGGTCTCCCATTGATGATTAAAGAAAAAAGAATTTACGGTACGTAAACAAAATTCTCTTTTTTCTGGTCATCATAATGGGAGACCCAGACAATGGGGATGTCCTAAAGCAATACCCCAGGCGGGAAGAGTTCCTCAACAAGACGGATAACATATGGTTCCCTTTAAAGGTGGGCAACCGCCGCCTGGAGAACCCGCCTGCCCAAACTTGCATCCGCAGAGGCATGGGCATGCACCATATAGTGCTTAGAGAAAGTGTGCAGGCTGGACCAGGTGGCTGCCTGACACACCTGTAGAGCAGACGCTCGATGTCGCAAAGCCCAGGAGGCACCAACGGCTCTGGTAGAGTGAGCCTTCAATCCCACCGGGAGAGGCAACCCAGAAGCCCGGTAAGCCTCTTGAATGGAAGCCTTAATCCATCTGGCCAATGTCGACTTTGATGCCGCGGACCCCTTACAGCGACCCGTCGTAAGAACAAATAAGGAATCCGAACTCCTAAAGGAGGCGGTCCTGGACACATAAATGCGTATAGCTCTCACGAGATCCAGAGTATGGAGGTCGCGTTCAACCTGATGAACGGAGCGGGCAAAATGATGGGAGAACAATCTCCTGGTTCAGGTGAAAAGTTGAAACCACCTTCGGCAAGAATTCTGGCCGAGGACGCAACACCACCTTGTCTTGGTGAACCACCAGAAAGGGCGACTTGCACGAAAGTGCAGCCAATTCTGAGACCCTTCTCAGAGACGTAATTGCCACCAGAAAGGCCACTTTCTGAGACAGACGAGATAGAGAAACATCTCTTAGCGGCTCAAACGGTGGTCTCTGTAATGCCGCCAGGACCATGTTAAGGTCCCAAGGGTCCAAAGGTCTCTTGTAGGGCGGAACCATCCGTGACACCCCCTGCAGAAATTGACGGACCTTCGGGAGGAGCGCCAATCGTCTGTCAAACAGCACTGAAAGTGCTGATACTTGACCTTTCAGGGAGCCAAGGGATAATCCCAATTCCAAACCCGACTGTAGGAAAGCCAACAATGTCGGAATGGCCAAGGGCCACGGAGACCGTCCACCAGAGGCACACCAAGCAAAAAAGATTTTCCACGTCCTGTGGTACATCTTCCTTGAGACTGGCTTCCTAGCCCGATTCATAGTGGCAACCACCGTAGGGAGAAACCCCTGGATGTCAGTAGCCAGGCCTCAAGAGCCATGCAGTCAATCTGAGGGCCCTGGAATTGAGGTGGAAGAATGGGCCTTGCGCGAGTAAATCTGCGCGGTCTGGAAGAGCCCACCTGTGTCCGCCTGACAGTTGCCACAGGTCCGGATACCAGGACCTCCTGGGCCAATCTGGAGCCACTAGAATGGCTACCCTGCACTCCGACCTGATTTTCCACAGCACCCTGGGAATCAGAGCCAGAGGCGGGAACACATACGGCAGACGGAATCTGGACCAAGTCAAGACCAGAGCGTCCGCTCCCAGAGATTGGGGATCCCATGACCTCGCCATGTATTGTGGCACCTGATGATTCAGCCGTGAGGCCATCAGATCCACGTCCGGAGTGCCCCATCTGCTGCAGATGTCCTGGAAGACGTCTGGATGAAGAGACCACTCTCCGGCGTCCATCCCCTGTCGGCTCAGATAGTCGGCCTCCCAGTTTTCAACCCCTGGGATGTGAACTGCGGATATCAGGCAGTTGTTGTCCTCCGCCCAGGATAGAATGCGGTGGACTTCGGCCAAAGCCTCTGCACTCCTGGTTCCTCCTTGATGATTTATATAAGCGACGGCCGTCGCATTGTCGGACTGAACCCGAATGGGTTGTCCTGAGAGGAATCTCTGAAACGCCAGGAGTGCCAGATAGACCGCCTTGATCTCCAGCACGTTGATCTGCAACGCCGACTCCGACTGAGTCCAGAGGCCTTGGGCCCTGTGGTGTAAGAACACCGCTCCCCAGCCCTTCAGACTGGCGTCGGTGGTCACCACTAACCAGGACGGTTTCAGGAAGGATCGTCCCCGAGACAAGTGATGTGGCTGTAGCCACCACTGCAGGGAATCCCTGGTCGGTTGGGAAAGGGTCACCAGCCGATTCAGAGAAATCGACCTTTTGTCCCACCTGCGGAGGATCTCCAGCTGGAGAGGACGGAGGCGAAATTGTGCAAAAGGCACCGCCTCTATTGCTGCCACCATGCGCCCCACCAGCATCATCAACACCCGTAGGGATGATTGTGGAGACAGGAGGACTGTTTGCACTCCTGATTGGATCGCCATCTGTTTGACTCGTGGCAGAGACACCAGGGCTGAGGCTGTGTTGAAGTCCATGCCCAAATATGTCAAAGACTGGGTCGGAACTAGCGTTGACTTCTGAATATTGAGTAGCCAACCGAACTGTTCCAGAGACCTCATGGTCACATCCAGGCTCTCTTGACAAAGGTGTTCTGATGGCGCCCTGACCAGCAGTCGTCTAAATAGGGAATGACGGCATGTCCCTGCACGTGCAGGAGAGCCATCATGGAGGCCATCACTTTTGTGAACACCCGCGGGTGCCGAGGCCAACCCGAACGGCAGCGCCACAAATTGGAAGTGTTCTTCCCCCACTGCGAATCTCAACCAGCGCTGATGAGCCGGTGCAATGGGCACGTGAAGGTAAGCGTCTCTGATATCTATGGACGCTAGGAAGTCCCCCTGTGACACAGCTGCGATCACGGAGCGCAGTGATTCCATACGGAACTTCCGAACCAACACGTGATGGTTGAACAACTTCAGGTCCAGTACTGGGCGGAAGGATCCGTCCTTCTTCGGACGATAAAGAGGTTGGAGTAAAAACCCCTGAACCTCTCTCCGGAAGGCACCGGGACCACCACTCCGTCTCTGCGGAGACCCTCCAACACCTGGTAAAAAGCCTGAGCCTTTTCTGGTGATGGGACCGACCGATGGAATCGGGATATCGGCTTTGACGTCAGCTCTATCCTGTAACCTCGCGAGATCACGTCTCGAACCCACTGATCTTGAACGTGAAGCAGCCACTTGTCCTGAAAGCGAGACAAGCGGCCCCCCACCTGTGGGGAGGCAGGATGAGAGAGCGAGTCATGTAGAGGCGGGTTTGGGGTGGCAGCTGCCGCCCCCGCCGGCTTCTTTGGCCGACTCTTAGAGCGCCACTGAGAAGCGGGCTTTCCCCCTCGGTCCGTGCGAGCGGACGGTGCTGATGACTGCGAGCTGGAACGAAAGGACCACTGTTTTGGGTTCCTTTTAACGGTATACCGTGGCTTAGGCTTATTCTGCGGTATCTTAGACTCAGCAGAATCCTTTATCAGCTTGTCCAGTTCGGTGCCAAAAAGCCTGTCACCAGCAAACGGAAGATTCTGCAAAATCTTCTTGGATGTGGCATCTGAGTCCCAAAGACGCAGCCACAACAACCTGCGGATCGCTATAGCATTGGCCGAAGCCACAGCTGAGCGAGTGGCAGTTTCCAGAGTCGCCGTCCTGGCGTAGTCCGCATAGGCCCTTGCCCTTTCGGCAAGTGCTAGGACCTCTGGACTGGATCTTGCCAGGTCAGAGATACCATCCAAGCAGGTAGTAATCGCTTGTAAGGTCCAGACCGTGGCAAAATTAGGGCAAATGAAGACCCCACAGCCTCATAGGAAGACTTGGCGAGTTGCTCGACCTGTCTATCCGTCGCATCCTTCAGCGAGGAGCTATCAGAGGCAGAGAAAAGGGAGCGTGCAGCAATCCTGGTCATGGAAGCGTCCACCTTCGGGGACTGCGACACTCCTGAAGCACCTCCTGGGAGAAGGGGAATCGATTGTCCTTGGGTTTACGGACATAGCGCCGCCCAGGATGTAACCTGGGAGCTCTAACCACCCTTCCAAAATTCGTGTGGTCCATGAAGGAACCACTTGGTCTAGCCTCTGGCCGCAGCCATTGATAGACCTCTTTCGGGTGCACCGTCACCTCCTCAGGGGTGTGTCACGAGACGTAAGGTCTCGTTGATAGAGGACACCAGATCCTCCACCCCGTCTGGTGGTTCAGATATAGACACAGACCCGAAATTTGAACCCCCATCATCGTCCTCACCATCAGAGGAACGCTCCTCCTCAGAGAGAGCCTGGAGCTCGGGTGACTCCTCACGAAGAGCCCGCTTAAGGGGTCTCACAGCAGAAGAGGGAGACACCCGGGGGTAACTGGACGGAGTAGCTGGGCTATCCAGCCTCCTATTAAGTGCCTCCAGGGATTGCGACATGGAGGACAGCTGGGACAACAGAGATTCATTGATCTTATTCTGAGTCTCCCATGGCTCTGAGATCACCTGAACCTCAGGGTATAGCACCGGAGCTGCTGACTCAGCAGTGCCAGCCCGGGCCTCTGGGCGTCCGCAGTTATTGCAGGACCCCTCCACCAGTGTTCCATTGCATGTAGCACAGGTAATGGTGGTCTCTGCCGCCCTAGCAGCACGCATCCCAGCTGAGGACATCGCCACAGTAGGGGAAGATAAGCCAAATTGCAGACAACAAAAACCGGGAGTCCCGGTGGCTTACCGACCGCAGTAAAGCGGTATGAGGAAGCGGTGTGTGTGTGTGACCTCCGCGACGGTTTCCGGTCTCCCCTTTGGAGTGCAGGCGCACGCTGCATACAAATCCCAACCGGGAAGTGAGGGTAAAGATGGCCGCCGACAGTGAAACTGTGGGCGGCGCCGAAGACACGCGGGAAACACACACACACGCCCATCGATGACGTCACCGCACGGGCTGCTTCCCATCCTCCAAGCAGCCTCAGCATGAGGGAGCCGGAGCCCGCAGCGCGGGAAAAAAGTGTAAAAAGTTATACACAGACTGCATGCACAAAACAAACATCCGCAGCCCACGGCCTCAGCCCCTGTGACACACAGGGCGGTCAGCCAGGGTGACCCCAGCACAGGGTAACACCCGCAGAACCGCGGACCCGAGGGTAACGCGCGTCTGAGTGTCATGAAACACATAAAGTGCCAGACACTACCCCCAGGCACACAGGAGACTCAGAGTGCCTCAGTGCCGGTCCGGTCTGTAAGCACCATTTAGGGAGGCCTCGGACGGGGGTGCAGCACCAGTCCGGAGTGTAAGCACCATTTAGGGAGGCCTCGGACTGGGCTGGCTCCAGTCCGGTCTGTAAGCACCATTTAGGGAGGCCTCGGACGGAGCGGAGCTGTGCAAGGCTCCCATCTCCCACTCTCCAGAGCCCCCCAGAGAGGATGGAAAGGAGCGCAACAGCGTACCGGGAGAACACAAAGTGTCCAGGCTCTAGGCCCTCCGGTACCTCCACCTGCGTGTTCCACAAGGGTGAGCGGGGAGGCTGTCGCAGGTCCCGACTGGAACCTTTTTACCTTGTCTTCAGACGCCATCACGTAAGCTGTGAGAATGCAGTGAAGTGCAAGCAAAGCGTGATCCTCCGAGCACACTAAGTTTAAAACTGAGGATGTTCCCTGCGGTAGGGGTTTATAAGCGGAGGAGGCGGTGTCTACAAACTTGTAGTACCTAGTGTGACCTCCGGAGGGCAGTGCCCTAAACCCCATTGTCTGGGTCTCCCATTATGATGACCAAAAATAGTTCCTAACAGTAAAGGATGGGGATAAAAAAAGAAAAAAAAAAAAAAAAAAAAAAAAAATCTATGCTCACCTGTCCCTGAGGCCCCCAGCGTCTCCTGTGTCTCCCAGTATCTTGCTGTTCTCTGCTGACAGGACCTGCCGTGATGTCACAATCACATGACTGCCAGTAACCAATTACTGGCAGTCATGGTAGTGTGACGTCACGAAAGGTCCTGGCAGCACAGAACAGCAAGACATCGGGAGACACCGGAGACGCGCGGGACCGTGCAGGAGTCGTGGACAGGTGAGAAAAGATTGGAGGACCGGGGGCCAAGAGGAGAGGAGGGGAGCACATTGGAGGACCGGGGGCCAAGTGGGGAGGACCGGGGGTGCAGAGAGGTGACACAGGGGACAAGAGGGAGGACCGGGGGTGCAGAGAGGAGACACAGGGACAAGAGGGGAGGACCGGGGGTGCAGAGAGGAGACACAGGGACAAGAGGGGAGGACCGGGGGAGCACATTGGAGGACCGGGGCCAAGTGGGGAGGACCGGGGTGCAGAGAGGTGACACAGGGGACAAGAGGGGAGGACCGGGGGTGCATAGAGGAGACACAGGGGACAAGAGGGGAGGACCGGGGTGCAGAGAGGAGACACAGGGGTGAAGAGGAGAGGACAGGGGAAGAGACAGTGACAGCTCAGGAAGCAAGGTGACAGGAGGGCGGGCATCAGATAAAATGTCAGAATCAGATGCCTATTTGGCATCCGATTCCAGGCATCAGAAGAATCCGATGCTGTCCGATTTATAAGCCCCATAAAATGTATAAGTGGGCTTGCGGCAGGTGCGGCAAGTGCGGTTTTGGCACTTGCGGCAGGTGCGGCCGCGGAAAAAAAACGTGGTCGGTTTTTTCGCGGCTGCACCTGCCGCAAGTGCCAAAACCGCACTTGCCGCAAGCCCGCCTATACATTGTATGGGGCTTGCCGCAACCGTGCCTCAAGTGCAGCCGGTATGCGGTAATCGCGGCAGATGCGGTTTTTTCACTGCATCTGCCGCGATTTCAAATAAACGCTGATGTGAAAGGGGCCTTAGATTCTTTTGTTCATTCACTTGTCATTTTTTTAATTGATAAACATTTAAAAAGCGGTTACGCTGTAAATTTATTTAATAATACTGTGGAGCAATTGATGTTAACCCCTTCACGACCCAGACTATTTTGACCTCGCCATTTTTGTCAATTCTGATCAGTGTTCCTTTATGAAGTAATAACTCTGGAACACTTCAATGGATCCTAGCGATTATGAGATTGTTTTTTTTCATGACATATTGGGCTTCATGTTAGTGGTAATTTTAGGTTGATAAGTATTGCGTTTATTTGTGAAAAACTTGAAAATTTGGCAATTTTCAAGTTTTGAATTTTTATTCTGTTAAACCAGAGAGGTATGTGACACAAAATAGTTAATACATCACATTTCCCACATGTCTACTTTACATTAGCACAATTTTGGAAGAAAAAAAAAAATTGGTTAGGAAGTTATAAGGGTTCAAAGTTCATCAGCAATTTCTCATTTTACCAGCAAAATTTACAAAACCATTTTTTTAGTGACCACATCACATTTGAAGTCTCTTTGAGGGGTGTACATGACAGAAAACACCCAAAAGTGACACCATTCCAAAAACTGCACCCCTCAAGCTACTCAAAACTATATTCAAGAAGATTATTAACCCTTCAGGTGCTTCACAGGAACTAAAGCAACGTGGAAGGAAAAAATGGGCATTTTAATTTTTCCAACAAAAATGTTCTTTTAGCCTCAATTTTTCATTTTCACATGGGCAAAAGGATAAAATGGATCCTAAAATGTGTTGGGCAATTTCTCCTGAGTACACCGATACCTCGTATGTGGTCATAAACCACTGTGTGGGCACACGGCAGGGCACGGAAAGTAAGGAGCGCCATTTGACTTTTGGAGCCAATTTTTCATTCAAAAAGTGAAATTGCGCTCCTTCCCTTCTGAGCCCTGCCGTGCGCCCAAACAGTGGTTTATGACCACATATGAGGTATCGGTGTACTCAGGAGAAATTGCCCAACAAATGTTAGGATCCATTTTATCCTGTTGCCTATGTAAAAATGAAAACATTGAGGCTAAATAACATTTTTGTGGAAAAAGAAAAAAAGGATTTTTTTATTTTTACAGATCAAATTGTGAAGCACCTGGGGGTTCAAAGTGCTCACAATGCATCTAGATAAGTTCTTTGGGGGTCTAGTTTACAAAATGGGGTCACTTGTGGGGGAGCTCCAATGATTAGGCACACAGGGGCTTTCCATACGTGACATGGTGTCCGCTAACAATTGGAGCCAATTTTCCATTAAACTTGTTAGCGGACACCATGTCACGTATGGAGAGCCCCTGTGTGCCACCAGCACAAGGGCAACTGGAAGAGTTGGGGTACAGCACTAGAAAATGGCGCCTCTAATGGATGTGCTATTTTCTGGGGTGGCTGTAGGTTGCAATTCGCAGCATGGGGGGCCCACAGCATTTGAGTCTCTACAAGCTGAGGATTCCAACCCGCCACCTGCCAACTAAAAATATGGCAACGCTCCATATCATTTTATTTGTAGAAGTAATTGAAACAAAAAGAAAAAAAAACAACAACATGGGGTTTTGCCATATTTTTGGTCCAGCCACGTACAACTTGGCAGCTACGGACTGCCACCAACACCCAGCTGCCTCGTTGTACCTGTTTGGCAACCAAAAATACAGCGAAGCCCGTTTTTTTTTTTTTTAATTTTATTTCTAGATCTAATTCTAGAAAGAAAAAAATCATGTGGGATTCCGCCATATTTTTGGTCCAGCCAGGTACAACTAAGCAGTTTGAGGCTGGATTCCTTAGCATGGAGAGGCCCAAGCGTTCTGGGCCCCCCATGCTGTGAATTGCAGCCCGCAGCTGCCCCAGAAAATGGTGCATTCATTGAAGCACCATTTTCTGGCGCTGTACCCAGACTCTTCCAGTTGCCCTGGTGCCAGTGGCAAACTGGGTAATAAAGGGGTTAATGCCAGCTTTTTTATTGGCAGCTGGCACTAAGCCCGAGGTTCATAATGTCGGGCCAATGTTAGACCCGGCCATTAGGAATCTAGTAAATATTCAAAAAATACATCAGACAGAGAAAGATCTTTTTATTTGAAAAAAAAACAGAAACAAAATTCAGACTCCATCTTTATTATAAAGATCCGACGTAGTCCACAACGAAGGTCCTACAACGCTCGATCTCCTCTGCTACATCCAGAGACTGCAGCAAGGGATCACGTGTCCTCTTGTTGCAGTCTCTGGTGTCATAGTGATGATGCACTGTATGGCAGGTCATTGCCAAACAGTGCACAATCCATGTGACCCCAGAGACTACAATAAGGGATCAAGTGTCCCCTTGTTGTAGTCTCTGGGTGATTGGTTGCAATGGTGATCAGCACCACTGCAGGGAGATGAGGCTGCAGAGGACTCCTCTGCAGCCTCATTTCCCTGCAGAGGAGCTGATCACTATGGCAACCATTACACAGGAGCCGGCACAAGCGGCCATGGTGATCGGCTCCTCATCTCCCTACAGAGCATCCGATCACCATAGCAACCATGGCCGCTTGTGCCGGCTCCTCTGCATTGGTCTTCCTCCTGTGCCGGCTCCTCTGCAATGTTTTGTGACCATTTAGTGTACTCCATATCATAGTCTGGTAATCTACATATTCATGACAACACAACTCACACAATGATTAATCCCCACAGAAAAGAGACGATGCTGCCCTGGAAATCCATTACAATGTGCTGATCCACCAGATGGTGACACAGGTAAATGCATACAGTAACCAGCATCTGGGATAACCTGTAGATATTCAACTACACAAGTCAGTATGGTAGTTACAGCTGCAATCAAGTTACAAGTCCCCCAATACAAAGTATGTGTAATTGCTAAACATTTTTGGAATAAACCAATCAAAAAGGTAATTAAATACCTCACAAAAGTAATAGAACAAGTGGTTTCTCCAATTTCACTTTTGACACCTTTAATAAAAACTGCAGTCTCAGAAGTATTCAACCCCAATGACCAGCATCTATAGTGCATAGTCGAGCACCTCTGTCTGTTATGACCTGCTGCAAGCATTAGGCAGAGCCCAACAGCAGATCTTTGCAGCGTTCTGAGCTTATATTTTCGGTTCACTTGAGTTGTCAACAGAGTGGTTCAGAGAAGAGAAGTTAAGATAAGGGATCATTGCCTTGTACAAACAAAAAGAAAAGGATAGAAAAATATGCTAATGCATTGAATGCTCCTAGAGATACAGTGGGAAACAGAGTTGACAAGTTCAAAGCTAAAGTAACACTGGCTACACTAAATAAATGTACCAGGAAGAGGAAGCTATCATTGAAGGCCACAGGAATAATCAGGACATCGGGGGTCCCTCATATGACTGCAGTTAGGCTGCCTTCACATTTGCGTTTGGAGCGCAGTTCACCAAATGCAGCCAAACGCTTGCACACATACGTTCCTATGTTTAACACGGGAACGCATGTGCCTGCGTATGGCTGCGTTTGGCCGCATTTGCGTTCAGATGCGCATAATTTATGCGCCCTCTGACCGCACTCCAAACGCAGCATGCAGCATTTTTTTGTGCGTTCGCGGCGCTTGTTCTATCCGCAAGCGCACAAAAAATGCATGGATCTCAATGGATCCGCAGTGTCCTCCGCATGACAGTGCAGGAGAATGCTGCGGATAACATGGAAATCTCTCCCGGTGGCCGCCGGTGATCAACGGTGGCCACCGGGAGGTCATGCAGAGCTGCTGCTGATCTCCCGCCGGTGTCAGCGGGGAGAAACAGCTGATCTGACAGCTGTTTAAATCTCCCGCGCTGACACCGAATAGGTGATGTCGGCGCGGGAGATTTGAAGCAGCGATCAGCTGTTTCATATCTCCCACACTGATATCACCCTATTCGGTGTCAGCGCGGGAGATTTAAACAGCTGTCAGATCAGCTGTCTCTCCCCGCTGACACCGGCGGGAGATCAGCTGTGCCGGGAGAAGGAGACCTCTGCCGCTGATCTCCTCCTCCCGGCCGCCCCCAGAGACAGCTGATTGGCTGCCGGGGCACCATAGTAATGTGAACGCATGTGGAGATTCTCCGCTGCGTTCACATTATTATGGGCTGCGTTTGCGTCTGCATGCAGACACAAATGCAAATGTGAAGGCAGCCTTAGATCTTGTGGCAGCCCGAAAGGCAGACACTAAATGCTGACCATCTGTACGCTGTACTGTAAAGCCGGCGTTACACACGTCAATGTCGTCAGCGATCTGATCGCTGGCGACATTGACGGCTGATCGCTGGTGAGCTGTCACAAAGGCAGACTCACCAGTGATCATTGGACCAGCGACATTGTGGAAATTATTTAAATATAATTTCCATGATGTCTGCAGGCTGGTATCCAGGGTAAACTGCGGGTAACTAGGCAGCGCTCGCTGCCTAGATACCCAATGTATACCTTGGTTAACAGCCTTTTCCGCTCACTGGCAGGTATCCAAGGTACACAGCGGGTAACTAGGGTCCCTAGTTACCAGCTGTGTACCTTGGATACCAGCTGGTGAGCGGAGAAGGCTGGTAACCAAGGTATACATCGGATATCTAGGCAGCACGCGCTGCCTAGTTACCCGCAGTTTACCCTGGATACCAGCTTCCAGAGCTTCCTGACAGGCGCTGGGAGCTGGTGGATCGCGCGTCCCAGGACGATGAGCTGCAGCACATCAGGACCTGTCAAAAATGCGCACTGTGAGTGGTTGGCAGCGCTTGCCAACCTTTCACGGGAAGTGCTCCGTAACAGCTTCCAGGGATCAAGCCAGGACCCAGGGCTGTCACATGAGCACTGGAGATCTCGCGATCTTATCGTGGGATCCCCAATGCAGGCGCCTCGGCGGTCTTGGATCCCGCTGTCAGTAATTGACAGCGGGATCCAAGGGGTTAACGGCACCGATCAGATCCCAGATCCGATAGGTGCTGGAAGCCCGACATCTCAGCTGATGAGATCAGCTGAGATTTCGGGTGTTTGATGTGAGCACTGCACCGGAGCTCACATTAAACACCAGGACCTGACCCAAGACATCCTCCTACACCATGGGTTGGGAAGGGGCCAAAGGTGGACAAAACACTCTGTACTGAACATTACCCAACCCCTCATTGACTACTCAAGTGGTCTTTGGTTGGGCAACCACCTATAGCAAAATGGAGGACACAGGGAGTGTTCAGTGTACAAATCAAGGACATAGCACATGAAGGTACCATGCTGAAAACACTTGTGATCACAGCACAAGGGAATTAACATTTATTTCCAGGGTTAAAACTGCTAACAAACTGCCTTTAACATCTTCTGAGCAAACCAATAGACCCCATTTTCACAATGGGATTCCCAGCATTTTCAAGCAATGCCCAGCACAGTATGTATTAAAAGTATGAACAACATAATACAATACTATGATAACCGCTCTGAATTGCAGGAAATGGAGCCGTGGTTTATAGAATGCTTATGGGACCCAACAGAAGGGCTAAGAATCAAAAATTACCAACGCATGCCAAAACCCAATCCAGACGAGAACAGCTTCTGACGTAGAGGAGGTCAGAGGACGTGAAGAACATTAATAGTCCGGGAAATACTTACGGAACCATTTTTGTAACCGTCTCCCTGAAGGCAACTTTTGGTTTTCCCATAATACAAGGACAGTCATATTCCCTTTCCATTCGCTGAAGAATAAAATAAAAATAAATAAATATTTTTATCAATCACAAGTGTTTGGTTTTTTTACTATTACTCATCTGGACACTATAATGATATTATATACTAGCCTCTGCAGTTTGTTACCTGAGCATATATCTCCAGGTGCAGTTCTCCCATCCCAGATACAATGGTCTCTCTGCTCTCCACTTCATAGTGAACTCTGAAGGTTGGGTCTTCTCGTGTAAATCGATTAATACCTTTGGAAAACTTGTCAAGATCAATCTGTTACACAAAAATATATATACAATGTAATAAATATATAGATTATTCTTTATATAGAAGAAAGAGGGGGGAGGGAAAGGAAAAAAAACAAAAAAAAAAGAAAAAAAGGTAGAGACCCCCGTTCTAGATTACCCATAATAAACAAAGCTTAAAAGCCATCTTTCACCAGTAGAAGTGTTACACTGCCCACATAACGCAATTATGGCTGTGGAGAGAAGCATACCATAGTTTTATAATTTAGTTTCTACTCTGTGTTGTTGAGATATTAGTTTGTAAAGTTCAGGTTCAAATTTATGTTAAAGGGGTTTTCGACAAGTAGAACAAACCCCTCTGATTTTCCGGGTTTCCCTTCCATTAAAACAAAAAGGCTTAAGGCACCGTTACACGGCACGACGTTGAAACGATGTCCGCAACAATCTCGTCGGCACACTCTCATTTCAGACTGTCACACGTCTAAATATTGTGCACGACGCACCAACAGTGTTGTGAGCAGGTATCGTTTGCAAACCCCGCGAGCGATCCCTGCTCATTGCTGTGAATGGGTGAAGTCGTAAATGACATAGTTATCGTGATGTCAGACACCAAGATATACCAGGTTGGATGATCGTTGATCGTCAGGTTTTAGAACATGTTCTCAAACCTGCGATCAGCAACCCAACGATTTATGGTTACAACTTGGTACAGTCACACGCAACGAGGTTGTAACGATGCCGGTGATCATTCTTCCGGGGTTCATATGAGGTTGTTACATCATGCGAGCCTTGAGCCCATTCACTGTCTATTTCCCTCTTCCACTTTCAGACGTATATGTAATTAACATGAAGTGAGTGGAAGCTGCAACTCTCATTTCATGTTCCTTATATCTCTGAAGGCAAGAAGCGGGAAACAGATGGTAATTGGGCGCAGCGCTTGCGTAATGTTAAAACCTCACGTGAGCCTCGGAAATGCAAGTGCCAACACCGCTGGAACGGTGACAGAAGAGGAAACCAATATAAGATTTTTTACATTTATGGAGCCAAACATGGGGAATGAGAAGAGGTTGTCCTACAAAGTGGACAAGCCCTATAGGTCAAACCGTGCATATGAGGGATTTTTTACTGAAGTCATGTATTTCTTCCTCTGCATGAAGATGGCCAATCAGAAGCAGGCAGTAACATACAGAAGAAGAAAAAACAAACCCCTACAGTAGCTTAGGGCAGGATTCTAGTGTGAGACATGTAATGACAGTCTGCTCCCACTGCAGAGCTGTGTGCAATTACAAATTGCCAGAAATGGAGCAGAGTGTAGTACGATTACATACACATTTCAGCTTTCACTGCATGGCAGCCATTGTGAGCGATGGGCAGTATAGCAGTGCTGAGATAGTTTCATCTGCAGATCTAATCTCTCAGCTTCTGGTACCTTGTAACTGCACACTTCTCTGCAGTGAGATCAGTGCTGTCTGTTATTACATGTTCCACATTGTAAACCCTGCTCTAAGCAATGGTGGGGGTGCTTTGTTCTTCCCAATGTGTGTTGCTGCCTCCTTGTGATTGCTCAGACTCTTGCAGGGAAGACTTGTACACTCCCAGCGAAAAATCTCTAAAATCACTGGACTTAACATAAGCATAATATAACCTACATTTTACAAGACTAAAGCTATGCAACAGAGCGGAATATTGAATTGTTTATAAACTACATTTAACTCCGCTCTGTAGCCAGAATTCCATAATGAGGCCAGGCTAACATGCTCAAACTGGTGATAGGTCTTCTTTAACTCCTTCATGACCTGGTAATTTTTTTTGTTTTTCCTTCTGTTCTTCCACGAGCCAGAACGTTTTATTTTTCTGTCCACATAACCATATGAGGAACTGGTTTTTGCAACCATTCATTATATAATGTGATCCACTGGAAAGTGAAAAAAATCCCAAATGCCTTGCAAAATTACTGCTTTTTTTCCTCTTTTTATTTACCATGTTCACAAAACAGTAAAATTGGCCTTGCAATCTGAATCTCCAGTCAGTACGATTGAGCGGATACCAAACATGCATAGTTTTAACTTTAGTTGCATGAAGGGGTAATCCATTTGTCCTGCAGCTTCAGCCTGAAGCCCCATGCCTATCATTAACCCCGACCAGTCTGTAGCTGATACCTGCTGAGGGATGTATTTACTGCAGTGACACAAAGCACCTTGGCCTTATCTTCATTTAACAAATGAGTTTGTTAAAGAATGATCTATCACACATATGGCAGGGTCTGCAAAAAGTAACAGATCAAGCAACAGAAGTAGAAGTGAGAATCAGTGATCTGTAGGATAAGCTGCCGCATTTAACTCGTGATACATGGAAACATGATCAGTAGATTTCAGCCCTATTGTCAAAAACAGATGACTTGGAGAACAGACCAAGGAGGAATTATATAAGGGTGGTGTGCATTCTGGAAAAGATAGAAACAATTCTACTGAGCATTTACCGTATATACTCGTGTATAAGCCGACCCGTGTATAAGCCGACCCCCTACTTTTGCCCCCAAAATCTAGGAAAACCTATTGACTCGTGTATAAGCCGAGGGTGGACCCCAGCACTGGTATACAGGCCCCCCCCTGCGGTAGTAGTATACAGCAGCCCCAGCGGTAGTATACAGCAGCCCCAGCGGTAGTATACAGCAGCCCCAGCGGTAGTATACAGCAGCCCCAGTAATCCAGGGCCCCCCCCCCCCCTCGCACTCCGGAAACCTGTAAAGTAAAATCTTTATACTTATCACTGTCCTGTTGCCGCCGTCCCCGCCGCTGCCGACATCACGATCCCCGGCTGCATCCGGCTTCTTTCGGCTTCCTGTTCGGCGCAGGCAATGACGTCATTGCCTGCGACGAACAGGAAGCCGGAAGAAGACGGACGGATGAAGCCGGGGATCGTGATGTCGGCAGCGGCGGGGACAGGACAGTGATAAGTATAAAGATTTTACTTTACAGGTTTCGGAGCGCGAGGGGGGGGGGGCCCTGGATTACGGAGGCTGCTGTATACGCAAGCCGTCACTGACTCGCGTATAAGCCTAGGGGGGTACTTTTCAGACCAATTTTTGGGCTGAAAAACTCGGCTTATACGCGAGTATATACGGTATTTGGAAAATGGCTGCCCTTGCTGTTTGCAGATTCCCTGTCTTCGTAGTATGTGCTGGAGAGAACGCATAGAATACCCATTAGGCTGTTGACGCCAGGTGCTCTTCCCACTTCTGGTTTTAATCAACCTCCTTCACTATATAGACAGAAATGCCATCCTCTTGGGTGCCAAAATAAGGGGGTTACTTCCATCAATGGCCACAAAATATCCTTTTTTCCAGATTACTGAGTTGAAATTTCAAGGGAAAGAGCACAATTCGTGGATATTTAGCGCCTCCTCCATAGTCTGCAAGTCTGTTATTCTATGACCTACCAAGCAAAGCTTACAGTGGCCACCATAGGAGATTTTTTTTTATTTTTTTTTTTTAACATCCTCAGGAGGCCTTAAGATGGATGGATCTAAAAGAGCAACCCCTTATACTTCAAGCTTACATTTTTAATTATACAATTTTGGTGCATATTCAAATGTTTTGGTCGCCTCTTTCTGCATTCTATTGCAATGTTGAAGTGACCAAAAAACCGAACTGGCATTTTTAGTTTTTTTTTCCGTTACGCAGTTTTAATTTATTCTATATTTTGATATACCGGACATTTCTGAAAGCTGCAATAAGAAATGTGTATTTTTTCCCCTTTATTGTTTTAATTTCAGTGGGGCAAAAGGGGGGCGATTTGAACTTGTGTTCTTTAATTGTTTTTACTAGTCCCCTTAGAGCAGTGGTCCCCAACTCCAGGCCTCAAGGCCCGCCAACAGTGCAGGTTTTCAGGATATCCTTAGTATTGCACAGATGCTAATGTGATCATCTGCACAGGTAATGAGGCCAAGCCCTGTGCAATACTAAGGAGATCCTGAAAACCTGCACTGTTGGTGGGCCTTGAGGCCTGGAGTTGGGGACCTCTGCCTTAGAGGACTCGAAGCTGCTACTGTCAGATTGCTTGTTTTGTACGGCTCTGTACAAACACAAATGTTCATCTCCTGTGAATGTCGGCACTCAGCCAGTGTTCAAAAGAAGTTGTCATGACAGTGACCGGGATTATTAACTGACTCTTGGCTGTAATGGCAACCTACCGGCACCCCGTGGTCATGTCACGAGCCGCCGATGGGATCAGGGAATGGGGCAGCACGTGAGCCCACATCAGAGGCAGGGACATGATCAACGACGTACATATGTCATTGGTCGTGAGGGGGTTTATAAGAAAATAATCATGACAAGCACGATGGTCTTCAGCAGACCGTTTGCAGTCATGGCGACCATATCATGGGTGCGCCCACGGCTGTAAGGAATGACACTTCACCCCACTGGTTGGCAAACATTAAATGCAGTTGCCAGAAATTGACAGTGGCATTTAACAGGCTAACAGTGGAGGGTAGTGGTCTGTTCCAGAGGCTGATGATAGCTGATGTTGTCAGAGGCTTATGATAGCTGCTGGGAAAGGCTGCATCATCTGCTGGAAAAGATGTGGTCTGGCAAGCGAGCCTGCATCAAAGTCAGGGACACAACATATGAACTAACTCTATGTCATATGTCGTAAAGGGTTAAGAGCTTATTCATCAAAACAAAGTGGCTCCAAAGCACAGACATGTGACTCTTTCAAATCTAGTTTTCCACTCCAGAATTGTGCACAAGGAGCGAGAAGCAAGACATCCGAACTTGTAACTAAGGAGACATTCTTAGGAGATCTATCTTGTTGGCCTTAAAGCTTCTACATAATTGCTAAAAATACAGATCATGACAATATACAATAAGAATATTAAAAAATTGCCATTTCTTCAGCACTATGGAAGCAGCATAAAAATCTTGATGTTTACCAATTAAAGTAGGAACCCACCACCTCGGAAAACACAGAGAATTAATTTGCTAGTAAAATAGCTGCACAATGCTGCCGGCCGCTGCCCTGAACATTCATCTAGCGGGAGAAAATCAACTTATGTCCTGCCGAGAGCATCTTGGCATGTAGTCATTGGGGTGGATGGAACAGTCCCCACTCACTATATGGTGTCATGTGGTTACACGTACTCCCAGTATTTTTATTGACAGCTTGTAGTGCAGCGAATCTGTGAAGAGAAAGCTGTCAAAGTGGCAGGGTACGACTGAAGCCGCTCCATGCTCATGATTGAAGGGCTGGCGGCTTACTGCCTTTCTAAAAGGGGCAGCATTGTAATATAATTTACCTGCAATTTAATCATATATCTGCAAGCAGTGTTTTCTGAACAAACAGACTGAAAAATAATGTGACACTAATAACATCCTACCTTGTTGCCAGGCTTTATTGCTACAGAGATGACTGGGTCCGGTACATGGATGGATTCCTGTAATCACAAACAATACAAATCATGTTAGCAAATTAATCATACATAAATACATTCCTAAATTCCTTCCTGACATATGATGTATCATTCAGTCATATGAAGTTGTCTTCTTTGATGCAGTAAGCACTGGATGTGTAATTCAGGCATCATCTGCCTCTGTCAGCAGCAAGTGGAGCCGAGCTCTGCCCCAGCTAATAAAGGCATTTTCTCACAAAGGTAATTCTAAAGCTCAACTGACTCAATAGATCTTAGAATAATATTAATTTCCACAATTGGATGCGTTTAAAAAAAAAAAAAAAATGTTCCTGTGCAGAGATAATCTTATATATGTGTCCCTGCTATGTACTGTGTAATGGCTGTGTCTGACCGTACAGGGACATGGTCTGATCATACCACATCTCCTGTGCGGAGATAATCTTATATATGTGTCCCTGCTATGTACTGTGTAATGGATGTATCTGACCATACAGGGACATGGTGTGGTAATACCACATCTCCTGTGCCGAGATAATCTTATGTATGTGTCCCTGCTATGTACTGTGTAATGGCCATGTCTCACTATACAGGGACATGGTCTGATCATACTATATCTCATGTGCTGAGATAATCTTATATATGTGTCCCTGCTATCTACTATGTAATGGCTGTGTCTAAGTGTACAGGGACATGGTCTAATCATACCACATCTCCTGTGCTGAGATAATCTTATGTATGTGTCCCTGCTATGTACTGTGTAATGGCACTGTACAGACCCGTGGAAGCTGAACATCAGTGAAACGGTGCCGTCGTCTGCCTCCAACACCCCCTCTCTGCACAAAATGTAACCCACATATAGTGGATTAAAGCGAGCAACAGAAACCGGTGAGTGCCCACTCTTTTTTCTATAAACTGAAGATTATATTAAGCACTTTAAGACTGAGCAACACCGGTACAGGTGATAAGCCGAGGTGATTAGGTGGGCCAGACACGGTCCTAAAAGAAGGTTTGGGGCTATAGTGCCGGGTGAAACTCTTTTGTATCTTGAATCTTATATATGTGTCCATGCTATATACAGTGTAATGGCTGTGTCTGACCATGTACAGAGCACAGTTTAATCCTGGGCAGGTGAGAATGCAAAAAAATATACAGACATTAGAGCACAGGATCACAGCTGATTCTTTTGGTAAGGCTACTTTCACATTACGATTTCTCTAAATCCGATGCTGTCCGATGAAAATCGGACAGCATCGGATCCAAACTGATCTCTGCAATCGGATGCAAAATAGGCATCCGAATCCTGCTTTTTGCAGGATCAGTTTGCGCTGCCACGTAGCTCCCCCTCCTCTCCCTGCTGTCATCTTGCTGCCTCCCTGCGGCCCCCCTGTTTTGCCCTAGTGTCCCCCTACTCTCTCCCTACTGTCCCCTGCTGTGCCCTCTCATGTGCCCCCCTCCTGTCCGCTCTCATGTGCCCTCTCATGTCCCCCCCAACATAACAAATCTTTATTCTCACCTTCCAGCGCTCCCTCGGCGTCTCCATCAGCCTCCGATCGGGTGTGCAGGACCTGTGATGACGTCAGAAGCGTCAGCGGTTACCGAGGTAACCGGTCATGTGACCCGATCAGCTGATCGGGTTCTGACATCATCACAGGTCCTGTTACCGAGCGGCTGCAGCTGGAGACGCCGAGGGAGCGCTGGCAGGTGAGAATAAAGATTTTTTATTTTTAAACACTTGATTTAACTTATATTTAACTTCTGCAATGTATGTATATACATTGCAGAAGTTAAATTAGGCGGCACACAATAGGTTTAGTGTACTGAGCATGCTCAGTACACTAAAATAGGGTCCGAGGAAACATCAGATGTTTCCTCGGACCCTGCTCCATAGGGCCCCATGTTATAGGGATCGGGTCGGATCGAATGTGCACTCCGATTTGGTTCGATCCGAATCTGTCAGATTTTATTTTCGGTGCAAAAATCGGTGCAGGCTCCGATTTTTGCACCGATAAAAACATCGGACAGACTCGGATCGGACCAAATCGGATGGCATTTAGTGCACATCAGATTCGGTCCGATGCCCATAGGGCTGCATGGGGCCAAATTCGGATCCGATGCTGTCCGATTTTCATCGGACAGCATCGGATTTAGACAAATCGTAGTGTGAAACCAGCCTAAGATAAAACATTTTTAACAGGGAAATGTTTTATCTCAAGGAAATAATTATGTGCGATCCTGTACTGTAATGTCTGTTTACTCTGTGGTATGATCAGACCATGTGTCTGTACGGTCAGACACTGCCATTATGCAGTACACAGCAGGGATATACAGTTCCAGAAAAAAATTGAGACCACTGCAAAATTTTCATTTCCTCTGATTTTACTCTTTATAGGTATATTTTTGAGTAAAACGTACATTGTTCTTTTATTCTGTAAACTACTGACAACATATCTCCGAAATTCAAAGCTAAAAATGTTGCATTTATTTGCAGCAAATGAGAAATCGTCAAAATAATAATAAAAAAACACTGCCTTTAGATCTCAAATAATGCAAAGAAAACAAGTTCATATTCATTTACAAACAACAATACTAATGTTTTAACTCAGGAAGAGTTCAGAAATTAATATTTGGTGGAATAACCATAATTATATTTTCATGCGTCTTGGCATGCTTTCCACCAGTCTTTCACACTGCTTTTGGGTGACCTTATGTCACTCCTAGCACAAAAATGTAAGCAGTTCTTCTTTGTTTGATGGCTTGTGACTATCCATCTTCCTCTTGATTACATTCAAGAGGTTTTCAATGGGGTTCAGGTCTGGAGATTGGGCTGGCCATGACAGGGCTTTGATGTGGTGCTCCTTCATTCACACACTGATTGACCTAGCTGTGTGGCATGGGGCGTTGCCTGTTGGAAAAAATTCCTCAGAGTCGGGGAACATTGCCTGAGCAGAAGGAAGCAAGTATTTTTCAAGGATAACCTTGTATGCGACTTGATTCATACGTCCTTCGCAAAGATTAACCTGCCCAATTGCAGCTTTGCTGAAGCATCCCCAGATCATCACTGATCCTCCACCAAATTTCACAGTGGGTGCAAGACACTGGCATGTAAGCCTCTCCAATCTAACCATTAGACGACCAGGTGTTGGGCAAAGATGAAAATTAGACTCATCAAAGATGACCTTACTCCAGTCCTCTATGGTCCAATCCTTATGATCTTTGGAAAACTTCAGCATTGCTCTCCATTGCTTCTCATTGATGAAATGCTTTTTTTTCTAGATTTACATGACTTGAGAAAGTCACAAGACATCAAATAATGAAGACCTGCTTAAACTTTTGTGCCAGGAGTGACATAAGGTCATCCAAAAACAGTGTGAAAGACTGGTGGAAAGCATGCCAAGATGCATGAAAGCTGGGATTAAAAGTCATGGTTATTGCACCAAATATTGATTTCTGAACTCTTCCTAAATAAAACATGAGTATTTTTGTTTCTAAATGAATATGAACTTGTTTTCTTTGCATTATTATATACCTGTAAAGAGAAAAAAAAGGAGATTTTTATGTACTTACAGTAAAATCTCTTTCTCTTAGCCTCTAATTGGGGGACACAGGACCATGGGTGTTATGCTGCTGTCCACTAGGAGGCCACAATATTCATAAACAGTGGCTCCTCCTCTGCAGTATATACCCCCGGCCAGCCATAGCCTTAACCAGTTTTGTGCTAAAGCAGGAGGAGGAATGTAACATAGATAATATAACCATGCCTATAGAAAAAAGGCAACTATGTACGAGCTCTAGAACAATATTAGAGCTCAGTATAAAAACGGCCCGGTACGGGCAACAGGGCGGGAGCTGTGTCCCCCAATTAGAGGCTAAGAGAAAGAGATTTTACGGTGAGTACATAAAAATCTCCTTTTCTCTTTCGCCTCATTGGGGGACACAGGACCATGGAACATCCCAAAGCAGTCCCTGGGTGGGAAGCAATGGAACGATTATTGTGCAGACAGTCCCCTACAGGTGGGGCACTGCCGCCTGCAGGACACGCCTACCCAGACTCGCATCTGTTGAGGACTGGGTATGGATTCTGTAGTGTTTGGTAAACGTGTGTAACCTAGACCAAGAGGCCCCTACCGCACGGGTAGAATGTGCTGTAATACCAGTCGGAAGAGGTGACTTTTTAAGCCTGTAGGCCTCCTGTATGGTGGATTTTATCTGCCCTCCAGAAGAAGGAAGAGGGAATCCGACCCGGACGCAGTCCTAGACACAAATACCCAATGCCCTGACAAGGTCCAGCGTATGCAGAGCCTTCTCAATCCTATGAACCAGTGCCGGACAAAGGGACAGCAAGGAGATTTCTTCATTGGGATGGAAGGTAGATACAACCTTCGGGAGGAAGGGTGGGACCGTACGGAGAACTACCCTCTCCTGGTGAAAAACCAAGAAAGGATGTCTGCAGGAGAGAGCTGTCAGTTCTGACACTCTGCGTAGCGAGGTGATTGCCACCAGGAAGGCCACCTTCTGGGATAGGAGGAGGAGTGGGATTTCTCTAAGGGGCTCAAAAGGTGGTTCCTGTAGTGCTTTCAGCACCAGGTTGAGATCCCACGTCTCTAGTGGTTGTTTGTAGGGCGGAACCAAGCGGGAGACCTCTTGAAGAAATGTCCTGACTTGCGATTTGTTAGTAATATGTCTCTGAAAAAGAACCGAGAGAGCTAACACTTGGCTCTTAAGAGAGCCCAGGGACAGTCTGGCCTCCAGACCCGATTGTAGAAAACCTAGTATCCTGGGCAGGGTATAGGGCAATGGTGTGTGGCCACGATCTTCGCACCAGGTAAAGAAGGCCTTCCAGGTACGATAGTAAGTCTTGGCAGAGGCTGGTTTCCTAGCTCTGATGATGGTTCCAATGACATCCGGCAAGAATCCTGCTTGGGTTAAAACCCAGGTCTCAAGGGCCACGCTGTCAAATTGAAGGCCCCTGAATTCTGGATTTGGACGGTTTGGGAGACGCCAGGGGGCGTCTGCAGAGAGCTGTACAATGTCGGCGTACCATGTACGTCTTGGCCAGTCTGGGGTAATTAGGATGGTTGGAACTTCCTGTTGCTTGATTTTTCTCAGTACTCTGGGAATCAGAGGGAAGAGTGGAAAGACGTACAGGAGCTGGAACTGGGTCCAGTCCTGGACCAGGGCATCGGCGCCCAGTGACCGTGGATCGTGTGTTCTGGCCATGAAGCTGGGTACCTTGGTATTGGTATTGAGGTGTGATGCCATTAGGTCCACATGCGGAGTCCCCCAGCGATGGCAGATTTATTGAAAAACTTCGGGATGTAGGGACCACTCTCCTGAGTCCATTCCTTGTCGACTGAGGAAGTTGCTTCAGAGTTGTCTACTCCTGGAATGTGGACCGCAGACAGGACCGAGTCTGTATTTTCCGCCCATTGGAGAATGCATGTTACTTCTCGCATCGCCTGGGCACTGCGAGTCCCTCGTTGGTGATTCACGTATGCCACCGCCGTGGCATTGTCCGACTGTATTCTTATGTGAGAGGCCGCCAGTAAGTGCTGGAAGGCTCTCAACGCCAGTAGGATGGCAAGAATCTCCAATAAGTTGATGGGCAAGGTCGCTTCTGTTGAGGACCATTTGCCCTGTGCTCTGTGGTGCAGGTGCACCGCTCCCCAATCTGTCAGACTCGCGTCGGTGGTTAGAACCTTCCAATGACCCGTGAGAAAAATGTTTCCTTTTGCGAGTGAGGTCAGTCTGAGACACCAATGTAGGGACCTCCTGGTTGTCAGTGTCAACCGAAACGTTCTGTCGAGGGAAAAATGACTCTTGTTCCAGGACTTGAGGATGGCCAGTTGGAAAGGCCGGAGATGAAGCTGGGCAAATGGAACCGCTTCCATTGCTGCGACCATCCTGCCGAGGACCCTCATGGCAAACCGGAGAGATCGAGGGTGTGTCCGGAGGAGGGTGCGAACTCCAGACGGAGAGCAAGCTCATTGTCCTTGGGAAGGAGCACTAGACCCCTGGAAGTGCATTCCCAAGAAGGTCAGGGACCAACTTGGAATCGGTGATGACTTGGGTAGATTGGCTAAACATCCCATGCGACTCAGTGTGTCTACCGTGATTGGGACGCTGAGTTTGCAATCCCTGAAGGTGGGAGCTTTGATGAGGAGATCGTAAAGGTATGGAATGACAACTATGCCTCTGGAGTGTAGGACGTTCATGGTGGCCGCCATGACCTTGGTAAACACTCTGGGAGCCGTGGCGAGTCCGAATGGAAGAGCCTTGAACTTAAACAAAAAAGAAGGATAAACTTTGTTATGTTTCTAGCTTTTATTCACGTTAAATTAAAAATCCTGTGTGGATTAGTGATATTGTGTAAATAGTGTTCACATGGACAACCCACCCCCAAAGACAAACACTAAACCTATAATTGCCCGCGGATGCGGTCCCTCTGAGGAGTCCGTCTGGGTAGGATGACAATATATTCAAGGTTTAGTATTGTTAACAAGGTTTTTAGGGAGGAACCACCCTGGAAACAATTCGTCTCCAGGGGTGATCACACCAAATGCCGTCTCTGTGTGATGTCGTATGTGCCCAGATTCTGGGTCTTTTTGTGTCTCTGTCACAGTCCGACCCGACCCCTTTTTTTTCCTTTCATCAAAGGTCCTACAAGCAAGATGTATACTGATGAATTTAACCATTGATATGGTATAACAATAGCAACACGCCCGACGCATTGCGCCTCTCACACTCAGTTTAGGAGGCTCATCAGGGGCTTGAAAAAACATGCTACATCAGATACATGTGTCACATAGGTTAAACATGACACTTTATGTTGAGAGTTTGGTAGTCAGACCCGCAAGGATACGGATCATGGGAAGTTTAAGGAGGCTGTTGAAGATTTTTTTCAAGGATCAGATGTGATATCCTGAAGCTACCAAAGATATCAGTGTAGAAATCACGATGATACTTATGCTCCCATCAGTTTTTGTTAGGTTATGTGTCCTCCTCCCTCTGTTATAAGCCTCTCCTGTTTCCTGTTCTCAAGTGGTAAGAGGTGTCAATATCTATAGCCTCCTTATAGCATTCCTTAGTCTTACAGTTTCAAAGAACCAGGTTATACTTCATTTTGTTCAAAATAGATCCTTGTTGATCTTCTATTTATTGGGTATTCCTGTCTGCCAGAATTGTTGGGTCACACAAGGGTTAATAGTTCCAAGCAGGCCTCAGTAGTCTTCTGCATGCGTTGCTTTTGCGGTGCAGTCCCAGTTCAGCTCCCTGTTTATAGAGCTGTCAAATAGTTGTCTCTGCATGTGTTGTCTTCTAGAGCGCGGGTATGGCGCAGCTCCCTGTCAACAGAGCCACGAACTGGTAGTGTTCCTGGTCTACTGCGAACCTGAGGAATCACTGTGGGCAGGTGCAATTGGGATATGCAGGTATGCATCTTGTATGTCTATGGAGGCAAGAAACTACCCCTCCTCCATGAAAGCTAAGATGGATCGCAGAGACTCCATTCGGAAGTGACGCACCCGTACATATTTGTTTAGTTGTTTGAGGTCCAATATGGGCCTTACACTGCCTCCTTTTTTGGGGGCTACGAATAGATTGGAGTAGAACCCGTGGAACCGTTCGGCCCGTGGGAACCGACACAATGACTCCTGCCTGAAGTAGTGAGGTGACAGCTTGAAAGAAGGCGCGAGCCTTGGCTGGCGGTTTTGGGGGAACAGAGAGAAAAAAAAAATCGGCTTGGTGGGTTGGAAGTAAACTCTATCATGTATTCGGAAGACACTATTTCCTTGACCCACCTGTCTTCTGTAATAGGCAGCAAGACTTGACGAAAGCGGAAAAGTCGGCCGCCAACGGTGGGGAGTCTTCCGGAGACAGAGAGTCATGACGAGGAGAACCTATGGAATTTGGCTCCCTTAGGTTTTGACTGACTTGCCTTCGACTGCCAGGTCTTGTCTGACTTTTGCGCCGACCGCGAGCTGTCCCTATGTGGGGAACTGCTACGAGTTCGTACCGGTCGAGAGACTGACCAGTCTGACAAGCTCCGAAAGGATCGGAATCGCGTTTGAGTACGCCTTTTGTACGTGCGTTTGGGTTTCAGTTGGGGAAGAGAGGTGCTCTTGCCCCTGTGGTGTTCGATATCATTGTGTCTAACTTTTCACCGAAAAGTCGACCGTTAAGGTATGGCAGGTGTGTCAGTGACTTTTTGGAAACTGCGTCCGCCTTCCATTCCCGTAGCCAGAGGAAACGCCGGATTATGATGGCGTTTGATGCTATCCCTGCTACACCATTTGCAGAGTCAAAAGCTGCGTGGAGCATATAATCCGCTACAACTGAAATCTGAACAGCTTGGTCCGCCAGCTCGGGGTTAGATGAGCGGAGGCCAGTCTGTAAGCTTTTGGCCCAAGACATGATGGCCTTGGCAGCCCAGACTGAAGAGAATGCGGGTGCCAGAGAGGACCCTGCGGCTTTGAAAATTGATTGGGCCATGCGTTCCACTTAACGGTCCGCTGTGTACCTGAGAGATGAGCTATCCGGCAGAGAAAGTAGTGACTGTGCTGCTAGCCTAGAGACTGGGGGATCCACTTCCGGTGGATCTGTCCACTCTTGGGTCCCGTCCTGTAGGAAGGGATAACATGTCTCCAGATATTTGCGATTGACAAATTTTTTCAGGTTGTGAGCGATGCTTTTTGAGGATCGCCTTAAACTCTGGGTGATTGGAGAAGAATTTAGGCGGCCTCCGACCCTCTTGAAAAGAGATTTTGTGTTCTGGAGTATCCGGAGGTGGATCAGAGATGTCCAACACCCGATTGATGGAAGAAATTACATCCTCAACTAGCGCTGCAGTGCTAGGGGGATTTGGGTCGAGAACAGTTTCTGCGTCCTGATCCGAGTCGGACTCACAGAGGCCCTCAGAATCTGTATTGCTGTGACGTCCCCTGTTAGGGGAGCTGGGACGGTGGCTCTCTCTGGCCGGGGATGGCCGTGGGGATCTAAAACTATGGTGTCTGTCCCTGTAGGTGACCTTCTTGATGTTTCGGAGCTATGGCGTCTCTCCCTGGAAGGGGTGACCGCGAGCTATGTGATGACACTGACGAGCGTGACCCGTAGGTCCGCTTGCGTCCTGTTCTAGAAGTGGATGAGCCCTGGTCATCGCATCCCTGGTCCGAGCTCTCCCTTTGTTGAGCAGCGGCCGCGGATGAGGGGTGACTTTGCAAGACCTGAAGCACTGTGGAGGTCAGCCTATCTACGGACTGCAACATGGATTGGGACATGTGCGTGGCCCATACCGGCGTGATATTAGGGTCAGTGTATTAGTAAGGGCAACTTGGGCTCTGGCACATTAGGTTGAATGCAGTCCTGGCAGTGCGGGTACGTACTGCCGCTGGGCAGGGGGTTCCTGCAGGCTGTGCAAAAAGAGAATTTTGTTTACGTACCGTAAATTCTTTTTTCTTTAATCATCAATGGGAGACCCAGACAATGGGGTTTAGGGCACTGCCCTCCGGAGGTCACACTAGGTACTACAAGTTTGTAGACACCGCCTCCTCCGCTTATAAACCCCTACCGCAGGGAACATCCTCAGTTTGGTCTACAAGCTGCGAGGAGGAAATAAACCACACCCGAAACATCGGGAAGAATGCCGTACACAAAAAACGGCTCAACAACCCGGCAAACACTGTCTCAACGGAGAACAGAGCAAATGCAAAACATGCAAAGGAACAACTGGGTGGGTACTGGGTCTCCCATTGATGATTAAAGAAAAAAGAATTTACGGTACGTAAACAAAATTCTCTTTTTTCTGGTCATCATAATGGGAGACCCAGACAATGGGGATGTCCTAAAGCAATACCCCAGGGCGGGAAGAGTTCCTCAACAAGACGGATAATACACGGTCCCCCTTAAAGGTGGGCAACCGCCGCCTGGAGGACCCGCCTGCCCAAACTTGCGTCCGCAGAGGCATGGGCATGCACCATATAGTGCTTTGAGAAAGTGTGCAGGCTGGACCAGGTGGCCGCCTGACACACCTGTAGAGCAGATGCTCGATGTCGCAAGGCCCATGAGGCACCTACAGCTCTAGTAGAGTGTGCCTTCAAACCAACCGGGAGAGGTAAACCAGAAGACCGGTATGCCTCCTGAATGGGAGCCTTGATCCATCTGGCCAAGGTCGACTTCGAAGCCGCGGACCCCTTACAGCGACCCATCGTGAGGACAAATAAGGAATCCGAACTCCGAAAGGAGGCGGTCCTGGACACATAAATGCGTACAGCTCTCACGAGATCCAAAGTATGGAGGTCGCGCTCAACCTGATGAACGGGAGCGGGGCAAAATGATGGGAGAACAATCTCCTGGTTTAGGTGGAAAGTTGAAACCACCTTCGGCAAGAATTCAGGCCGCGGGCGCAACACCACCTTGTCTTGGTGAACCACCAAAAAGGGTGACTTGCACGAAAGTGCAGCCAATTCTGAGACCCTTCTCAGGGACGTAATTGCCACCAGAAAGACCACTTTCTGGGACAGACGAGAGAGAGAGATGTCTCTCAGTGGTTCAAACGGCGGTTTCTGCAGAGCCGCCAGGACCATGTTGAGGTCCCAAGGGTCCAGAGGTCGCCTGTAAGGCGGAACCACCCGAGCTACCCCCTGCAGAAATTGGCGGACCTTCGGCAGGAGCGCCAAGCGCCTGTCAAACAGCACTGAAAGTGCTGACACTTGAACTTTCAGAGAGCCAAGGGATAACCCCAATTCCAACCCCGACTGTAGGAAAGCCAACAATGTCGGAATGGACAATGGCCACGGTGAGCGTCCACCAGAGGCACACCAGGAGAAAAAGATTTTCCACGTTCTGTGGTATATCTTCCTGGAGACAGGTCTCCTAGCCCTATTCATAGTGGCAACCACTGTAGGAGAGAATCCTCTGGACGTCAGCAGCCAGGCCTCAAGAGCCATGCAGTCAATCTGAGGGCCCTGGAATTGAGGTGGAAGAATGGGCCTTGCGCGAGTAGATCTGCGCGTTCTGGAAGAGCCCACCGGTGTCCGCCTGACAGTTGCCACAGGTCCGGGTACCAGGACCTCCTGGGCCAATCTGGAGCCACTAGAATGGCTACTCTGCATTCCATCCTGATTTTCCACAGAACCCTGGGAATCAGAGCCAGAGGCGGGAACACATATGGCAGCTGGAAGCTGGACCAACTCAGGATCAGGGCATCCGCCCCCAGAGACTGAGGATCCCACGATCTTGCCATGTATTGGGGCACCTGATGATTCAGCCGTGAGGCCATCAGATCCACGTCCGGAGTGCCCCATCTGCGCAGATGTCCCGGAAGACGTCTGGATGAAGAGACCACTCTCCGGCGTCCATGCCCTGTCGGCTCAGGTAGTCGGCCTCCCAGTTCTCGACCCCTGGGATGTGAACTGCGGAGATCAGGCAGCCGTTTTCCTCCACCCAGGCTAGAATGCGGTGGACTTCGGCGAGGGCCTGAGCACTTCTGGTCCCTCCCTGATGATTTATGTAGGCGACGGCCGTCGCATTGTCGGACTGCACCCGAATGGGGTGTCCTGACAGGAATTTCTGAAACGCCAGGAGCGCCAGATAGACCGCCTTGATCTCCAGCACGTTGATCTGCAATGCCGACTCCGACTGAGTCCAAAGGCCTTGAGCCCTGTGGTGTAAGAACACCGCACCCCAGCCCTTCAGACTGGCGTCTGTGGTCACCACTAACCATGACGGTTTTAGGAAGGACCGGCCTCGTGACAGGTGATGTGGCTGGAGCCACCACTGCAGGGAGTCCTTGGTCGGTTGTGACAGTGTCACCAGCCGATTCAGCGAGATCGTCCTCTTGTCCCATCTGTGAAGAATCTCCAGCTGGAGAGGACGGAGGCGAAACTGTGCGAACGGCACCGCCTCTATCGCCGCTAACCATGCGTCCCACTAGTCTCATCAATACCCGTAGGGATGAGTGTGGTGACAGGAGGACTGCTTGTACTCCTGATTGGATCGCCATCTGTTTGACTCGTGGCAGAGACACCAGGGCTGAGGCCGTGTTTAAGTCCATGCCCAGATATGTCAAAGACTGGGTCGGAACTAGCGTTGACTTCTGAATATTGAGGAGCCAACCGAACTGTTCCAGAGACCGCATGGTCACATCCAGGCTCTCTTGACAGAGGTGCTCTGATGGCGCCCTGACCAGCAGGTCGTCTAAATAGGGAATGACGGCATGTCCCTGCATGTGCAGGAGAGCCATCATGGAAGCCATCACTTTTGTGAACACCCGCGGTGCCGAGGCTAGCCCGAATGGCAGTGCCACAAATTGGAAGTGTTCTTCCCCCACTGCGAATCGCAACCAGCGCTGATGAGCCGGTGCAATGGGTACGTGAAGGTAAGCGTCTCTGATATCTATGGACGCTAGGAAGTCCCCCTGTGACACAGCTGCGATCACGGAGCGCAGTGATTCCATACGGAACTTCCGAACCAACACGTGATGGTTGAACAGCTTCAGGTCCAGTACTGGGCGGAAGGATCCGTCCTTCTTCGGGACGATAAAGAGGTTGGAGTAAAAACCCCTGAACCTCTCTCCGGAAGGTACCGGGACCACCACTCCGTCTCTGCGGAGACCCTCCAACACCTGGTAAAAAAGCCTGAGCTTTTTCTGGTGACGGGACCGACCGATGGAATCGGGATATCGGTTTTGACGTCAGCTCTATCCTGTACCCTCGCGAGATCACGTCTCGAACCCACTGATCTTGCACGTGAAGCAGCCACTTGTCCTGAAAGCGAGACAAGCGGCCCCCCACCTGTGGGGAGGCAGGATGAGAGAGCGAGTCATGTAGAGGCGGGTTTGGGGGTGGCAGCTGCCGCCCCCGCCGGCTTCTTTGGACGACTCTTAGAGCGCCACTGAGAGGCAGGCTTTCCCCCTCGGTCCGTGCGAGCGGACGGTGCAGATGACTGCGAGCTGGAACGAAAGGACCACTGCTTAGGGTTCCTTTTAACGGTATACCGTGGCTTAGGCTTATTCTGCGGTATCTTAGACTCAGCAGAATCCTTAATTAGCTTGTCCAGTTCGGTGCCAAAAAGCCTGTCACCAGCAAACGGAAGATTCTGTAAAATCTTCTTGGATGTGGCATCTGAGTCCCAAAGACGCAGCCACAACAACCTGCGGATCGCTATAAGCATTGGCCGAAGCCACAGCTGAGCGAGTGGCAGTTTCCAGAGTCGCCGTCCTGGCGTAGTCCGCATAGGCCCTTGCCCTTTCGGTAAGTGCTAGGACCTCTGGACTGGATCTTGCCATGTCAGAGATACCATCCAAGCAGGTAGTAATCGCTTGTAAGGTCCAGACCGTGGCAAAATTAGGTGCAAATGAAGACCCCACAGCCTCATAGGAAGACTTGGCGAGCTGCTCGACCTGTCTATCAGTAGCATCCTTCAGTGAGGAGCTATCAGAGGCAGAGAAAAGGGAGCGTGCAGCAATCCTGGTCATGGAAGCGTCCACCTTCGGGGACTGCGACCACTCCTGTAGCACCTCCTGGGGGAAGGGGAAGCGATTGTCCTTGGTTTTACGGACAAAACGCCGCCCAGGATGTAACCTGGGAGCTCTAACCACCCTTCCAAAATTAGTGTGGTCCATGAAGGAGCCACTTGGTCTAGCCTCCGGCCGCAGCCATTGATAGACCTCCTTCGGGTGCACCGTCACCTCCTCAGGGGGTGTCACGAGACGTAAAGTCTCGTTGATAGAGGACACCAGATCCTCCACCCCGTCTGGCGGTTCAGATACAGACACAGACCCGAAATTTGAACCCCCATCATCTTCCTCACCATCAGAGGAACGCTCCTCCTCAGAGAGAGTATGGAGCTCGGTGAATCCTCACGACGAGCCCGCTTAAGGGGTCTCGCAGCAGAAGAGGGGGACACCCGGGGGTAACTGGATGGAGTAGCTGGGCTATCCAGTCTCCTATTAAGTGCCTCCAGGGATTGCGACATGGAGGACAGCTGAGACAGCAGAGATTCATTGATCTTATTCTGAGTCTCCCATGGCCCTGAGATCACCTGAACCTCAGGGTATAGCACCGGAGCTGCTGACTCAACAGTGCCAGCCCGGGCCTCTGGGCGTCCGCAGTTATTGCAGGACCCCTCCACCAGTGCACCATTGCATGTAGCACAGGTAATGGTGGTTACTGCCGCCTTAGCAGCACGCTTCCCGGCTGAGGACATCGCCACAGTAGGGGAAAATAAGCCAAAATGCCGACAACAAAACCGGGAATCCCGGTGGCTTACCGACCGCAGTAAAGCGGTATGAGGAAGCGGTGTGTGTGTGACCTCCGCGACGGTTTCCGGTCTCCCCTCTGGAGTGCAGACGCACGCTGCATAACAATCCCAACCGGGAAGTGAGGGTAAAGATGGCCGCCGACAGTGAAACTGTGGGCGGCGCCGAGAGACGCGGGAAACACACACACCGCCCAGCGATGACGTCACCGCACGGGCTGCTTCCCATCCTCCAAGCATCCACAGCATGAGGAGCCGGAGCCCGCAGCGCGGGAAAGAGTGTAAAAACATTATACACAGACTGCATGTACACCATCCACAGCATGAGGGACAAACATCCGCAGCCTACGGCCTCAGCCCCTGTGACACACAGGGCGGTCAGCCAGGGTGACCCCAGCACAGGGTACACCCGCAGAACCGCGGACCCGAGGGTAACGCGCGGTCTGAGTGTCCTGAAACACATAAAGTGCCAGACACTACCCCCAGGCACGCAGGAGACACAGAGTGCCTCAGTGCCGGTCCGGTCTGTAAGCACCATTTAGGGAGGCCTCGGACGGGGGTGCAGCACCAGTCTGGTCTGTAAGCACCATTTAGGGAGGCCTCAGACTGGGCCGCTCAGCACCAGTCCGGAGTGTAAGCACCATTTAGGGAGGCCTCGGACTGGGCTGGCTCCAGTCCGGTCTGTAAGCACCATTTAGGGAGGCCTCGGACGGAGCGGAGCTGTGCAAGGCTCCCATCTCCCACTCTCCAGAGCCCCCCAGAGAGGGATGGAGAGGAGCGTAACAGCGTACCGGGAGAACACGAAGTGTCCAGGCTCTAGGCCCTCCGGTACCTCCACCAGCGTGTGCCACTAAGGGTGAGCGGGGAGGCTGTCACCGGTCCCGATAGGACCGTATTACCTTGTCTTCAGACGCCATCACGTAAGTAGTGAGAATGCAGTGAAGTGCAAGCAAAGCGTGATCCTCCGAGCACACTAAGTTTAAAACTGAGGAAGTTCCCTGCGGTAGGGGTTTATAAGCGGAGGAGGCGGTGTCTACAAACTTGTAGTACCTAGTGTGACCTCCGGAGGGCAGTGCCCTAAACCCCATTGTCTGGGTCTCCCATTATGATGACCAGAAAAAAAAAAAAAGCATAATAAGAGTCCTGAACCTTGGGGTCCTGAGCCCTGGTTCCCTTGGACTTTGAGCCCGGCATATTGCCTGGGACTGGACAGGAAGGTCTATGCAGAGGAGTCTTATATAGTAAATAGAGTCACAGCCGAGGATGGGGCCTCAACTGTGATCTTACCACACCGGTGTGCCCCTCTAGTGTCCAGCGCCGAAGTCCAGTGTCCTGTGCCCCCCGAAGACTGGCTGGCTTGATCCTGAGGTTGCTTTCTGTAGAGAGGACCCTGTGTCCTGTGACTGAGCTGCAGAGTATGCTGCAGCAGTAATGGCCGTCAGGAAGATGAGGGAGGGGGGCGGAGAGCTGAAAAGGGCGCCAGGCTGAGCAGAATCGCTCCCTTTCAGCTGTGATCCGCCCCCTCTTTGACACTGTGCAGTGTCATATTAGTCATCCGGGGGGCGAGTCGGGGGAGGGGGGGCGGAGAAAAAGGCCGCGGCTTTGGTGTAGGCCAACGCCGCAGCCTAAATTAGAAAGCGGAGGCCGAAAACGGCTCCAGGCCGCCGCGGAGGACCTAGTAGGGTCCGGACCTCTCCAGATCCTTAGGCAGGTGGTGGAGGGGCTGTAGTTCAAAAGGGAGGGCTCTTGGAGGGTGTCCCTAGCACCTGTAGGTTGCTGTGTTAGTACAGAGGCACAGGGATCCTGTGCCTCTGAATGTGCCATGGCCTGCCCTGCACTGCCCCTGGTCCCATCAGGAGCCTGTAGCGCAGCTGTGGCTCCTGAATAGTGCAGCTGTTGTGCGATGCTTGAGCCCTTGAGGTGGATGCCGTATCTGCTGCCACTGTCGGCCCTACCTGAGGTGTCTCAACCTAATGCCCCCAGAAGGGGTGATTAGGGAGGGTGAAGGTGTCACCATCGGAGGCTTCTCCATCACCTCGACCTCAACCCAGAGACTAGAGGAGTTGGGGAGGGAGGGGGGTCATCTCAACCTCAACTGAGCACCCAGAGATGCTGAGGGAGCGGCATGGACGGAGTTTGTCTCTACCTCAACCCGGCACCCCCGTAATGGGGGGGGGGGGTGTCGAGGAAGGAGCCATGCCGGGAGTCTCGAAGAGACCCACTTTGCTTCTTCTGTGATTGAAGAGTAAAATTTAGGTGTGCCTCCTATGCGACACTAAGCAAAAACTGGTTAAGGCTATGGCCGGCCAGAGGTATATACTGCAGAGGAGGAGCCACTATTAATCTTTTTCAGATTATACATAGTGTCGCCTCCTAGTGGACTGCAGCATAACACCCATGGTCCTGTGTCTCCCAATGAGGCGAAAGAGATATCAGAGAAACTGAAAATTTTGCAGTGGTCTCTTAATTTTTTCCGGTGCTGTATATATAAGATTATCTCAGCACAGGAGATGTGGTATTATCAGACCATGTCCATGTATGGTCAGACACAGCCATTACACAGTACATAGCAGGGACACATATACAAGATTGTCTCAGCATAGGAAATGTGGTATGATCAGACCATGTCCATGTATGGTCAGACAAAGCCATTACACAGTACATAAGCAGGGACACAGATATAAATTATCTCAGCACAGGAGATGTGGTATGAATGACCATATCCCTGTATCTTTAGATACGCCCATTACACAGTACATAGCAGGGACACATATATAAGATTATCTCAACACAGGAGATGTGGTATGATCAGACAATGTCCCTGTATGGTCAGACACAGCAATTACACTGTACTATTATTATTATTTATTTATATAGTGGTGTATAGTGGTGGTATATTTGGTGAGGTTTTTTTTTCTATATTTTATGTACCAATTCGGTGATTTTTGTGTAAAACTAAATTATACATGTGCTATACATGTGGCTAGGTACTCGTAGGTGTGAGGGCCCGTGACGGGGGCTACGAGCTTACGCTATTTTGGTCCAAAATATCAAACTAACTCCTCACTGTCATCTATAGTGTTATATTGCATTTTTTTATCCATCTGCAGTGTACAGCTGGGTCCTTTAGGGCAGGGGTCCCCAACCTTTTTTGCTCTGGGGACCGGCGTCAAGCAAGATAATTTCTCCGAGGCCCAGCGGGGGGTTGTTATAGGGGGCGGGACTTTGATATGGGGCGGGGCCTTGTAGAAGGGGGTGGGTTTTTGTATCCTGTTTCCCCGAAAGATGCACTACATCTTATTTGCGGGGAATGTCTTATTTCTCTATCCCCTTGCAGCCCCCAGCCTCCTCTTTCAAACCTCAGCCTCCTTTTCCAGACCCCAGCCACAACCTGCTTTTCAGCCTCCAGCCTCCTCTTCCAGCCATAATCTGCTTTTCCATCCCCCAGCCTCCTCTTTCAACTTCCAGCCTCCTCTTAACCCCCCAGCCCCCTCTACCAGCCATAACCTGCTTTTCCATCCCCCAGCCTACTCTTTAACCCCCCAGTCTCCTCTTTCAGCCACAATCTCCTTATTCAGTCTCCATTATCGCTGACACATACACACACACACACACACACACACTTCTCCCCCCCCAGTACCTGCTGCATTACGTCCTCTCTTCTTTTCCTCAGCTATGTGACTAGAACTACATGAGAAGCCATCAGCCAGTCACAGTGCAAAAGCCACTAGCCAATCAGGCCTGGCTGCTGCACCGTGATTGGCCGATTGCTTCTCATGTAGTTCTATTCACATAGCTGAGGAGAAGAAGAGCAAGGGAATGTAATGAATGCTGCAGGGGGCGGTGACATCACTCCGGGAGCCGCCGCAGAGCACACAATGTGTAGTGCTGGTCTGCAGCGGTGCGGTCCGGCACCCAGACCCCCGGTCCTGGGCCGCGGCCCTGTGGTTGGGGACCCGTGCTCTAGGGGGCATCAGTCACTTGTGTTGCATATTTTGTTGCAGCGCAGCCTGCCTTATCTAACAGCTGGGCGTCATTAATAGGCTGCTTTCTGACACTATGCTTCACTTGTGGAGTGGCTGCTGCCCTGTGGTGATCTCATGTTCAGTGATACCACCTGTCTCCTCCTTGTGGCACGGCTGGTCGCAGATGCCACAATCGCCCCCGTGTCAGGGTTGTAGGGGATGGAGCATCGGTGTTGAGAGATATGGGTTGCCTCTGAGGTGGCTGATAGTATCCTGCTAAATGCAATGATATTTGTAAGAGGCCAAATTTGTTGAGTTTTTTTTTTTTTTATTTATATAGTGCCATTGGATTCCATGGCGCTTTACATATGAAGACGGGAGAAACGTGGACAAATATAGAACATAGACAATCTAGTTTTACAGATACAGGAGGGGAGGGGACCCTATCCACGAAGTCTCACAGTACATAGCAGAGGCACATAAGGTTATCTCAGCACAGGAACATTATTTATTTATTTTTTTAATATATCCAATTGTGAATCACATTATTATTCCAAGATCTGTTGATTAAAATTACCTTTGTTTGTGGGAAAACACCTTTAAACCCATGAAATGCCATTGCAAATCTCGAATAGCAGCACTTAACGTGCGCAAAACAAAAACATGCCATTCCATACACCCATTGACATGACCCACGTAATGCAAATACGGGTTGCCGATGGGCGCTATGGCAGCTGGGGTTTGTCTGTACAGTACTCCTTGTGAAGACCAAACTCTGGCTGGTGTCCATAGGAGACCATGATATTTGCTATATATGGCATTATTTAGAGTAAGTGATCAGACAAGGTTGAAAGATCCGGAGGGAAATAAAAACTAAAAGAAAAATGTTTTCTAAAAATACACTCATACACCATTTCCTCCCATTATAAATAAAGAAATCATTTTAAAAATAAACATGTAGATATTAGTGCATCTATAGAAGCTTGATCCCTCAAAATATAAGCTAAACTCCATAAGGAAATACTGCAAAAAGGAAAACAAAACTAAAATGGTAACAATGTAATTATAATGACCTGGAGAATGATATAACCAGGTCATGTATACCACACAATGCACATCATGAAAATAAAACAAAAAACTATTGTGGAAGTGTGTATTTTGTGCAATTTGGTTTTGCTAAACTTGTACCTTCTTCTCCTGTTTTCTAATATACTGAATGGTGTCATTCAAAACTACAGCTTGTCCTGCAAAACGCAGGCCCTCAGACAGCTATTTGGGAGGGTAAAAAAAAAAGATGAAATAAAAAAGAACCCTGTTGGGAAGGGATCGGTGGAGGTATATTGTAAACTATCATGGCATGTATTGCTTGAAAAACCATGCAGAAGGCTATGCATGAGGACAGCGATATAACATACATGGTTATCAGGGGATAAAGTCAAAGATCCAAGGCTGGGTGCCACCAGACCATGTCTGCGGTCACTGGGATCACTACAACAATGTTGGCTGAGTAGGCAGGTAGCAGAGGTCGGTGTTGTCTCCTGCCTGCAGATAATGCTCTACACGAGATAATAAAGGTTAAATCTAAAAAAAAAGATTTAACAGTTACTTGAATGGCTTATTAATGGATTGTCTGACTTGTCAAGTAGGCGCCATCTAAAAATACAGCAAAATGATAGTAAATGGACATCAGAATTGTGTCTAAGGCATCTCAGCAGTCACAGACCTCAACAGTGCAATGTGTTCTTGTAAGAAAAGTAAAGGGTGCGGTAAGAAAGCAGGGTCATCCCATACACAGGTACAGTTCTATGACAGGGGTCCATGCTGTCACCATGTTTGGGTAGTCCAATATTTGGATTTGAAATAAAGAAAAAACAATATCTTAACTCATAAAAGAACACGTTGCTTCCTAGTGCAAAGGCACTTTTGCAAAATGTATATTACTTGGAAGAAGCATGTCATGTAACTGATGTAGAAACACATGTCAATCTATCTGTAGAGGTTTATAGAATTATCACAAGTTTTTCACAGGAATGAGTACGTGTATAAAAGAACAATATTCAGTCGTCCTATAAGAGAGCAGCTTACCATTGAGAGATTGTCATTAGATTTGCTAGTAAAGGTGTCTCCACTAGCACAGTCAATACCGAACAAGGCACAGATGTCTCCAGCATATCCTACTTCTATATCCTATAAAAAGAGGAAAGAAAGGATACAGTAAGCCAAATATCTGTAATTATAGTCGTAGAACTAACACTTCATGCACTGTACTACTGATATGGCCTGTAAAACAGCAGAAGTAGCAGAGATTTGTGGTATAACGGAAGGGAATGGTGACACTAGTTACTTGTTCACAAGAAAAATTGTAAATGGCTTATGTACTCACAGGTAAATGGGGCAAAAACACAGCAATGGGCTAATCAAAAATAAATATAAATAATATGAGTTTGCAGAACAAAATGATACCTCCATTGAGTCTGCATGGAGGCGAACCAGCCTCTGTACACGCACTCTCTTGCCAGTCCTTGTATTGTAGATGTAGTCACTTTTCTTCAGCGTTCCCTGGTACACTCGGATATATGTTAGCTGTCCAAAACGACCAGCCTGCAGCAGACATGGGGATGACAGGTAAGGCATTACCGGAACTGACATGTCTCTGTTTTATACCCTTGCTGCTTAGCCAAATATGCTCATGACCAAGCAGACTTCACTGCAGCATTCATCCCGCAGCCTCCATACACGATTCTTTGTAATGAACAGTTGATGTCAATTAACTTGTGATTTCAGCTCTTAAAGAAGCCCACCCATGAATATTTATTTTTCAATAAATGTGTGTACATGGCCGTATTTAGCGTGTGGAGCTGACAAAAATGTCTCTAACAATGAGCATATGTCAGGTTTAGAATGTCAGATTTCACTTATGCAGTATATTTGAAAGTTTATTATAATCACTTGCTCTCTACATTATCATTAAATAAAAGTGTAAATGGCGGTTACACTTAAAGTATTTTTGTCCGATATAGTGAGTGCTTGAGGACCATAACAGATGGCAGATAGGATTCAGAAGTAGAGGATTGCAGGAGACTCAGCCCTACCTTCACAGACAGTGGCATATCTTCCATAAAGTATCATGAAAAAAAAAAAATCCTTGCAGCACACAGCTACTACCAATGATGTACAAGTGCTACAAGCCATATGTGTTTGAGGAAAAAGTTTAAAAACTTACGTTTTTTCAAAAAACTCAATAATCTATCTTTTAATTCTGAAGTTCTTAGTACAAGCATTGGCCAATGTCTGTTTGCTCATCAACTGCGACAAAGTGACTTCAGGCATGATGAGTCCTACTCTAATATCCCTATTCTCCTTGTCACCCCCCACTTTCCAGTGGGCAGACACCATCTATACCCTCGATCACCTGTAGGTTAATGAGGGTGCACATTGCAGCAAAGGAGCCTGCAACTCCATATAATAAATAACAAGAAAAACTGCACAGCACTCAACAGACTAGTGTGAACTGGTGCAAGCAAAGATGCAGAGTCAAATAACATGAAAAATTAGGACTCATCATGCCTGAAGTCACTTTGTCGCAGTTGATGAGCAAACAGACATTGGCCAATGCTTGTACTAAGAACTTCAGAATTAAAAGATAGATTATTGAGTTTTTTTTAAAAACGTAAGTTTTTAAACTTTTTCCTCAAACACATATGGCTTGTAGCACTTGTACATCATTGGTAGTAGCTGTGTGCTGCAAGGATTTTTTTTCATGTTATTTGACTCTGCATCTTTGCTTGCACCAGTTCACACTAGTCTGTTGAGTGCTGTGCAGTTTTTCTTGTTATTCCATAAAGTATCAGTGTAGTGACATGACCGTGCCACTCCAATGGGTGTCCACAGTGTTATATTGAACTGAAGCAGTCACCAACTACATGATCTGTACTCAGAAATCTCTGGTGTTAGTACTGCAGGAAACAACTACATTATCTGTACTGAGTGATTACTGTTTTATCTGTGGTGTTAGTTTTTTCGAGAGGCGGGAGTGGTTGGGTCCCTGATCTTTTCTACCGCTAGCAATACATGTCTCTATTGCTTGCTTATTGTATGTAGATAGGAAGCCAATTGCTAAAAAGTGGAACTCTAAGAGCCCTCCATCTCCTAGAAAATGTATTAAACAAGTGGAACTTCTTAATATGATGGAAAAGGGAATATATCTCAAAAGCAATAGAAGTACATAGTATTATCATTACAGTATTAACTGTAGTCTCAATCATGTCATTACTTGGCACCTACTTCCAGTTTAAATGCAAGTCCAACAAATGGATGGGAGTCATCCCTTAAAGGGCTCATCAAAATCTTGGTAGGCTCTTCTGAACCCCTAAAAATATATATAAACATTAGTAGCAATAATTTTTTTAGTTTTAGGTTGTCAAAACAAGTACAGTATGTATAATAGCAGCTTCACAGCCAAGAAGCCGAACCCCTAATCATTTGCTCCCATAGGCCCTTTTCACATCAGCATTTTTGTCCAGATCCAGCTGATCTGGACCAAAATAAATAAATTAATAAAATTGCATGTGCTGCATGCCCATGCATTGTCTATGGGGCTTGCGGCAAGTGCGGTATAGCCGTGAACCGGCACTTGCAGCCTCGAAAAAAAATGCGGTCAGCTGCAGTTAATTTGCGCGGCCGTACCTGCAGCAAGTGCCGGATCGCGGAAATGCCGCACTTGCCGCAAGCCCCATAGACAATGCATGGGGCTTTCCACAAGTGTGCCGCAAGTGCAGCCGTCAGGCAGCAGATCCGTTTTTTGTTCCGGATCCAAGCAAAAAATGCTAGTGTGAAAGGGGCCTAAGACAGATCTTGTAACCGTATAAAATTCCTGCACAGATGGGAACATCTGTTTAAAGAACATATCTATAAGGAGATACAAAACAATTCAAAGCTAAACAAGTCTTATTCCCTAGATAACCAGAAATCAAAATATACATGAATTAACACATGGTAGGTGAATGTACAAAAGAGCCAAAGCCTGCCAGACTTACATGTAGAGCAAGTGAATGTGTTTCGCCCCTTAAGGAGGTGGTCGGTTTTTGTACTCATTTCTCCTTCCCTTGTTCCAAAATCCAAAACTTTACTTTTCCTTCATCATGAGGCATGTATTTGTGGGACAAGGAGTAGTTTTTAATTATACTAATCAATTTTAGCTCTAAATTAAAGTCTACGAGAACCAGAACAAGGCCAGAATGAGGCTCCCATAGAGATGTTTTGAGTTCTGACCTCCAGCTTGCTCCATGAAATACTGGAGCAGCCAGCAGATCCACGAAGTGGAGAAGACCGATGGGAGTGATGGTAAAACACATATAAATGCCAAAGAGGTGGGGGTGAAGAATCAGGACCGCTATGGCTACTCTTGTTGTTCGTTCACGCATCATACCCTATCCTGTATTATCTTGGCATTGGGTAATGAATATTTTAATGGAATGGTGGGTGAGGTTGAGTATCTATCTTCCGAGAATAATATCAGATTATAGCCCCTTGGTAGTATGTATACATATTGGGAGTGAGAGCTGCAGAAGGAGGGGAGTCTGGAGGTTCCACCCTGAATGGTTAAAACAATTTGATATTGATAATATTGGGGAGGAGCTGGAGGAGTTCTATCAAATGAATAGGGAAAGTGCGCCTGCTCATGTTCCTTGGGAAACCATGAAGGCTTACCTGAGGGGATTGCTTATTAGGGACATTTCCAGACGTAAGACACAGTCATAAAGAGGATCAGGCAATGACTAAGGATTTCGGAAAGGCAGAGGAGGGCTTAGTGCTCAATCCCACTCCTAAGGCTAGACGTATGCTCAAGATGGCACACGAGGGAGTCAATGAGATGCATATGAGGAGGGCAGAGAACAGGGGGAGTTCCACAAAGCAGTTTTTTATGAGGAGGGAGAGAAAGTGGGACATTTACTATCGATGATCACAGCAGCCCAAAGAGATTCGTTCTGGGTATATGGAATAAGTAGGATGATAGGTAACTGAGACCGGAGATATACTAGACGACTTTAGAGACTTCTATGTACGATTAAACACCTCTGAGTCACAAGCCACGGAGGAGGAGATAGATGGGTTCTTAGCAGGTACAAACTTGCTTAAGCTAGATGGGAAAGACCGGGATAACCTTGATAGGCCTCTGACGGATGAGGAAGTGGTTAAGACACTGTTGCCTATGGCTAATGATAAGACCCTGGAGACGGATGGGATACCAGGTGAGGTTTATAAGAGTTTGGCAGAGGTTTTGGTCCTAAGGCTGCGAGAGGTCTTTGAGGAGGCGTTGGAGAGGGGTGCATTGCCGAAATCCATGAGTGAAGCCATCACTGTCGTTGTTCCAAAGGAGGACAAGGATGCTAAATTGGTGGAATCCTATAGACCTCTCTACTAATGACAGACGTTAAAATATTAGCCAGGATACTGTAGAACCGCCTAACAGGTGTCATCAGTTAACAGCAAATAATATCGGTCAGAGATTGGTTTCCTCGCTTGACACGCAGAAGGCGTTCGACAGTGTCGAATGGAAATATTTGTGGAGAGTACTAGAATATATGGGCTTCGGACCGACGTTCATGACGTGGGTGAAGCTGTTGTACTCCTCTCCAACAGCTCGAGTAAAGTTGAACGGGGAGCTGTCAGGAGAATTTGCTCTGCATAGGGGTACTAGACAGGGCTGCCCGTTATCCCCACTGCTATTTGCGGTGGCGATAGAACCTCTTGCAGCCAAAATTAGAGCCTCTGGCAGGTTAGGGGATTTCAATTTGGTGACGTAGAAGAGAAAATAGAGCTTTATGCTGATGATATTCTCTTATTTCTTGAAAACCTCGGAGTGTCTTTAGAAAACGCTATGGACATAGTGGAGAACTTTAGTGAAGATTCAGGCCTACCTATAAATTGGGATAAGTCTACTATTATGGCACTAGACGCAGAGTTAGATCCTAGTGTGATAGCTGAGAAAGGAAGACATCTTAGATTTGTGACTCAGGTTAAATATCTTGGCATACAAGATGCTCTCCCACTGGCTAGGTATGTAGATCTCAATCTGATCCCGCTTCTGGGGAAATTTAAAGGGAACCAACCACCTCAGATGACGTGTATAAGCTGTTAATACATGTCCCTGGACCCTATGTACACCATTGCAGCTATGTTTTTGCTAAGAATATTGATAACAGCAAACCGAAATAAACAGTTTATAAACTTACATGATTTAGTACTTGAGGGCGTCTCCCTCGGGCTTTAGTACGAGAGGGCTGTGTCTCCAGCAGCCTGAGTGGCTTTCCTCCCCCTCCCTCTCTGTTTGCAGGACGTCACTGAGAAGACGTGCATGGACGGGAGCTGCCTTGGGTGCCCGCCCACACCAAGATAATATCACGCCCTAATGTGACGTCCTGCAAACAGAGAGGGAGGGGGAGGAAAGCCACTCAGGCTGCATAAGACACAGCCCTCTCGTACTAAAGCCCGAGGGAGACGCCCTCAAGTACTAAATCATGTAAGTTTATAAACTGTTTATTTCGGTTTGCTGTTATCAATATTCTTAGCAAAAACATAGCTGCAATGGTGTACATAGGGTCCAGGGACATGTATTAACAGCTTATACACGTCATCTGAGGTGGTTGGTTCCCTTTAAAGCTAAAGTTGAGGCGTGGTGTAAGTTGCATTTATATGTAGTGGGCCGTACCAACCTTATCAAGATGATTCTCATGCCTCAGCTACTCTATGTACTTCACAACGCCCCTGTCTGGCTGCCTAAGAGGAGATTTCATAGGATTAGGATTCTTTTCAGTGAGTTGGTTTGGGGTGAAAAAACAGACAAGAATAAAGATGGAAGTTTTACAGAGACAGAAGGACAAGGGGGACTTGCTCTTCCTAATCCCTGGGTGTGCTATGTCGCTGTACAATGTCAACACTTGAGAGGATGGAGCAGAGAAGGGAAGGATGGATCCATACAGAACATCTTAGAGACAGTGGTGGGATGGAGGCCTCTATTTCAGGGCCTGGAGGCTGGATGTTTCAAGGGCCTGGTACAGAAATATCCTATACTGGGTTTAATTCATAAGTTATGGCAAATGGTTAAGTTGATTAGAAGGGTGCAACATCTTATGGTCTACTCCCTGATCTGGCAGAATGAGGATCTTCCAGAATATAGGAAAATGGGTGACCTTGTTAACTGGACTGCAGGGGAGGTGCAGTGTGTGGCTCATTTGACATGTCGTGATGGACTGAAAACTTTTGAGATGTTGAGGGAGGAATTTGGGATCCTGGAAAAGTGTAGGTTTCAGTATAAACAAATTCAACATGCGTATAGAGCCCAAAACAAGTGTACTGTTATGATGATACAGAAAGATATTCTACTGGACTATATAGGCGCACAGGGGGAAATGATGGGTGTCATCTCCAGCATATACAACGACCTGATGCAGACCTTCTTGGTTTAACACCCGATTACCGCTAGATAGCATTGGGAGCAGGACATAAGTGGGATCACGGATGACAGATGGGAATCAATATTGGAATATATGCCTCGGCTGTCTTTAAGTGAACCAGGGAGATTGTCTCAGCTATTTGTCATTCCTAGGGTTTACAAAACTCCACAGCTGATGTGTAGGCCTGGACTTCTTTCGGACTCTGCATGCCCCATTGTCAAACAGAACCTGCAGGGTTGATGCATATGATGTGGACGTGCCCTAGATTATCTGCTTATTGGACCACTGTCTTAAACAAAATAGAAGGTGTATACAAGTGTGTTATTAATAGAGATCCCATAATATGCATACTGGGCTATGTAGAGGAAATAGGAATTAGCAATGTACGTAAGACTGTAATCGCTAGGCTATTATATGTGGCCCGTCGACTGATAGCAAAGCATTGGATAGCAGAGGAGCCCCTGATTAGAGGCAAATTTCTAAACCAAGTCGCATGTATTATAAATTTGAAAAAAAGAGTTTATCAAAAAAGGAAACAAGGGAAATTGTTTGATAACCTATGGGCTCCCTGGATGAACACTTGTTAATCTGAAGTTCGGATTTCAGTGGGGAAGGAGGGAAGGGAGGTGGGAGAGGGACGTTTTAAACTTTTTCTACAATGGAAAATGTCAACCTTAATGGTATAACCTGATTGATGTTCAATAAAAATGTATTTGGTTTAATAAAAAAAAAATTAAAAAGATGCCAAAGAGTGTGTATAAGACAGTGGGGAGCAGACTTAGTTTTAAAGCACCACTCTAGCAGTGAATTAAAAAAAAAAAAAAAAAAACTGATGGAGTGCTGCTTTTAGTCCTAACCACTTATGTAAATTGCTTTATTATAGATTTCCCCATCATCCTTCCTATTCAGATATTCTTTAGGAGGTGGTACAGTAGTTCACTCACCACAGCTTCTGTCGCCGCCATTCTCTGAGGACATTTCGTTTCGGGGGAGTGATAGAATCTGCAGGGAAGTGGCTGAATGGCCGTCCCCTGCGAGGTGCTGAATGGCCGTCCCCCTGCGAGGTGGCTGAATGGCCGTCCCCCTGCGAGGTGCTGAATGGCCGTCCCCCTGCGAAGTGGCTGAATGGCCGTCCCCCTGCGAGGTGCTGAATGGCCGTCCCCCTGCGAAGGTGACGAATGGCCGTCCCCCTGCGAGTGACTGAATGGCCGTCCCCCTGCGAAGTGACCGAATGGCCGTCCCCCTGCGAAGTGACCGAATGGCCGTCCCCCTGTGAAGTGACTCGAATGGCCGTCCCCCTGCGAAGGTGACCTGAATGGCCGTCCCCCTGCGAGGTGACGAATGGCCGTCCCCCTGCGAAGTGACCGAATGGCCGTCCCCCTGTGAAGTGACCGAATGGCCGTCCCCCTGTGAAGTGCCTGTATGGCCTCTCCCTCCGAAGTGATCACAGAGAAATTTGGTACAGATGAGATAGTGAATTTAAATAGCATACCCAATGGTATGACTAATGGCAGTTCCCCCTGGAAGGTTTTCCGATCAATAGATGACCGTCCCCTGCGAAAGTGACAATGGCCGTCCCTGCGAAGTGACCGAATTGCCAGCCCTGCAAGTGACGAATGGCCGTCCTGTATGCGAAGTGAACGAATGACGTCCCCATATGGAATGGCCTCCCCTGCGAGGTGATGATGGCCGTCCCCTGGAGTACGAATGCGTCCCTGTGAGTGACGAAGCCGTCCTGTAGTCCTTGAGTCTCACTCAACAATCACAGGAAAGAAAAAAGATCACAAGGAATATTGTAAGATGTGATAAGATTTAATAGCAATACAAATGTTGCTTATTATTTTTAAGCTTTTAGGTCAGACACCTTTGAAGTTCAGGATCATATGACATATGACGTCTTACTAATTACATACAATTGATAAATGTGTTATGTTATCAGAGCAATGCACAATAGTAATGCAGAGACTGTAATGCAGAACAGTGTATAAGTATAGTGATTGGCCCAAGGTAAACAAATGAGGCTTCCCCTTTGAGGTGGAAGAACCCCCCCAATCTGATACTGCCTGCCTGGAACATCCCTCAAAAATGAATAAGGATTACGCATAGGTGGTCTCAAGCAATAATTGACCGACTTCCCTGAAATGCAAGATGTCAATCACTAGGTTGGATCACCTACTGGATGTATAAGCTCAGAATTCAGACATAACCACGATACAGATTGTCTGTGGGTCTCCTGACCAAAACCTGATAGCCACAGACATAAATGAGCCTGCCAAGTTCAAGTCAAGATCCTCGCAGCCACTTGCGGCCTGTAGTCTGACCGTAATACACGGATGTCTGAAATAGGACTTAGTTAGGATGTTAATCAGTAAATTACAAGTCCTACAGTTTCATTGGAAAAGATTTTAGTACAGCGCCTCATGTTATGTAATGTTTGCAGACTGGACAGCAGATCCAATTTGGTAGTTTTCCATTAAACGGAGACAGGACTCTAGGAACTTACTTTTCATTCAGAATTGCATAGTTGGGAACTTCAGATGGGTTCGGAAGATACTCCAAGGCAGCATCGAGAAGTGGTTGTATACCCTTGTTCTTCAGGGCACTCCCTACTAGTACAGGGGTAAATGCCCTCTTTAGTGTGGCCCTGCGGATAGCCAGCTATAGAAGACAGGGCGCGTTACCACACACAAATAACCAAGTGTAAACCGCACCATTTAGTGTAGTAGTTCACCTTCAGATCAGTGATAGTTGGAATCTTCTCCTCCAGAAACATCTCTCCTAAAATATCATCAGAATTTGCCACACTCTCTATCAGCTCTTGACGTCTGTCTGCCGTTTCTGCTCTGAACTCCGCTGGGATATCCTCATATCGTATCTGCTGCCTGAAATGAGACTTAGTTAATTGGTGACCTACACATACCCCAGCAGTAACCCTCTAGGATACAGACCTACAGTACCCAGCAGTAACCCTCTAGGATACAGACCTACAGATACCCAGCAGTAACTCTCTAGGGTACAGACCTACACATACCCAGCAGTAACCCTCTAGGATACAGACCTACACATGCGCATCATAACCTAAATACAGACCTCACTACCAGCAGATACTCTTAGGATACATCCTACACAGTACCACATTAAGCCTCTAGGATACAGACTACATGTACCAGCAGTAACTCTTACGATTAGACCTACACATACAAGCAGTAACTCTACAATAAGACTAAGTACCTAGCGAAACTCTAGGAAGACCACACATACAGCAGTAACTCTAAAATTACGACTACACATACCAGAGTAACCCTTAGGATACCGACCTACACATACCAGCAGTACCTCACATACAGGACTACACATACCCAGCATACCCTGTACAGACCTATCAAATACCGCAAGTTACCCTCTAGGATACAGACCTTCATACCCAGCAGTCACCTCTAGGATACAGACCTACAGATACCCACAGTAACCCAAGGATACAGACCTACAGACTACCCAGGCTCTTACCACTTACAATACAGACTAAGATACCCAGCAGTAACCCCCTAAATAGACTATAAATACCCAGCATGGAAAGCCTGCTAGGTAACGAGACCTAACATCCACATAGACCCTAGGTACAGACTCACATACCCACAGTAACCTTTTAATACAGACCCACGATCCCAGCAGTGAAGCACTAGGATACAGACTACCACCAGCAGTACCCTCTGATACAGACCTACAGATTCCAATGCATGTAACCTCTAGGATCAGACCTACACATACCCAGCCAGTAACCTCTAGATACAGACTTCCATACCAGCAGTAACCCTCTAGGATAAGACCTACACATACCAGCAGTACCCTCTGGATACAGCCTACAGTACCCAGCAGTAACTCTAGGATTCGTACCTCACATACCCCGCAGTAACCTCACAATACGACCTACAGTCCACATTATCCTCTAGGATACAGACTAAATACCAGCAGTAACCCTCTAGGATCAGACCTACAGATACCCAGCATAACCCTCTAGGAACGACCACAGATACCAGCAGTAACCTCTACAATACAGACCAACAGATACACAGCAGTAACCCTCAAGGATACAGAAATACTGATACCCAGCAGTATCCCCCCCAAAATACAGACCTACAGATACCCAGCAGTATCCCCGGAAAATACAGACCTACAGATACCCAGCAGTATCCCCCCAAAATACAGACCTACAGATACTCAGCAGTAACCCTCTAGGATACAGACCTACAGATACCCAGCAGTAACCCTCTAGGATACAGATCTGCATACCCAAACTGCCCATCAAAATAAATGGCACGTTCATCTACAAGGTCGATGATTCCTTTGAAATTTCCTTCAAGTCCAATTGGAAGCTGGAGAAACGCTGCATTGTGGTTTAATTTAGACCTGATATAAAAAGAAAACAAAGATTTACCTGATCAAAGGACCACACTAAGAAAGTCTAAGAATTATGTATATGGTAGTTGGTGTGCCCACCTCAGCTGCTGCACAGCCCGCTCAGGGTGAGATCCCAATCTGTCACACTTATTGATGAAGGTTAGGAAAGGACATTGTATCTCTTCATCTGCCGGTTCACCGTCATGGTCTGACACTGGACTCCTCCAACCGCACACAGAACAAGGATAGCGCCATCCAGCACTCGCAGGGCTCTTTCCACTTCAATAGTAAAGTCCACGTGTCCTGCAAAATGAGTATGGAAAATACACGTCACATGAGATAGACTGGTATGGTCACACGTAGAGCAGACATCCAACATAGATGGGCTAAGGCTGGTTTCACACTACCGTATTTTTGAATCCGGACTCCCCCACAGTGATGCAACAGGATGCCCCCGCACCTCGTGCAACAGCATCTGTTTGCATATTTTGCATGGATCCGGTGGATGCTAAATGACACATTCCCATGCCATTTAGAAATTCAGCGCAGATCAGTGATCACGGATCTGAAATCGTGATCCACCAGGGTCTGGAGTCCGGGTCACTACGTGACTCATACTGTAGGCATTCGTTCAGATTTTACCTGTGGTGCCCTGGATTTGGGAGTTCACTTTTTTTTTTTCACGGAGACAAAAATCATAGAAAGGTCCAGATTTTGTCCCCCATGAAAAATCTGAGGACACTTGGATCCACACGGATCCAGGGCAAACTGGACACAACTGGATGCACCCGCGAGTGTTTCTGGTCCCATTGAAAGGCAATGGGGCCGAAAATGCATCCAGTTTTGTCTGGACTCACACTGATGCTAAAACGGCAGAGTGAAACCAGCCTAAGCCGATGTAGTCACTAGTAGTGCAGATATCCAAACCAGACGAGATATTCGGATATGGTCACGAATGTTGGTTTTTGCTGCAGCAAAACCTTGAGCGTTTGTAGTAACTCCCGGTTTCGTGGTAGATTTGCTGTATTTTTTGCTGTGGGTTTGCTGCGTTTTTGCCATAGAACATGGCAAAAAAAACCGAAAACAATTGACATGCTCATTCATTCAAAAACGCAGCAAAATCTGTGCTGTTGCAAGAAATTAAACTGTGTGTGTGCACAGCTTTTCACTGAATCACTTGGGTTTTGCTGGGAAACAAAACACAGGTTTAGATTAGCATAAAACCAAGTTAAAAACAGCTCAAAAACACAGTAAAAATGCAGTGTGTGAACATAGCCCAATAGTGCCGACATAGAAACCAGATGAGCTAGGCGATATGGTCACACTAGTAGTGCAGATATCCAAACCAGAGGAGATGGGCCAATATGGTCACACTAGTAGTGCAGACATCCAAACCAGAGGAGATGGGCCAATATGGTCACACTAGTAGTGCAGACATCCAAACCGGAGGAGATGGGCCAATATGGTCACTAGTAGTGCAGACATCCAAACTTTAAGAATTGACAAATGAACAACACATGTGGCTGGAAGCAAATTGGTTGTGTTTTGCATGGCTCTATCCCCCATTCCCGGCCCATTCAATCCTCACAGCTCACGGCACTGACTACTGGCAGTTGGGCTTGAAGCGCATGACCACAACTGACTCCTGGTGACAGTTCAGTGGATCCTGTGCTCTCCTGTCCAGCCCCCCCGGTGAGGAGTGCACTGTGCACACGTGATTTCATTGCCAGAAGGCCAAGTGACTGCGAGACAGAAGGCGGTAAGTAAAGTTGGGTGAAACGCCTGATACTTGAGATGCACAGACCTGAGTCATTGGGGAGTTATATGGCAGCACAAGAGCAGTTAAGCTGTAGTAGTGGCACTAACAAATATAGGCACATATATAGAGCAGGGGCCCATGACAACCAATCAGGTCCCAGCTTACGTTGACCACTGACAGAAAATAAATAAATAAAGTGGAAAAATCTGATTACGCCACCTTCCATCCACTTTTCCCCATTTTGTTGCTATTAGAAATCTTTAAAACATGCCTGGCTATATCCGGAACTGCAGGTACATCCTGGTATGTGGTGGACCAGAAGGGCCCTTTATATGCTCCTATAATCAGTACATACTAGTCATCTTCCTTTGCAGGGGTCATTCCATGTCAACTGATCCAAATCTGAATTTTTTTTTACCCGATGTAGTCTTATGAACAACAGCAATTTCCTTTTGTGCCAGAATATGTACGGCCGTGATGGGGTTTGATGGCCCGAGATGGGGTGCACACCCCCCCCACCCCCCCCCGAGTTAATATCTGATGTTTGTTTACTTTTAATATGACTGGCATTCTTGGATACACAAAGGATGTGCATGGAAAGAAAGGATGCAAAAAGTCACTTCTACTTCTTCATTATGCTAATCTTTGGAGAGTACATTATCCAGCCACCAGTGCTGATCATATTCACAGGTCACATCACCAGTTATGTCATCCATTGACATTCTTGTGCCACCTTTAATCCCTTCATGAACTTCACTATTGTTGCTGAAGAAAAAAATCCTTGTTTGTATTTCTGTTTCACTCCATGGAATGACAGTGTGGTATTGCCGAATCCCTTTAATGGGTTGTTTCCTTCAACCGATGTTTTATCAAACTCTCCTCATCTTCATAGTCCTGTTTGTACAGTACATGAACTGGATGTTAGGAATATTCTTCTTAGGCTGCCTTCAGACTTGCTGATGCCTCCGCAGCGTTTTGCAGAGGCATCTGCAAGTATCTGCATGCAGACCGCGGCCCCTATGTTTATAATGGAGCGCACGGCGGTCTGCAGATGCTTGCAGACCGCCGTGCGCTCTCATTGCCCGCCATTAGTGATCTGTGCGCAGGCGGATGCCTGCGTACAGATCACACACTCTCGTCCGCACCAGGGACGCGAGATGTTGCGTCCCTGGTGCGGGCGAGTGTGTGTGATTTGTGCGCAGGCATCCGCCTGCGCACAGATCACTAATGGCGGGACAATGAGAGTGCAGGCGGTCTGCAAGCATCTGCAGACCGCCGTGCGCTCCATTATAAACATAGGGGCCGCGTCTGCATGCAGATACTTGCAGATGCCTCTGCAAAACGCTGCGGAGGCATCTGCAAGTCTGAAGGCAGCCTTACTCCTGTTGAAAAGTTGCATGGATGTTAATCTTTGGTCTGAATATGATCTCTGCAGGCCCAAGCTGCAAGACGTTTCATGGTTCCTCCTAAACCATCACACTCACCTTTGCTATGAGCTGTGGCAAAAAAAAATACCATTCAGCTTCCACTCCAAAATATTTCTCGTGATGGCAGATATTTATAAAGTTTTTCCTGTATTTATACTGCGCCGAAGATCCATCTGAGAAGTAGTAGACCTTGCTCAAACTTGGAAGAGGTTAGTTTTTGTCACTGAAATAATTTTTTTATAACCAAATGAACAGCTATAGAATCATGAAACACTTCTGTACTTTATTTCTCCATTCTTGTAATAGACCGCAAAAAGGCGGACAGTTGCTTGTTCATTGTTCCAATGAAATGACTGCCTCATCCTGAACAACAAATGAATAGTTCTCTAAAAAGTCTAAGCATATTACTGTTTCACTTAGTTTGAGGTTTTCTTTGATGTGATTATAGTAGTCCTACTGTTGACAATCTAAATGAGTGTTTCTTAAAGACTATTAGCTGCTCACAAAAACGTTCAACAAAGTCTTCTGTACTTTAAAGGGCCTGTCACACGTGTCAATGTCGCCCGCGATATCACTCATGCGTCACATATTATTCGTCGCCTGAGTGATGTGGAATTATCGCAGGTAAGATGTCACACGCGTCAATATGACCCAGCGATGCGGTGATGTCGCCATCTTGCGAGCGATTTTATTTAGTCGCTTGTACGGTGTCAAAATAGAAAATACGTCGCTGAGTTTAGTGTCACACGCAGCGATGCACAAGGTCTACTGAGCGATGAGCGACAGGTTTTACGTCTGGCAGTGAAACCTGCGATCGGCGATCAGCGACATATCGCTGGTTGCATCGCTTGGTCACACGCTTCAATGTCGCTCCTGCGTCACTTTTACGTCACTTGAGCGACTGAAAATCCGTGACGCATCAGTGACATTGACAGCATATCGACGCGTGACATACCCTTAAGAGACAGTGCCAAAAGTGCATCTGTCAACTGATATCCACTGTATATAGATTATTTTATCTACCATAACCTCTTCAGAATGATTTAATATTTTTTCATTGAGAGCCATTACTGGAGCACATTTTTTGAAGATATATGTAACAGTTTTAACTCTTCTGGACACATAATTTGAGACAGACCTACTTTATAATCAAAGTTGGACTCACAAAACTAGTTATCTTTTAGCATACCTCCTTCAATCATGAGCTTAGTGTCCTGGTGTGGTGTACATACGCATATTGAGTGTGTACCACTACCACCAGCCACGCCAATTCTTAGGTCACAGGTCAGCAATTGCTGAAAATACTACCTTCTCAGAAGTTGAATTAGTTATTTTTTTTAATTCCTAGATCTCTTTAAAATTGGCAAGATCCAGCCTCAACCGTTCACTTACATGGACACACAATTTTTCTTGCCAGGTATCATTGGGCTCACTTCATCACTATAGTAAATATGTCTCACTTTATCCAATATAGATTCATCTAATGCAGATCTGAGTTCAAGATTTTCGAACTGTCTACTTATGTAGAGCTTTTTTTTTGTTATCATTTATTCCCTTTTTTTTCAATGAGAGCCCAACTTGAATTTCGGTACACAAGTGGTTAGGAACATAGCAGACACGTGAATTTTGTGCAAACTTAATAACATCGATTTTTCAGAAATGCATTTTGACACTTTGGGTAAAATATTAACCAAGATGCTCCAGTGACATATCGGTTGAAAGCCTGAACTGTCCTGAATTGAATAGTGTTTTTCCATTTCTCCATCTTGTTTCTTGCCTGAGTTATGAGGAGAAACATAAAAGGCATGCAACACAGAAATTCACATTTTTTTACCAACTTTGAAAACGAATTAAAAAAAAAAAAAAAAACTAACATTTTTAGAATATTTTGTCTTCACATTTTGCACCCTCTAATACAGTATTACCCCCATAAAAAATTCTCAAAAGAATTAAAAATATAGTGGCAATCATTGGTTTACTTGACATGGAGGGACCAACAGATATTTTACTTATTTATATGGCGCCATTAATTCTGGATTTACAGATATCATCATCACTGTCCCCATTGGGGTTCATAATCTAAATATCCTATCAGAATGTCTTAGGAGTGTGGGAGGATTTCAAAACACCCGGAGGAAATACACGCAAACACAAACTGCAGATGTTGTCCTTGGTCAATATGAACCCAAGACTCAGTGCTGCAGGATTACAGTGTTAACACTGAGCCATTGTGCCACCACCAGGAAGCTCCTATGTCTTCACAGGATGAAGAGGTATTTGTAGTACAGGAACCTAAAGGGTTCAGTTAATCAGATTGGTGGGACAATATTGGCTTGGCCTGCATGCTCCGCAGACAGTGGGTATACTAATACTATTGTCCTAAAATGGGGAATCCAATCTAATACACATCTGTGATTACTCACAGCCTGCGGAGGCTAGACATGATACTATACCTGGTGTGTCAATTATGTTGATATTCATGTTTTTCCACATGGTGTAGGTGGCAGCTGACTGAATGGTAATTCCTCTCTGCCGCTCTAATTCCATTGAATCCATAACAGCCCCAACACCATCTTTGCCTTTCACCTGGAAAAAAGTAATCCAGACATTAAATGAACTCAGGAATACGCTCCAGAGTGTGCAGCTAAAGTCACAAAGCCTTGTACTTCTTAGACCCCGTTCACACAACAGTGATTCTAGCCAGTTTTTCATGATTAGACCATATACCCATTATAAGGGGGCATTCTAAAAGCCTTTTTTGCCCGTTTGCAGGCCAAAGGTCAGTAAAAACAAGAAACAATATGTACAAGCTTGGTCCGATTCAAACTAAAGTCACACATCCATAAGTGGATCCGTAATTAAATGGACAGCACACAAATGACATCTCTACTGTATCCATGTGCTGTCCGATAGACTTCACGGACCTGTGAATGGAGAAATAGATTGTCCCATCAAAAAAACAATCCCTTAAAAAGGTACCGTTACACGCTTCAATGTCGTTAAGATATCACCAACGATCTCACGGGAGCGCGGTCGATAGGACATCTTTTTGACATCGTTGGTGAGCTGTCACACGTGTAGATATAGCGAACGACGCACCAACGATGTGGCGAGCAGCTATCGTTCACACAACCCAGCGAACAATACTTGTTCACTGTTGTGAATAGGGGAAGTCGTTAACGACACAGTTATCGTGGTGTAACACACAACGATGCAGCAGGTTGGCTGATCGAGGATTGTCTGATTTAAGAACATGTTCTCAAATCTGCGATCAGCGATCCAACGATTTATCGTAGTCTTATTTCAGTGTCACACGCAACGACGTCCTATGTCGTTTGAACGATTCGAAACCCATGACCTTTGAGCGATATCGTTCACGACCTCGTACCGTGTAACGGGGCCTTAAAGGGATCCTGTCACCTCCAGAATGCCTCCTAAGCTAGCAAAACATGTCCCAGCAGCATCCCATCACTAATCTCACACTTCTTTTGTCTCCTAAAGGCATCCTGTGAAATTGCATAAAAACATTTTAATACTCACTCATTAGTGATTATAATTAGCAGGGGCTATATTCTTTAGTCACCAGGGCGGCGCTTTTTGCAGGCTCCAGGATCCACCCTCTCTCTGTCTGTGTGCTGTGATGTGCAGGCTTTACCCTCCCCCCTCTCTATCACCCACAGAATGCAAATCATTAGTCCTGCCTTCAGCTCCACATCACAGCAGCACAGACAGAGAGAGGGTGGATCATTCAGGCTGCAAAACAACCCGTCCTGGTGACTAAAGAATATAGCCCCTGCTAATTATAATCACTAATGAGTGAGTATTAAAACATTTTTATGCACTTTCACAGGATGCTTTTAGTAGACAAAACAAGTGTGAGATTAGTGATAGGATGCGGCAGGGACATGTTTTGCTAGCTTATGAGGTGTTTTGGAGGTGACAGGATCCCTTTAAGACTGAAGTGGGCTCCTGGCATCTCCACAAACAACTAAAGGTGAAATGAATAGTGACTTCTTAAATATACAGCAGTGTGCGTAATAATGGCAGCTTCAGCAGACCAGAATGGAGCGCCATACCCAAAGACAATAATAAGGCATAAGGTCAGTTTACACACACACAGATAATTGTGCAGAGATTGTTCGCAGATCTCTGGTTGCAGTGAAATCATGGACACATTGTTACATTTGTGCATGGCCACAAAATGGAACAATGTGTCCATGATTTCACTGCAACCAGAGACCTGCGAACAATGCTTGTTTTCAATGTTGTAAAAAATGTTTTTATACTTACTCATTAGGATGATAATGAAGTGGGGGCTATATGCAATAGTCCCCCTGGGCGTGCTGGTTTGCAGCCTCCATGATCCAGCCCCTCAGTCTGTGTTGCTTGACTTGTGCAGGCTCTGCCCTCCTCCTCTCTGTCACTCACAGCATGCAAATCATTTGTTCTGATGTCAGCTCCACATCACAGCAGAAGCAACACAGAGAGGCTGGGCCAGAGATGAATGTTAGGCGGCCGTCACACGCTACAATATCGTGTGCGATATTGTTAGCGATCACGTGCAATCGCTAACGATATCGCTCACATCGCTGGTGAGCTGTCACACAGAGACTCACCAGCGATGTGGAGCAGCGAGATCGCTGGTAACTATGGTACACATCGGGTTACTAGGCGCCGCGCGGCGCTTAGTAACCCGACGTTTACCATAGATACCATCTCCCAGCATAGGCTCTGCCGCTGGGAGATCGTTCATCGTGGTGTCACACACCACGATGAAGCAGATTGAACAAGCGATGATCGCTTGATATGAGCTCCGGCTCTCATATCTGCGATGTCACGATCAAGCGATTTTACAATGTAAAATCGCTTGATCGCACGCAGCGATGCACAAACGATATCGCTTAAGCGATCAAAAGCAGATCGCTTAAGCGATATCGTGCATTAAATTGAACCGTGTGACGGCCACCTTATTACAATATAACGCCCAATGGGGCGTGATAAAAGATGCTGGAGGCTGCAAACCAACACGCCCAGGGGACTATTGCATATAGCCCCCACTTCATTATCATCTTAATTAGTAAGTAAAAAAATGTTTTTTAGCTCATTGAAAACAATCATTTAGCAGAGAGATGGATAGTTATAATGTTAATAAGAAGGTGCAGGGACATGTATTGATAGGTTAAGTGGTTTTTAGGTGGTGACAGGTTCCCTTTAAGAAAGAAAGACAACAAAGTCACTTCTGACTTCTATTAGTGCAGAGTATTCAAATTAGAAAAATGAATTTGCTTTTGCCAGAACAGCTTCATTCTTGAAGACGGCCAGATCCCTGTACTGCAGATGATCATAAATTAGTTAAAGGGTGTTGTCTGGAACTTTAATATCAAAGGCCTATTGATGGGATAGGTCATCAATATCTGATTGGCGTGGGTGCAATATCCAGTGACAGGATCTCCTGATTTGTGGAGCTACACAACTCAGTCAACAGACTTGTGGTTGAGCTGGGTACTGCAGATAAACCCAATATTTAAATCAATAGGAGACATATGTGCAGTGACAGAGCTGTGCAGCTCAGCACATCCGCCACTGCTGGCGCCTAAAACGGCTGATTAGAGGGGTCGCTAGTAGTCGCACCCCCCACTGATCACATATTGATCTATTCTAAGGATAAACCATCAATATAAAAGAGGCCTGGTCAACCTGGCAATGAGTTATCCGATAAAAACAAGTCATCACTTATCCATAGAACAGGAGATGACTTGCTGATCGGTGGTTGTCCCACATGCACTGATAAGATCAGTGAAATGTTATCCCTGCTACAAGATGGCCTGACTGCTGCTCCAGCCAGTAAGGGACTCCTGGAAGAAACCAAGCACAGTGCTCAGCAGCCTCATATGGAATGCATAGGACGGTGGTCGAGTATGCGCACTGCTGCTCACTTTTAGTAGGGTTAAAAGCTCCCTCTTATGCCAATTAGTGCAGATCCCAGAGGTCAGACCCCCCCTGATCAACAAGTTATCACATACTTCATAGAAAGAGGACCACTTGGTTTAGCTGAAGAACCTCTTTAAATGTGGCCCATTGTGTTTTCAGCATGTTGACTCATTTTATACCAAAAAAAATAGCATAGTACTCTGAATATGGTTTGGCATTTAACCTCTTTAACGACCAATGACGAGTATACTCGTCATGAAAAGATGTCAGTTCCCGCATCATGACGAGTATACTCGTCATGGCTTTGAACTGTCACTGCTCCTAAACGAACAGTGACAGCTCAAATCTAAAAGCTGTCAGTGACAGCCAAGGGTTAGGGGCAGAGGTGTGGGCACCCCTGTTAACCCCTTCACCCCCCTCCCCCACCGCAATCACTCTTATCTGCGGGCGGGTTGCACCGCAGCCGCCGGCCATGAGCTGATGCTCCAGCTCCCCCTGTGTCCTGTCCCAGCCCCCTGTGTCCAGCTCCCCCTGTGTCCTGTAGCCCCCCCCCTGTGTCCTGAGCCCCCTGTGTCCTGTCCCCGTCCCCTGTGCAGCCCCTCCTGTGTCCTGTCCCCGTCCCCTGTGCAGCCCCTCCTGTGTGCGGTCCCCGTCCCCTGTGCAGCCCCTCCTGTGTGCGGTCCCCGCCCCCTGTGTCCAGCTCCCCGTGTCCTGTAGCCCCCCCTCGTGCCCTGAGCCCCCTGTGTCCTGTCCCCGTCCCCTGTGCAGCCCCCCTGTCTCCCGTCCATCCCCGCCCTCCACCCTGCATTGTTTGGCTGCCGGCGGGCTTGTGCGCCCGCCGACGAAGCTGCAGGGCCCCCTCCTCCTCCTCCTCCTCCCTGCTGGTCCCGGTCCCCAGCCCCCGGTCCCCGGTCCCCAGCCCCCAGCCCCACTCACCTATCCCGGCGGGCTGCACGCTCGGTGCACCCGCCCGCACCGTCGGGCCTCCTCTGCAGTGTGGCTCCTCCTCTTCTCAGGGCTCCTCCTCCTCATCGCTGGGTAAGTATGAATGAATGAAAGAATGAATGAAAGAATGAAAGAATGAATGAATGGATGGATGGATGGATGGGTGGATGGATGGATGGGTGGATGGATGGATGGATGGATGGATGGGTGGGTGGATGGATGGATGGGTGGATGGATGGATGGATGTGTGCGTGCGTGGATGTGCTTGTGTGGATGTGTGTGCGTGGTTGTGTGCATGCGTGGATGTCAGCACGTGGATGTGCGTACGTGGATGTGCGTACGTGGATATGCATGTGTGGATGTGTGTGCGTGGTTGTGTGCATGCGTGGATGTGCGTACGTGGATGTGCGTACGTGGATGTGCGTACGTGGATGTGCGTACGTGGATGTGCGTGCGTGGATGTGCGTACGTGGATGTGCGTGTGTGAATGTGCGTGCGTGGAAGTGTGCGTACGTGGATGTGGATGTACGTGGATGTGTGTGTGGATGTACGTGGATGTCAGCATGCGTGCGTGGATGTGTGCATGCGTGGATGTGCGTGCGTGGTTGTGTGCATGCGTGGATGTGCATACGTGGATGTGCGTGCGTGGATGATGGGTGCAACAAGGGATCAAGTGTCCTCTTGTTATAGTCTCTGGGATCATAGTCATGGTGCACTGTATAACTGATCATTGTCATACAGTGCACCATAACTCTGACCCCTGAGACTGTAGGAGGAGGACACTTGATCCCTTGCTGCAGTCTCTGGATTGAGCAGAGGCGATCGAGCGTCGTGGGACCTTCGTTGTGGACTACGTCGGAGGCAATCGAGCGTCGTGGGACCTTCGTTGTGGACTACGTCGGATCTTCATAATAAAGATGGAGTCCGAATTTTGTTTGTGTTTTTTTTTCAAATAAAAAGATTTTTCTATGTGTGTATTTTCTGACTATTTACCAGAGATTCCTAATGGCGGGTCTAACATTGGCCCTATATTATGAATCTCGGGCTTAGTGCCAGCTGCCAATAAAAAGCTGGCATTAACCCCTTTATTACCCAGTTCGCCACCGGCACCAGGGCAACTGGAAGAGCATGGGTACAGCGCCAGAAAATGGCGCTTCAATGAATGCGCCATTTTCTGGAGCGGCTGCGGGCTGCAATTCGCAGCATGGGGGGCCCAGAACGCTTGGGCCTTTCCATGCTGAGGATTCCAGCCCCCAGCTGCCTAGTTGTACCTGGCTGGGCCAAAAATATGGCGGAGCCCTACGTCATTTTTTTTTCTAGAATTAGTTCTAGAAATGAAAAAAAATGGGCTTCACTGTATTTTTGGTTGCAGCCAGGTACAACGAGGCAGCTGGGGGTTGCTGGCAGTCTGTAGCTGCCAAGTTGTACCTGGCTGGACCAAAAATATGGCGGAGCCCTATGTCATTTTTTTTTCTAGAATTAGTTCTAGAAATAAAAAAAAATGGGCTTTGCTGTATTTTTGATTGCAGCCAGGTACAACGAGGCAGCTGGGGGTTGCTGGCAGTCTGTAGCTGCCAAGTTGTACCTGGCTGGACCAAAAATATGGCGGAGCCCTACGTCATTTTTTTTTCTAGAATTAGTTCTAGAAATAAAATAAAGCCTTCGCTGTATTTGTAGCCAGCCATGTACAACTTGGTAGCTGGCTGACTGGAATCCTCAGCGTGGAGAGACTCAAATGTTGTGGGTCCCCCACGCTGCAAATTTCAACCCACAGCCACCCAAGAAAATAGCGCATTCATTAGAGGCGGCATTTTCTGGTGCTGTACCCCAACTCTACCAGTTGCCCTTGTGCTGGTGGCACACGGGTTCTCCATATGCGACATAGTGTCCGCTAACAATTTCAATAGAAAATTAGCTCCAATTGTTAGCGGAAACCATGTCGGGTATGGAGAGCCCCTCCCTGTGTGCCTGAACATTGGAGCTCCCCCACAAGTGACCCCATTTTGGAAACTAGACCCCCGAAGGAACGTATCTAGATGCATAGTGAGTTCTTTGAACTCCCAGATGCTTCACAAATTCATCCATAAAAATGAAAAAGCACGTTTTTTTCCACAAAAAGTTTCTTTTTTCATCTTTACGGATCAATTTGTGAAGCACCTGGGGGTTCAAAGTGCTCACTATGCATCTAGATACGTTCCTTGGGTGGTCTAGTTTCCAAAATGGGGTCACTTGTGGGGGAGCTCCAATGTTTAGGCACATAGGGGCTCTTCATATCCTACAAGGTGTCCGCTAACAATTCCAATTGTTAGCGGACACCATGTCGCGTATGGAGAGCCCCTGTGTGTCTCCACATTGGAGCTCCCCCACGAGTGACCCCATTTTGGAAACTAGACCCCCAAAGGATTATATCTAGATGCATAGTGAGCACTTTGAACCCCCAGATGCTTCACAAATTGATCCGTAATAATGAAAAAATAAATTATTTGTGGGAAAAAAGTGCTTTTTCATTTTTACGGATGAATTTCTGAAGCACCTGGGGGTTCAAAGTGCTCACTATGCATCTAGATACGTTCCTTTGGGGGTCTAGTTTCCAAAATGGGGTCACTTGTGGGGGAGCTCCAATGTTTAGGCACATAGGGGCTCTTCATATCCTACAAGGTGTCCGCTAACAATTCCAATTGTTAGCGGACACCATGTCGCGTATGGAGAGCCCCTGTGTGTCTCCACATTGGAGCTCCCCACAAGTGACCCCATTTTGGAAACTAGACCCCCAAAGGATTATATCTAGATGCATAGTGAGCACTTTGAACCCCCAGATGCTTCACAAATTGATCCGTAATAATGAAAAAAGAAATTATTTGTGGAAAAAAAGTGCTTTTTCATTTTTACGGATGAATTTCTGAAGCACCTGGGGGTTCAAAGTGCTCACTATGCATCTAGATACGTTCCTTTGGGGGTCTAGTTTCCAAAATGGGGTCACTTGTGGGAGAGCTCCAATGTGGAGACACATGGGGACCCTCCAACGCGACATGGTGTCCGCTAACAAATTGAGCTCATTTTCCATTCAAATTGTTAGCGGACACCATGTCGCGTTTGGAGGGTCCCCGTGTGTCTCCACATTGGAGCTCCCCCACAAGTGACCCCATTTTGGAAACTAGACCCCCTAAGGAACGTATCTAGATGCATAGTGAGCACTTTGAACCCCCATATGCTTCAGAAATTCATCCGTAAAAATGAAAAAGCACTTTTTTTTCCCACAAAAAATTTATTTTTTCATTATTATGGATCAATTTGTGAAGCATCTGGGGGTTCAAAGTACTCACTATGCATCTAGATATGTTCCTTTGGGGGTCTAGTTTCCAAAATGGGGTCACTTGTGGGGGAGCTCCAATGCGGAGACACACAGGGGCTCTCCATACGCGACATGGTGTCAGCTAACAATTTGAGCTCATTTTCCATTCAAATTGTTAGCGGACACCATGTCGCGTTTGGAGGGCCCCGGTGTGTCTCCACATTGGAGCTCCCCCACAGGTGACCCCATTTCGGAAACTAGACCCCCTAAGGAACATATCTAGATGCATAGTGAGCACTTTGAACCCACAGATGCTTCACAAATTCATCAATAAAAATGAAAAAGCACTTTTTTTTTCCACACAAATTTTCTTTTTTCATTTTTACAGATCAATTTGTGAAGCACCTGGGGGTAGAAAGTGCTCACTATGCATCTAGATATGTTCCTTTGGGGGTGTAGTTTCCAAAATGGGGTCACTGGTGGGGGAGCTCCAATGTGGAGACACACGGGGACCCTCCAAACGCGACATGGTGTCCGCTAACAATTTGAATGGAAAATGAGCTCAAATTGTTAGCGGACACCATGTCGCGTTTGGAGGGTCCCTGTGTGTCTCCACATTGGAGCTCCCCCACAAGTGACCCTATTTTGGAAACTAGACCCCCAAAGGAACATATCTAGGTACATAGTGAGCACTTTGAACCCCCAGATGCTTCACAAATTGATCCGTAATAATGAAAAAATAATTTTTTAGTGGAAAAAAAAGTGCTTTTTCATTTTTACGGATGAATTTCTGAAGCATATGGGGGTTCAAAGTGCTCACTATGCATCTAGATACGTTCCTTCGGGGGTCTAGTTTCCAAAATGGGGTCACTTGTGGGGGAGCTCCAATGTGGAGATACACAAGGACCCTCCAAACGCGACATGGTGTCCGCTAACAATTTGAGCTCATTTTCCATTCAAATTGTTAGCGGACACCATGTCGCGTATGGAGGGTCCCTGTGTGTCTCCACATTGGAGCTCCCCCACAAATGACCCCATTTTGGAAACTAGACCCCCTAAGGAAGGTATCTAGATGCATAGTGAGCACTTTGAACCCCCAGATGCTTCACAAATTCATTCATAAAAATTAAAAAAACACTTTTTTTTCACAAAAAAATTCTTTTTGCCTACATTTTTTCAGTTTCACATGGGCAAAGGGATAAAATACATCCCAAAATTTGTTGGGAAATTTCTCCTGAGTACACCGATACCTTATATGTGGTCATAAACCACTGTTTGGGCGCACGGCAGGGCTCAGAAGTGAAGGAGCGCCATTTCACTTTTTGAACGGAAAATTGGCTCTAAAATTCAAATTGCGCTCCTTCCCTTCTGAGCCCTGCCGTGCGCCCAAACAGTGGTTTATGACCACATATGAGGCATCGGTGTACTCAGGAGAAATTGCCCAACAAATTTTAGGATGCATTTTATCCTGTTGCCCATGTGAAAATGAAAAAATTGAGGCTAAAAGAACATTTTTGTTACAAAAATTAAAATGTACATTTTTTCCTTCAACATTATTTTAGTTCCTGTGAAGCACCTGAAGGGTTAATAATCTTCTTCAATATAGTTTTGAGTAGCTTGAGGGGTGCAGTTTTTGGAATGGTGTCACTTTTGGGTGTTTTCTGTCATGTACACCCCTCAAAGGGACTTCAAATGTGATGTGGTCACTAAAAAATTGGTTTTGTAAATTTTGCTGGAAAAATGAATAATTGCTGATGAACTTTGAACCCTTATAACGTCCTAACAAATTTTTTTTTTTCTTCCAAAATTGTGCTGATGTGAAGTAGACATGTGGGACATGTTATTTATTAACTATTTTGTGGCACATAACTCTCTGGTTTAGCAGAATAAAAATTAAAAATTTGAAAATTGCTAAATTTTCAAAATTTTTGCCAAATTTTTTATTTTTTCACAAATAAACGCAAAAATTATCGACCTAAATTTAATACTAACATGAAGCCCAATATGTCACGAAAAAACAATCTCAGAATCGCTAGGATCCGTTGAAGCGTTCCAGAGATATTACCTCATAAAGGGAGAGTGGTCAGAATTACAAAAAATGGTCTGGTCATTAAGCTGCAAAGTGACTCGGTCCTTAAGGGGTTAAGCAAAATTTATAACTGAGACAGCCATATGCAGATAGTCAACTGCTGGCTCGGCTGCCAGCTATGTCTCCCGATACACGAGCACATGCTTCACCGCATATACAATGTTCTGTGTGGGCAGAGTGAAGACACTGATGGACACCTATGGTGGAGGAACATCTACCGGCAGGACAGAAGGATTGAGCGAGACAACATGTCCGATCCTTCTCCCCCATCATGTGTGCGGGGGGTTTAGTGGCCCCACACACTGCATGTCTGGCATTGACCCACCGCCTGCAGTGATGGGGGTCTCAGGACTGACATCGCCCCATATAGCAGGGCACTGACCTCATGCATCTGTGCGATCCGCCCGGTGTAGTACAGGATCCGCTCCGTCACAGTGGTTTTCCCAGAATCAATGTGGGCAGAGATCCCGATGTTGCGAATCCTTTCATTGGGGACAAAGCCTGAGGAGCAATGTCTGCGAATGGTCAGGGGCAGCTGCAACACAAAACACAGATCTGAGGCAAATAGGAAGGAACACACAGCACATCATGACACATCATAACACAGCATGTCACACATGTCACATAACACAGCATGCTGAGACTTGTAGTTCTACAGCACGCAGCGCCCCACACAGGCTATCACCAGCCTCACCTGACACCCAGCTGTCACCCCCACGTACGGAGGGAGCCGGGGGCCGAGCACACAGGCCGCTCGGAGGACGCTCATAGCCGCCTGTGAATGTCACGCTGATCTCTGCACAGGAAGACAAGCACTTCCGGGTGTCCGATGCCGGTAAAGGTCAAACACGACCACTTCCGGCAAGTGGAACGCACACATAACTCCCGGAAGTAATGGTGAACAGTGTGTTCCCAGCTCTAAAGCTTTACTCCTCCTGCTGCCCCTTGTGCGCGGTGGTCTGTGGGGGCCCAGTGCTGCCTCTATGGTCTCTGCTGCTCATGGAGACGCTGCTCCAGGAATGACCTTGGAGCGGTCCCGGAAACATCGCAGTGATGGGGATGTACTGCTGTAAGCGAGCGCCCCCTAGCGAGGATGCTGGAGAAGGCTAGAGCAGCTCAGGCACTGCAGTGTATGGGAGGCTCAGAGCTGGACACAAGGCTCTGTGCTGTGAACATCAGCTTTCACTTTCTTTGGGCTTATTTTCGTGAATTTCTTCCAGTTAGGGAATGTATTTTCTTATTTTTTTTTGTTTATGGAGACTTCCTTGAATTGATAGACTAGAAAAGGAGTGCAACAAGTTCTACCTTTCATGTTGCACTCCGAACACCATTGATCTGTGCCCCACAATGTCCTCACAGCGCCTCACAGTCACAAGGTCCCATTGTATGCCTTCACAGCACCCATCATATGTCTTCACAGTGCCCATTGTATGTCCACACAGGGCCCATCATATGTCCTCACAGCGCCCATTGTATGTCCACACAGGGCCCATCATATGTCCTCACAAGGTCCCATCGTATGTCTTCACATCGCCTATTGTATTTCCTCACAGGGCCTATCATATGTCCTCACAGGGCCCATCATATGTCTTCAAAAGGTCCCATCGTATGTCTTCACAGCGCCCATTGTATGTCCACACAGGGCCCATCATATGTTCTCTCAAGGTCCCATCGTATGTCTTCACAGCGCCCATTGTATGTCCACACAGGGCCCATCATATGTTCTCTCAAGGTCCCATCGTATGTCTTCATAGCGCCCACTGTATGTCCTCACAAGGTCCCATCGTATGTCTTCATAGCGCCCACTGTATGTCCTCACAGGGTCCCATTGTATGTCCTCACAATGCCCTTCATATGTTCTCAGCGTGTATTGTATGTCCTCACAGGGCCCATCATATGTCCTCACAAGGTCCCATCGTATGCCCTCATAGCAACCACTGTATGTCCTCACAGGGCCCCATCATATGTCCTCATAATGCCCACTGTATGTCCTCACAGGTCTCATCATATCTTCTCACAGCACCAATCATATGTCCTCACAGGGTCCCATCGTATGTCCTCCCAATGCCCACTGTATGTCCTCACAATGCCCACTGTATGTCCTCATAACGCCCATTGTATGTCCTCACAGGGCCCTTCATATGTTCTCACAGCGCTCATCTTATGTCCTCACAAGGCCCATCATATGTCCTCACAGGGTCCCATCTTATGTCCTCATAGCTCCCATTGTATGTCCTCACAATGCCCATCGTCCTCAGTGCAGCACAACTCAAGTTAGGATTCATTTTCAAAGTGCAAATAAAAAAATCATCATAAGACATCTATTTCTAGACCATGGAGCACTGTAACATTCCCATAGATGCTCCGCTCCCCATTGCGGCTCATCTTCTTCCTCTAACCTTCTCTCTTGGCCTTATACAACTTCTTATTCTACACATGAAGCTGGGGATATGCTGGACCTGATCTTCTCCGGGCTCTGCTCAGTGCATGATTCTTCTAACTCACCCGCTCTCTGACTACAACATTTTTTCTTTTTCTGCCAAGAAGTGTCCCCCTACTCAGAACACCCTCCCTTAGGCTGGTTTCACACTTGTGGTGCAGCCAGATCAGGTTCAAAACTGGAGCATCTGCATCTGGCCATGCGTCCACAAACTGATGCCACCGTAGCTACCGGATCCAGACCTTGGGAGCCGGGAGGACTAATTAGGGAGGAGAGAATGATCAGAAGCCTGTGGTCATGCATTGTGAGATGCAGGAACTACTCTGGGCATGCTCAGTGGGGTAAAACTGATTCGGGTGGACGGATCCACACCTTCCGGATCCATCCACCATTGGACCCAATTCTGTTTGCGGACAGATAAGGACACATCCGGAAGCATATTAGTTTGGTTCCAAAAATGCATTTTCATGCGGCTAGAGAGGGTGACAAATTAACTGATGTGGTAGGATCAGGCTGAATCCTGATACCCCTGCGGCCCCATTTTAAGTATAGTGATACATGACTGATGAGGATGCTTCAGGATTTAGACAGATTACAACGCAAGACAAAAAAAATGCAGCTATAAAACCACCATTGCCAAACACAGAAATGTATGTGCCATCAATGCCCAGGAACTGATGAACAATCTACAGTCATCTTTAGCTCCCATATCCTCCTGTACAGACTCGGCATTGTCACATAATAATGCAGTGCAGAGTGCCCTGGATGAAGCGTCACCTGCTATACACAGAAAGACCCAACACAGTCGACTGATGGGCCGCCGCATGTATAAATGACCTCGAGGGAAAATAAACTTTTTATGATCTATAGTAGAATCTGAATATATACTACTTATCACCTATCCAGAGAACAAAAACTTCAGAACCATAACATGCCACAACATACTATATATTTTCATGGTTAACACCGTCTACCATAAGGGCATGTTTTTGAGGACTATATGGGAAACACTCCATCTATCTATGAAACAAGTGCAAGCACTAAGGAGTTAATGTTTCTTAAAATAACACTTTATTGAACATATATAAAGTTACAGACAATAGACCGTTTGAAATGAGGTACTTATGTGGATGAATCCAGATATAAACCACAGAGAGATGGTAACACTACTAGGACAACGAAATATTGCACATATGCCACCAGAATAGTTAGTATCATAACATACATGGGAGAAATTCAGTAGTGAGGCACAATCGCCCGATCACTTACTCACCCATAGTAATTTGTGTAGTTGCCCAGAGTTCGTTATGGTGCCCTCAGCTGTGGCCCCCCCTACGACCGTTTCGCAAGGCTTTTTCAAGGGGATTGTGATGTTACTGGCGACTTTAGCCGCCTTTTATTACTGCCGACCGCAGGATATTGAGCGCCGCCATTGCCGTTACGTCATATCCGCCGGAAAAGATTAGATGGAAACGGGGATTGTGCGCATGACGTATATACGTCAATGCGCGTGCGCACTACAACCCCGTTCCCGTCGCGTCACAAGGACACGCACCGACTCGCAATTCATTGGCAGCGGCGGCCATTTTGTTGGAGTACATTCTCCTATTAATTCAATGGGCGGAAACCTTATTTTAGCAAACAATCCGAGGACAGACTATATGTGTTGTTCCCCTAAGTGAATCTACTCATACATACAATGCATTCACTCGTTTCTCCTACAGGTGAGGTGACAAAGCATGTGTATTTTATATATACAGTAAGACCTGGAATGTGTCATAAACAATAACACACTGCAGGATTTGTAAATGTGATTAAGTACAATATAGTAAAGTGACTATTGTGCCTATATACATAGATCAATTAAATATTACATATTACAATAAAAGTTTACACAGTAAACCACTTATATAAACACCAATCACAAACCATACATAGACAAAGCAATCCTCCCTACATATATATATTAATATATATAAGTGAGACACATATATTGATTAAAAGCAAACCTTCACTATCAAAAACAACTCATTCATCCACAAATTGCCACCATGTCATCCGGCCATTGAAGACGAGGATTCTCATCTCTTCTTAATATCTTTTACTTCCAACATGTATATCTTCCTTTTTCGGCAGTTTTTTATCGGCAGCTCATTAATTCATCTAGAATAAGTTCTCCTCTCGGATAACTACAATAATATAAATGAAATTAAAATCACACAGATAAAAGATGGCAATGAAGAAATGCGCTCCCATAATCTTTACTTTTCCATTGAGACATTCTGCAGCACATGAGATACGCTTTTTTATAAAAACAGTCAGATTTGTTGGTTTTATTAAGATATTAGCCTGTTTTGGACCTCTCTTACCCGGTCCTATCCTCAGGTATAGATTTACAAGGTCATTCCTACTTGGATAGAAAGTGTCATGATCCCATTGTTTGACTGGGGATTGCAGTTATTCACAAGGTAGGTGCAGGTATAGGGCTGTATCTATGGGCATAACTACAATAGTATCAGAAATGAACGAGATACTCCATCACCCAATTACTCACATGACTCCCATGCTTCCGGAAAGTGGATGGCAACCACTGTTTCAATATGAAAAAGAAAATCCGGTGCCACTTGCGGATAATTCTTTATTTTCCAAGCTATTAAAACATCACAGATGCCCACCAAGGAGCCCTGGACGCGTATCGGAGAACAGCCCTCCGAAACGTGTCCAGGGCTCTTTGGTGGGCATCTGTGATGTTTTAATAACTTGGAAAATAAAGAATTAACTGCAAGTGGCACCGGATTTTCTTTTTCTAAACTACAATAGGTGCAGGTATAGGGCTGTACCTTATCTTTTAGCCAGGTACCAGCACACCGTGATTGACTAATTGTTTTTTTGGCAAGTTCATCTCACAAACAGTACATGTCTTACATGTTAAAGGCCCCGCTACATATAACGATGTCCCAGTGACCCGACCAACGATCGGGGTCGCTGGGACATCGTTATTTGATCGCTGGTGAGCTGTCAAACAGGCAGACTGACCAGCGAGAACGCTGGTAACCAGGGTAAACATCGGGTAACTAAGCAGAGCGCTGCACTTAATTACCCAATGTTTACCCTGGTTACCAGCTCCCAGCGTGTGCTGTGTGGCACTGGGAGGTCGTTGATCGTTGGTCTCCCGCTGTCACACACACCGATGCTGGCCGTCCAGCGGGAGACCAATGATCAAAAAATGGTCCTGGCCATTTACCACGATCAGCGAGCTGATTGCTGGTTATTGGTACGTGTCACATGCAGTGCGGCTTCGCTACGAGGTCACTGCAACATCACAAAACCGGTGAAGTTGCAACGATATCGTTAGCGATATTGTTGTGTGTAACCCGGCCTTTACTCTTTCTCTGATTAAAGATAATTACTCATGTTCATAACTTGCAAAGATTTCAGTTTTTTTGGAGCATAATATACATTATTATCTTATTCCAGCAGGCTTTGGCACAAAATAGGATATATAAAATAGCAGTATTGATGAATTCTCTCCTACGTATGAATGAAACTCAACCCCTTACAAACATCTGCCTTAATGCCCCGGTACACGGCACGACGTTGGAACAATGTCGGCAGCGATCTTGTGGGCGCGCGGTCGTTTCTGACATTGTTTTAACATCAATGGTGAGATGTCACATGTCTAGATATCGTGGACGACGCACCAACGATGTTGTGAGCAGGTATCGTTCGCACAACCCAGTGAACGATCCCTGGTTCTTGCTGTGAATGGGCGAAGTCATGAACAACATCGTTATTGCGGTGTCAAACACAACAATATACCAGATTGGTTGATCGTTGATCGTGTGGTTTGAGAACTTGTTCTCAAACCTGCGATTAATGATCCAACGATTATTCGTTACAACTTTGCAGAGTCATACGCAACGTGGTCGTAACGATGTCGCTTGAACGACTCCAAATCCCTGACGTTTAAGCGATATCATTAACAATGTCGTGCCCTGTAATGGGGCCTTTACATGTATGGCACAAGTCAGTGGCAGATTTATTTTTTGGTCTCCGCAACACTGCAAAAAAAGTGGTGTAAGACTCCTTTCACACCAGCGTTTTGCTGGCGCCGCATCTACCGGGTAACTGCCGGCTTGCGGCCCGGATCCGGCAAGCCCCATGCATTGTCTATGGGGCCTTCAGACGGGTGTGGTTCTGCCGGATGCAGCAGATCCGGCACTTGTGGCAGCGCAAAAAAAAAAACACAGCTAGCAGTCTTTTTTTCCCGCTGCCTCAAGTGATGGATCTGCCGCATCCGGTAGAACTGCACTGGCCGCACCTGTCTGCAAGCCCCATATACAATGCATGGGACTTGTCATATCCGGGCCACAAGTCGGCCATTAGGCGGCAGATGCGGCGCCACCTACTGGATTGGCTGCAAACATCAGCAAAACGCTGATTTGACAGGGGCCTAAAAAGCATTCAAAATGTCATATCTATCCCAAAATAATATTAGTAAAAATATAATCTTGCCCCACGAAAAATAAATCCACACACAGCTCCATCAACCAAAAAATGAAAATGTTCTGGGTCTAAGTAAATGGCAACAAACTCAAAAAATGTTGTTTTTTTTACAATTCTCTTTTTTTTTTTCTCCACTGAAATAATAATTAAAAAAATGAACTTGTTTAGTATCATTATAATTGTGATTGAGCTAATGAGAGGAATCATATTGCCAGGTCATTTATACCACACAATATACACTGTAAAAATAATTCCAAAAAATAATGTAAGAATTGTTTTTTGTCTGCAATTTTACTGCAGTTGCAATTTTTTTCCCTGTTTTCCAGGACATAAAATAATGGTGATATTCAAAAGTACAACTCATCCTGCAAAAAATAAGCCCTCAAACATCTGTGGAAAGAAACATAAAACGTTATGGCTCTTGGAAGAAGGGGAGGAAACCACAAAAATGGTTAATGCTCATATTAGGAAAGGGTCAAAGCGCATTTTCACTCAATGCCTACATTGGTTTCATATTTCTAATCACTGTGCAATGTCTGGTGCTCCAAGCACAGCCATCTTACCAGCTTCAGAGCAGCACGTACAAGCTGTTTAGCAAAAAGATTTTAATCGCTCCTTACTTTGCTGCGAGAGCCAGACATCAGAACTGGATGGTAATCTAGGCACCGACCAATAAACTATTAGAATAAAATTCCCTTTGTTTCACATTTATGACGATAAGACAACTCCTTTAAAGACTGTAATGTATGTAAATATCTTGTATCATTTTCTTATCATAGCATCTCACACCCAGTGAAGATTTAGAGGTGAAAATCAACAACACGCACTAATGAATGCCGATCAAAGCACCAGTGTTGGTAAGTTATCATTTTGCAGTTTGAAAAAGTTGGGGTATTCATAATGAAGATTATATGCAGTGAATATTGCAGGGTTTTTACTTATATGGTCTGCTTTTACAGGGTAATTTTATTACTCCTTTTCATGTGTCCTCCTGTTTCAGCCTCTCTAGTGTGGTCTCAGTATTAGGGTGGAAACACACTATCCTACTTACATCCAAGTTTCTCGGACAAGACTCGGATCAGTGACCCTGAACGGCCTCTCCCTTCTGGATGGGAGTGTCAGCTGCATGTGTTTTTGTGCAGCATCACACTCCCATCCTGACAGGAGAGGCCGTTCAGGGTCACTGATCCGAGTCTTGTCTGAGAAACTCGGATGTAAGTAGGATAGTGTGTTTCCATCCTTAAAGGGTATGTGCCCACAGGAAGGTTTAGTGGCGTTCAAACCGTCAGTAAACCGCTGGAAATTATCAGTTCTGAGCTCTGAAGTCTCCAGCTGTTTTCCGGCGGTTTTTTTCAGCGTGTGCACAGCGGTTTTCAGTCGGTTTTTCCAGCGTTTTTTCCGGCGGTTTTCATGGAGGATTTTGTTCATGGAACCGATCAAAAACCGCTGAAAAGAATTGACATGCTGTATGCTGCTAAACCGCTGGGAAACCGCTCAACCGCGGGCAGATCCGCTCACATAAACCACTATGTGTGCACAGCGGTTTCTAAATTAGCATAGGGTTACTTGTAAGTCCTAAAGCTGCTAAGGATTTACATAAATTTAAATAAAACCTATGCTAAACCGCCGGCGGTTTTCGCTGCTAAACCGACGTTAAACCTTCCTGTGGGCACATACCCAAAGGGGTTGTTCTACTTGGACCACCCATTTTCAATCACTATGTTTCACTGAAGTTATATTATAGTACTATAATAATCACCTATAAGCTCTTCTAGTTATGGCACTGTTCCAGCGGTGTCAGAAGTGGCTTCCCCGGGGCTACCTGCGGCTAGTCAGTGGCCATTTCACTGACCTCTCCTTCAGATGTTATTCACATCCGGCTGAAGTAAGAACTGTGACTGTTCCCTGACTTCACACTGATATCTGATTTGTCTGAGAGCAGGGAAAGTGATGTAGCTGCAGGGATCGCGTGACATAACAATGTCACACCAGCCCCGGGAGAGCCAGTGCTGACACACTGCTGGAACAGTGCTGGCAACTGAGGTGAGTGTAGTTATTATTACTTAACTTGGAAGAAACATAGTATAATTAAGAAGGGCTTGTCCAAGTAGTGGACAATTAATTTACCTTGTTATTTGGCTATATGTTTTAATAATGATTTCCCTTTTCTGTTTAGCATTCATTTTTTATTGGTGCTATAGAAAAAAATATATTTAAAGGTAACCTTCCACTACCAAACATACTATTTACCTACTCATGTATTGGTAATCTACAAGTAAATACTGTGTAAACCATGCCTGGCTGTGTTACTATCAGTGACTACAGGGATTGATGGAAGTATATTCTCCCTGCAGCATCTCATTTCCAGTCTTGCAGGAGGTGGAGGGAGCGGTGAAAGTCACTGTTCATTATACAGTGAGCGTGCTGTTATCACTCCTGCATCTTGACTGACAGCCTGCTATATAGCATATGTGTACAAAGTAGTCCCATTTAAATGTGTTAAAATTAGTAAATTATGAAAGGCATCTAAACCCTAATCTACCAGTTCCAGTCCCTAATTAAAGTAGATTCTTCTCTGGTCTATGTCAGACACAAGACACTATTTTCTGTCATGGTCCATGATCATGTGAAGGTAGCTGGTGTGGACTACTCATCTCATTTAATTACTAACCTAGCCCCCTTCTCTTTGTATACACTAGCAACAGAGTCGGACATACATATAGCGCAACCTGTGCACCCGCATGGGGGCCCGAGAGGTAAAAAGGCCTCTTTCCACCTGTAATGCAGCAAGCAGCTTTTATCACATACATAAAAAGGGGCCCATGTACTCTTCTTGCACAGAGGCCCCTTATCTGGCCACCATAGACTAGAAGGTATACAGAAGGAACAGGTTAGTTATTATAAGCACACTGACAATCGTGTACCTGACACAAACTGGACGAGGACCAGTAGAACCTGTAACTGAAGATCAGGCGTGTACTATTGGTATGTTAGTAAGTTGTATGAAGTCCATGATAAATAGGAAGATAAAAAGAGTAATGAATTTGAAGCTGAATATTAAGCTTAATTTGATTGATACCAAAAAAAAATCTGCAACATGTGGTCTATTGTTTGGTTAGAATGTATCCCATGCTATGGTAATACCAAAATCCTAAGGACAGAAGGGCAGAGGGATCAAATCAGTGCCAAAATCCACTAATTAATAAAGTCAATATTTATTGAAAACATAAATATAAAATAGAATATATGATAATAATATTGCATGTACAATAGATGGGGTGGCATACAGACAGACCAGTAATGAGACTTACCGTATATAAAACAGAATGAAAGAAATGTCAGCCTATATTGGTAAAAATAGTGAACATAAATAAGTATGAATATAGATATTAAGGAACAGTTTATATATATATATATATATATATATATACTAGAAAAAAACCTTGCAGCACTCAGCTACTACCAATGATGTACATATGCTGACAAGCTATATATATGAGAAAAAATTAAAAAACTTACGTTTTTTTCAAAAAACTCATTCTTATTATTTTTTTAAAATCTGAAGTTCTTGGTACACACATTGGCCAATGTCTGCTTGCTCGTCGACTGCGACAAAGTGACTTCAGGTCCGACGAGTCCTATCGCTGACACCCAAGTCCTCCTTGTCCACCCTACCCCACTACTAAGTGGGCGGACACCATCTAGATCCTAGATCACCTGTAGGCAACGAGGGTGCACATTGCAGTAATGGAGCCAGCCACTCCACACGATACAAAGAGAAAAAAAACTGCACAGCACTCACAGACAATGTGAAACTGGTGCCAGCAGTGATGCTGGGTCAATATACTAGAAAAAAACCTTGCAGCACTCAGCTACTACCAATGATGTACATATGCTGACAAGCTATATATATGAGAAAAAAATTAAAAACTTACATTTTTTTCAAAAAACTCATTCTTATTATTTTTTTAAAATCTGAAGTTCTTAGTACACACATTGGCCAATGTCTGCTTGCTCGTCGACTGCGACAAAGTGACTTCAGGTCCGACAAGTCCTATCGCTGACACCCAAGTCCTCCTTGTCCACCCTACCCCACTACTAAGTGGGCGGACATCATCTAGACCCTCTTTTTTTTCTCTTTTGTATCGTGTGGAGTGGCTTGCTCCATTACTGCAATGTGCACCCTCGTTGCCTACAGGTGATCTAGGGTCTAGATGGTGTCCGCCCACTTAGTAGTGGGGTAGGGTGGACAAGGAGGACTTGGGTGTCAGCGATAGGACTCGTCGGACCTGAAGTCACTTTGTCGCAGTCGACGAGCAAGCAGACATTGGCCAATGTGTGTACTAAGAACTTCAGATTTAAAAAAAATAATAAGAATGAGTTTTTAAATTTTTTCTCATATATATAGCTTGTCAGCATATGTACATCATTGGTAGTAGCTGAGTGCTGCAAGGTTTTTTTCTAGTATATTGACCCAGCATCCCTGCTGGCACCAGTTCACATTGTCTGTGAGTGCTGTGCAGTTTTTTTTCTCTTTTATATATATATATATCAGCACTTAAAAAATTATTTAATACTGCAATCAATCAACTGCAAATAATTAATAATCATTAAAAAATAGCTGCATTTGAATGAGACAAGTAGTAATACACTACAGAAATAGTAACAGCCTGTAGTGGTAAAATAATGTGCTGAGGAACTACAAGAATCAGTTAAGTACATAGTGCCAATGTGATAGTATATAGGCATACAATAAGATGGATGCAATAAACATGTTATGCTTTTTAGTAATTAGTAGATATAATATCTAAGATAGTCTATCATTTATTTCTCATAGCTCCTGTTCAGAATGATGACACCATTGATGATTTGTATGACCTGATCGAATTAGAGGGTGTTTGTCCTACAATGAATTCAGGAATTTTTTCTGCAGCAGAAGCTCCTAAAGATGAAAAAACTACTGTACCCCATGCAGAGGCAAAAAATGAGGACTGGACATACCCTGAAGAGAGCACCAACTATCTGAAGAAACATCAGTATGAAGAGCACTACCACATTCAGCACATGCATCTATCCAACGTGTTGGAAAGGGGCTTAGACGGGATTCATTCTGAAATGTGCAAGCTCAGAAGATCAGTAGGTACATTAGCTTATGGCATGAAAGAATGTGCTGACACCATGGCATTCTGCTCATCCAAGATGCTGGCTTTCCACAAGGAAATGATTATCACCACCTCGGAGACAAACCTTACTCTCAAAAATGGAGTTAATTTGCTACGGGATCTCATGGCAAAACATGAACCCTGTGTGGCAGGCACCTCTTCTAACTGTGATGGCAAATCAGACCATTCTGATAAAAGTAGTTCCAAGAGGCATGCTAGGGATATCCAACCAAGATCCTCTGGCGCTAATGATTTACATTATTCTAAAAGAAACAGGAAATAAATATCTAATTGTTAATGATAATTAGGCTGGAGTCACACTACTGTATAACTCGTGTGAGGATTGCATTGCACTTCCCGGCCTTTCCGGCAGCTCTCCTGACTTGAACGTGTCAGCTACACATTTCTATGCAGCTGTAACTCATGTCAGAACAGAAAAACAAAAAAGAAAGAGCACTCCTGTGTGGGTCGAAACGTACTGCGGACCCCACACTGATGTGCGTTCAGTCCGGCCATTTTGATACAATCCTCATGCAAATCACATGATAGTGTGATCCAGCCTTAAAAGTCTTTCCATTCTTACGTGTTGTCTTTCTAGATAGATCATTAAAATTCTTTAGCGTTAAAGGCTCATTAGTCCTATGCCCTGCTACTTCTAGCTATGCAGCTGAATTTTAGCAGATACCCTAACCTCATTTTTATAGGCCCATAGGACTGGTGTTTAATACAACAACCATTTGAAAAAGGCCCAAGTTCTTTTAATTTAGCAGAAAACTGCAAGAGAGGTCTATTTTATTTTCAGCTTTATTCCGAGACCATATGGAAGGTGAGTTTTGTACCTCCTTTCACTTGGTGTTGGTGCTGTGTGGCGGCCATTGTTGTGGTGCTGTGCCTGTGGGGTGAGATGATTGGCAGAGGGAGTTTGCCTTGCAGCATGGCTTCTGTGGGGCATCATATTCCTCCCACTGCTTGTGTAGTATTGCCCTGGCGATGGTCAGTGCACGACATTGCACCTCTGGGGTTAGGGACCTACTAAGAGGTTAGCTTCATGTAGTCCAGTCCCAACGATAACTAAAAAAATTGTGTTCAGTTTTGTATATTTTTTCTTAGCCCTAGAGGTCAATGTACACATTTTAGATGTGCAGTCTATGCTTTTTCTAAAGTTATGTTAATAAATATATTAAAAGTAGATACGGAGGAAAACAAAATGTCATGACATAAAAAGATGCAAAATCCTGTTAAATTAGAAAAGTAGGTCAGTTATTCTTTTATGGTTTATACAGAAAAATGCTTATCGGGCCTGATTGATCAGAACTGTCTTTTTGGTCCATAATAACCAGTTGGACCTCGGCTTTTATGTTAATATTAATAAATTCATGAGGTCCATGGTTTTGTTTTCTGCCAGTCAAGTGGTATGATTGTGGAGGGAGCAACAAAAATCGAGATGGACACCCCGGCTCATTCACACAAATACAGGACTGTTCTTAACAATTTATCATCCCAACAAAATGCAGTATACATGTTTATCTATGTGTTGTAATAAACTGGAAATTCTGGAATCACATAATGAATATATAGTCAATGGAAATGAGTGGTGTTGTATATAGAAAAAATAAAGAATTTGTACCCCTAAGCAGAGATTGTGGAGCTTTCATATGTGAGCTGCAATTTAAACACTGTTCTACAACTCTTGTTTTCTATACATCAGCCTGAGGTATAGTTTATTTTTAAGGCCACATGCACACGTTGAGTATTTGATGAGTTTTTTACCTCAGGATTTGTAGCCAAAACCAGGAGTGGATAATTAAATACAGAAGTGGTGCAGGTGTTTCTATTATACTTTTCCTCTGATTGCTCCACTCCTGGTTTTGTCTACAAATCCTGAGGTAAAAAAATCATCAAATACTCAGCGTGTGCACTGGCCTAATTGGGAGACTTCAAATATGTCTTAACACCCAATAAAATGTGTATACAGCACAATGACAAATGCAGAAAGATTATATTCTTTATTCTGTAAATTAGATTGCAAGGACATGTGATTCCAAAAAAAAATAAATGGCGTTTCGGCTCATCCCGAGCCTTGTTCAAATATAGTCACTACAATATAGAAAAAAGAAAAAAAATGACGCCAGTAAATAACAAAATATATAAGTACGGTTACAGCAATTATTATGGCGAAATAATGAAATCTGATATTAACTCTGTATCTATCATAAACAGGTAGCTAGTAATGTAAGGATACAATGAAGAATATAAATAAACGAGCTAATATGAAGATCCAGAGAGTAGGATATTATACCACTATATATTACAAATAATGAATTTATACCATATATTACAAATAAAGAATTCCGGGTCAAAAGGAAAAAAAGGGGGGAGAAACTCGCCTGTACTCACAGAGCAAAGGAGTCCAGGAAGCACACTGGGGCAGCTAGCATGAGGGAGGGCTATAAAGCCTATGGCAGATGGCAGCTACATGTGGTATGTAGTGAACTAATAGAGTACCATATACTGTATATGGTATACATAGGAAGTGGGAGGAGCCAAACTGAACACATTATAATGGCACAGATCAACATATGTAACGTGCATGAATGTCACAGAAAGTACTTGTGTAGCTAGACAAGGGGCTTATATGCTAAGGATATATCCCATGAATGAGCAGTGTAATGAATGCAAATGGCGTTCTGAAAAGGGGGCATGTCTCAGGTGGAGGACACAAATCGCGTCATGGTAGGTGTTTCTGAAAACGATGCGATGAGAGTCATAAGAGTGAAGTATGTAGGGAGCATCGCCCCTATAATATGACTTGTCATAAAGCCACCAAAAGACTCTAGTGTGTGGAGCACATCAGAAAGGGGTTGGGCAATAGATAGCTAGTTCACTACACACCACATGTAGCTGTCATCTGCCATAGGCTATATAGCCCTTCCTCATGCTGGCAGCTACAGTGTGCTTCCTCCTTTGCTCTGTGCACACTGGTGAGTTTTTTCCCCCTTTTTTCCCCTTTGACCAGGATTTTTGGCAGATACTTATCTTATAAGATTCTTTAGATTTGTATTATACGGTGGTATATATATCATACTTCTCATTAGCTCATTTGTTTAAATCAACATTGTATCCTTATATTGCTAGCCACCTTTTTATGATGGATGACACAGTTAATATCAGATTTCATCATGTTGCCATGATAATTGCTGTATCTATGCTTACATATTTTGTTATTTTTCTATATTGTAGTGACTGTATGTGTGGCACTCCAGTGGTCCGTTGTCACAGTGACATTGCCTCCTTCACCTTGGGTGATGTCACGCTTGGAAGCAGGAGGAGATCCCCACGCAAGGTAACCCCACACATGCATTCACCATTCCTGACTCCAGGCCAGAAGGGTGAGCTCTACACCCGAGTCAGGGGAGATGCCATGGTTCTGGACAGGAGGTGGGGTTAGGAGCAGGAAAGTGCGGGAAGGGGGAGGAAACAGCAGGGATTAGTCTGAGGACTGTGCATTTTGCTGTTTATGTGTATACAACGCTGCCACTGGCTGTCACTTTCCCTGGTTATTAAGTCTCAGTGGGATAGTGTGAGGGTGCAAGAGGTTAACAGGGGTTTCCCTCTCAAGGGGGCAGGGATATGAACTCAGTGTGAGAGAAACTGATAGCAGTGAATGAGTCTAGGGAAGATGACAGGATAGCTGATGAGTGATGTTCTGAGTGTAATGCCGGTTGATGAGATGTGACCTGCCGCACTCCAGCAAACGCAGTGTGTCATCACACTTGGTGCAAGCCATTGGACTGCTACGCACCCTTGAGGGCCATGGATACTCTGCTGGTCCTGGTGAGGAAGAACTTTGGCAGAGCCCTTCCCAGGCAACAAACAGAGTAGTGTCTGGTAACCGGACACACGACAGCAGGTAGGTCAAACACACCAAAACAAAGGAAAGATAAAGCACAAAACAAAAGCGACACAAAATAAACCAAAGACTGAAACCACAGTGGTAAGCAAAGGAGAAAGCTGAATCACAGCAGTAAATCAAAGATAAAGCTGCAGAACAGCAACAAACCTCAAAGCACTAGCACTGTCCTAACCATCGGCCACAACTGTAATAATCAGCAATTAAGCACAGCACATGGCAAGTTTAAAACTGCCTCCAGGTAGTCATGAACATTCTGGGGCTAATTGGGACATTATGGGGAAATGAGGGAGCAAACTGGACATTATGAGGCAATGGGGAATTTTAATTAGTAATACAGGTCATTATAAAGCAACGAGGGACATTAATAGACAATGGAAAACTTTATGGGGCAATGAGGGATATTATTGGGCAATGAGGAACATTATGGGACAATGAGGGACGTTATGGGGCAATGAGGGATATTATGGAATAATGAGGGACATTATGGGCAATAAGGGACATTGTACAGCAATGAGTGACATTCTTGAGCAAACTGAGACATTATAGAGCAATGGAGGACATTATGGGGTAGTGAGGGACATTATGGCCAATGAGTGACATAATGGAGTAAATTAGGACATTATGAGGCAATGAGGGGACTTTATTTGGCAAGAGGGACATTATGGATCATATTATGAGTTTATGGGGAAAACTGTGACATTATAGGACAATAGGTTACTTTATCAAGCAAATTGGGATATTATGGTGCAAAGTTGGACATTATGAGGCAATCGGGAACTTTATGGGGCCATGAGGAACATTATGGAGCAAATTGGTACATTATGTAGCAACGAGGAACAATGGGGCAATGCAAGACAATATTGAGCAAATTGGGCAATGGGGGACATTATGGAGCAATGACTTCATGGAGCATTTGGTATATGGAGCAATGAGGGACATTATGGAGCAAAAAGGGACATTATGAGACAATGGGGGACTTTATGTGGCAACAAGGGACATTATGGAGCAATGGATAACTTTATAGGGTAATGAGAAACATTAAGGGACAATGATGGATATTATGGGGCAATGAGGAACATTATGGATCAAATAAGGACATTATGGGGCAATGATAGACATTGTGGAGCAAATTGGGAACATCATAGAGCAATGAGGGACATTTTGGAGCAAATTGGAACCTTATGGGGCAATGAGGAACTTTGTGGTGCAAATTGGGGCAATTTTGGGGCAATGAAGGACATTTGGAGCTATTTGAGACATTATGGGGTAATGAGGGACATTTCAGGAAATGAGGACATTATGGGAAAATAGAGGGATATTATGTGGCAACCTGGGACATTATGGGGAAATGAGGGAAATTATGGAGAAAATTGGGACAATCATGAGGGGAATGAGGAACTTTATGGAGCAAATTGGGACAATTTTGGGGCAATGAAGGACATTATGGAGCTATTTGGGACATTATAGGGTAATAAGGAGCATTTCAGGGAAATCAGGGATATTATGGGAAAATAGAGGGATATTATGTGGCAACCAGGGACATTATGGGGCAATGACTTTATGAAGTAAATTGTGATAATATGGAGGAAATGAGGGACATTATAGGGCCAACGAGGGACGTTCTGGAATAAAGTAGGATCTTATGTGGCAATTGGTGACTTTATTGAGCAAACGTGGACTTTTTGGGGCGATAGGGGACATTATGAAGCCATGAATGACAATATGGAAAAACAATTGTGAAAGAAAAATTTGCAGTCAGATAGGGAGCGCTGGGGCATATAGACTGCACTGGTTACAAGCCTTTTATTATACCACTACACAGGGGTGCACAACTCACCTAGGTGAGCAGAAAATCCCCCAATTGCTTAATCTACCCCACTAGACCACCGGGTGCTGTTCATTGTTGTGTCTTTTTGTCTCTTTTTGTTTCTCTTAATATGGAGCAACAAGGGACATTATGGAGCAATGGGGAACTTTATGGGGCAATGAGGAATATTAAGGGACAATGAGGATATTATGGGGCAATGACGTACATTAATGGGCAAAGGGGGACATAATAGAGCATATTGGGACATTATGGGGAAAATTGGAACATTATGGGACAAATGAGGACTTTATGAAGCAAATTGGGATAATATAGGGTATTATGGGAAATTATGAGGTAATGGTGGACTTTATAGGGCAATGAGGGATATTCTGGAGCAAATTGTGACTATGTGGGGCAACGATCAGACATTGATGATCTATCCTAAGGATCAATGTTAAAATAGTAATCAACAAAAACACAGATGTGTTTTAGCGGGGCTTAAATTGGCCAAGGGAGATGACAACACAATGCCAAACTGAGCAGTTTGCAATACCAGATATGGAGCATAACATACAGCATAGGGGAAGGATGCAAAACCCAGGATGCCCAGGATATGTCTGCTAGAGCCTACAGTTTAATAGTTCTTACACTGATATACCGTTCCCTTTTAGTGTACTAAAAGAAAAAAAACTCCTGTTCTTGTGATCTGTGAGGGTTCCAGCATTGGGACACTCAGTGATAAGACATATATAAACCATCCTGTGAAACAGTAACAAATGTAATTTGTGGGAAAACCTAACACTATAGTCAGAAAAAACTATTTTTTTTAATTTTACAATTGTTTTTTTTTTAATAAAACTTTATCAACTTTATTAATGATAGATTAATCAAATTCCGTCCAGCGTCAGTATATTTTGTAATATTTGTTCAATTTATAATATTAAAATAAAAAAAATCAACAAATCAACAAAAGTGTACAAGGAAGATTTATTCTGCAATACATTATAAAGCCTGAATATAGAAATATGATTAACATATTCTTAGTTCAGAAGACTGAGAATTTCGATCAAAGTATAAATGCATTACATACAGCCTTGGTAATAATAAAATATTTTTTTCAGTTAGCCAACTTTAGAAAAAAGGGGAAACAAAGATGGATGAATGAATGAATGAATGAATGAACGGATGAATGAATAAATGATAAATTACTAGTGTACCTCTCTCATGTCATGCACATGGGCTTAATAGAAATAACTTGGTTTACTTTTATTGTAAGTCCAGCACCTTATTTTCTAACGGTATATATACAGGGATGACTTGGGGAATAAAGTGAGTCTTGTGGTCCGAAAAATATGGCATTTCTCCCACAAAATTATTGCAATTACATGTTTTGTTATACTCATGTTTATTTCCTTTGTGAATATTGGAACAACACAGAAAAAAGTAAGAAAAAAATGCAAATTGGACAAATTACACTGGGGAACACAATTTTTTAGGAGTTAGGTCAGACAACTGTTCTTAATTAATTTTTGGATGCTGAATCCAGAAATGATCTCAGTTTTTCTCTATCACGTCAAGTTTTTGAACTATAGGATTTTTGTCTTCTCAAAAATATGTAAACTACTGTACCTAAAAAGTGTTTTTTTTTTCAAGATATTGATAATTATGATGTATTGGGAGCTGCACACACCTCTCACCACACTGTCTCAGCTGTGACTACTCTTATAAGTTGCCACGTAGCTCTATATGAGTCGAATTGTAATAAGATAACAAGTCTTATTTCAGATATCAGTGCAATTGTGCATCTCTGGCAGGTAAGTTGTGGAGGAAAAACTTGACGTGCTAGAAAAAAACTGACTACATTTTTGGAATCAGCATGCCAATTTTAGTATAAATCAGCTCAAAAACCTAACTCAACAGAAAATGTTTTTCAAATTGTTCCCCAGTGTTGTCAAACAAAACTACAAAAGTAGGGCGGACAAAAATGTTGACACCCTCAACTTAATATTTGTTTGCACACCCTTTGATATAAATAACTACCAATAATTTCTTCATATAAGCATCAACAAGCTTCTTACACCTCTCAACTGGAATTTTGGACCACTTTTCTTTTGCAAACTGCTCCAGGTCTCTCATATTTGACGGGTGCCTTCTCTCAACAGCAATTTTAAGATCTCTCCACAGGTGTTCACTGTAATTTAGATATGGAATAATTACTGGCAACTTCAGGATTCTCCAGCACTTACTTTTCACCCATTTCTGAATGCAGCTTGAAGTATGTTTGGGGTCACTGTCCTACTGGAAGTCCCATGACCTATGACGCAAACCAAGCTTTCTGACACTGAGCACTACATTACCACCCAAAATCCTTTGGTAGTCTTCAGATTTCATAATGCCTTACACACAGTCAAGGCACCCTGTACAAAAGGATGCAAAACATCCCCTAAACATCTTTAAACCTCCCCCATATTTGACTGTAAGTACTTTTCTTTGTAGGCCTTATTCCGTTTTTGGTAGACAGTAGAATGATGTGCTTTACAAAAAGGTCTATCTTGGTCTCAACTGTCCAAGAGATGCTTTCCCAGAAGGATTTTGTTACTCAAGTACATATTGGCAAAGTGCAGTCTAGCATTTTTATGTCTCTGTGTCAGCATTGGGGTCCTCCTGGGACTCCAGTTGTAGCGTTTCATTCAATCAAAAAACAGATAGTTTGCACTGACACTGATATGCCCTTAGCCTGCAGGAATTCATTTAGAACTTGATTGGGGCTGCTTATCCACCATCCAGAGTATACTGTGTTGCAACATTTCATCAATTTTTCTCTGCTGTATACTGTCCAGGCAGATTAGCTACAGTGCCATGGGTTGTAAACTTCTTGATCATGTTGCACACCACTGAGGACAAATGAACATCAAGATATCTAGAGATTAATATGTAACCTTCAAATTATTGATATTTCTCAAGGATTTTGGTTATCAAGTCCTCAGACAGTTCTCTTCTCTTTCTGTTCTCCTATGTTTCATGTGTAACACATAGACAGATATTGTAAAGATTGAGTCAACTTCTCCCCTTTTTATCTGGTTTCAGGTGTGATTTTCATATTGCCCACACCTATTACTTGCCACATGTGAGTTTGAATGTGCATCACATAATTGAAACAAATTTTTGTACCCACAATTTGGAAAGGTGCAAGCAATTTTGTCCTGCCCATTTTTAGGATTTTGTGTGAAATTATGTACAATTTGAAAAGTTGTTTTGTTTTGATATACACAAAGGAAACATTTGTATGACAAAACATGAAATTGCAATAATTTTTTGGGAGATATGCTTCATTTTCTGAAAAAATTAAAGAGTGGCAACACTTTTATAGGTTCTACATATTTTATTTGTGCAGGATTGTGTGGTTAACTCTGTTCTGGCACCACTGGGTGTCTATGTACAGAACTTCACTACAAGTTATTATATAATGAACTAATAGTTAAAATGTATATTTGTGTTCATGAATGGTAATGTGTCTTGTAATTAAACATGGGGAAAATATGCAGTCTGGGGGCTTTTACGCGAATTTAAATTTGACTATTCCTAGGATGCTTCATAAATATGATTCTGTACCATACCATTATTATTATCAATCACCTGCACAGTTCAATATCTAAGTTCCCAAAGACAAGACCCCCAAAACAGCCATACTTGCATACATTATCACCAGTCTTTGCACTATCTTGGAGTCTAAACATTCCTAATCCCTTAGGTATGAACATCCCATATTTTAACCCAATGTACTTTTATCTTTTAACTCTGATATCTGAATATATCCAATGAACGGGCACAAAATTCATGAGTATTAAGTATTATGTGTATTAAATGTGGAATCTTTAGCAATCCTGAGATATTAGGATTACAGTATATACAAAGGGTCAAGGTATTCATAAGAGCTCCCAGCTCATGACCCTCAATGGAAGTCCTGACTCTTAACCCTTATATGAAAATTAAGTCTTGTGATGATCTGTCACTACATTAACCGTAAAGATGCCATGGACTGCACACATCACCTGTGACATAATACCTTTATATCTCAAATTGAGGTCAACAATAAATAATAGCGATACTCATGAAAGTGGCACCTGTGATTATTGACGTAAGATCTCCTTTATTTTTTAAGATTTTTACATAATGATTTCTGGCCATAGTATTAACAGTCACTATGTCTAAAAAATATTGCAGGTTAGAAAAGGTTATTGTTTTGAGCTTTTTTCCCAAACATCACCCACTTTATGATCATAGTAAAAAGTCACCAACGGTAAAGCCATCCCTGTAACAGCTCTTCATTGCAATATATAAAATTCATATTATATCGGAAAATAATGGAGAGTTAGTGAACAATAACGATATTGACCTCTGCACTTCTTATTCACAGTAATAATATGACATTGCTAGATAATAGGATTTAGGACAAGTACAAATTATAGCTTAAGTTTAGTTTTCTACATCTTTTACTGAACCTGGTAAAGTGCATTTTTAGCGCTAACATATTACATTGCCAACCATGATAAAGAAGTGCTGAAACTGTCCTATGCGAAGCTTTGCACAACACTAAGCTGGCACAGGAGAGCAGGCACCATCAGAACTGAACGACCTTTCAAATAAGATGCAGAACCAATCAGATGTGCATGTCTAGTTTATTTAAGAGACCCTTTTACATCTTGCATGTCCCTTGAAATGGTTCCAAGTTGATCCTAAATATTTTTGTAATTACGGATGCTAGATTCTCAGACGATCCTTCTAGATGACCATTTTTGAGATGCACCGCTCCCTAATATAAAAAAAAGAAATATATCAGTAATGTTAGAACTGCAGGCAGGTCAGTGTAGAGAAATTAATAAATACACAAGAAGCCAGATATTAGAATTCTAGGAAACTGTATATTTATACAATGCAGATCAGTTACCACAATCCTCTGTGGGTGGTGCAGTCTCAAGATCTGAGCCCAAGTCACCTGCAGGAAGTGTGTCAGCTGTAACAGAGATCAGATAACTTGCTGAAATGGCCAGGGCTGCAGATATCGGCAATGTTGGATATTTCACCCCTTAGATGCTGGGGTCAATAATGGTTGACTGCAGCATGGGCATACCCAGGATCAAAACTAGAAGGGGGGGGGGGGGGGCAAGTCATGGTCACTCCCGTCTCCTGTGGTACTCTGACGCGTGGCCGGAAAGTCATATCTGGCCCGGTGCATTGTGGGGGCTGATTACGTGTTCGGACTGGCTCCAGCGCATTCACAGTGTGAATATTGAAGCCGGGCCGAACATGTGATCAGCCCCCACAATGCACCGGCCGGATATGACGTTCTGGCCGGCGTCAGAGTACCACAGGAGGCAGGAATTTCAAAAAGAGGTGGAAACAACAAAACGAATGCTGAAGCCCAGCAGGGTGTGCTGAAAGCCAGCAAGGAGGCAGGGGTGAATGTAGCCTCTCTGCTGCATGAGGCGAACCACAAAGCGGTGCCTCCCCCTCCCACCAAACACAAGGATGTCAGCGCCCAGGGCCGGCGTCAGCACCCGGGATACCCGGGCAAATCCGGGGCCCAGGCGTGACTAGGGGCCCACCGCTGCCCTCCGCCCCGGTATTATTATTATCTCTTACCGGTGCGGTACGGTGCTTAAACGTAATTAATGTCGGACGCCGGCCGGCAGCCCCCGTTCTGCCCCCGCTTCCGGGCCGTGCCTGTGTGCGTTCCACACTGTGGACCACATGGAAGAGGGTCCCCGCTCCACCCCCTCACTTCCTCTTCTTGCGGTCCAAAGTGTGGAACGCACAGAGACTTGTCATCACCAACCCTCCACTCCTGTGTTCCACAGGCACAGCAGTACCAGTGCCACTGACACAGCAAGAAGTTAGTGTAAGGAAGCGGTGCAGGCTGCAGGGAGCCAAGGCCAGGCAGTCACTGCAGAGCGAGCTGGTGGAGTAGAGCTTGCTCTGTATACAGACAGCAGGAGGCAGCACACAGTCTGGGACGGTTGCCGGTGGGTAATAAATTCATAATGATTAAAGTCAAAGATACTCTCCCCCCCACCCTGCCCCCAGACTGTCTTTACCCCCACCCACTCCCCAGTTATGCTTGTTTAGTTGTTTTGCTGAGAGTGCAGTATTGTGCTGCCGCCCCAGTGGGGTGTATATAGAGGCAGCTGGGGTGTATATAGAGGCTGCTGGGGTGTATATAGAGGCTGCTGGGGTGTTTATAGAGGCTTCTGGGGGGTATATAGAGGCTGCTACTGGGGTGTACATGGAGGCTGCTGCTGGGGTCTACATGGAGGCTGCTACTGGGGTATAAGTGGAGGCTGCTGCTGGGGTGTATATGGAGGCTGCTGCTGGGTTATATAGAGGCTGCTACTGTGTTTATATGGAGGCTGTGCTAGTTCACATATATTATTTGGAGACTGTGCTTGACTATATACAGTTGTGGCCAAAAGTATTGACACCCCTGCAATTCTGTCAGATAATACTCAGTTTCTTCCTGAAAATGATTGCAATCACAAATTCTTTGGTAGTATTATCTTCATTTAATTTGTCTTCAATGAAAAAACACAAAAGAGAATAAAGCAAAAAGCAAAACATTGATCATTTCACACAAAACTCCAAAAATGGGCCAGACAAAAGTATTGGCACCCTCAGCCCAATACTTGGTTGCACAACCTTTAGCCAAAATAACTGCGATCAACCGCTTCCGGTAACCATCAATGAGTTTCTTACGGTACAATGCTCTGCTGGAATTTTAGACCATTCTTCTTTGGCAAACTGCTCCAGGTCCCTAATATTTGATGGGTGCCTTCTCCAAACTGCCATTTTTAGATCTCTCAACAGGTGTTCTATGGGATTCAGGTCTGGGCTCATTGCTGGCCAACTTAGAAGTCTCCAGTGCTTTCTCACAAACCATTTTCTAGTGCTTTTTGAAGTGTGTTTTGGGTCATTGTCCTGCTGGAAGACCCATGACCTCTGAGGGAGACCCAGCTTTCTCACACTGGGCCCTACATTATGCTGCAAAATTTGTTGGTAGTCTTCAGACTTTATAATGCCATGCACAAGGTCAAGCAGTCCAGTGCCAGAGGCAGCAAAGCAACCCCAAAACATCAGGGAACCTCCGCCATGTTGGACTGTAGGGACCGTGTTCTTTTCATTGAATGCCTCTTTTTTTCTCCTGTAAACTCTATGTTGATGCCTTTGCCCAAAAAACTCTACTTTTGTCTCATCTGACCAGAGAACATTCTTCCAAAACGTTTTAGGCTTTCACAAGTAAGTTTTGGCAAACTCCAGCCTGGCTTTTTTATGTCTCGGGGTAAGAAGTGGGGTCTTCCTGGGTATCCTACCTTACAGTTCCTTTTCATTCAGACACCGACAGATAGTACGGGTTGACACTGTTTTACCCTCGGACTGCAGGGCAGTTTGAACTTGTGTGGATGTTAGTCGAGGTTCTTTATCCACCATCCGCACAATCTTGCGTTGAAATCTCTCGTCAATTTTTCTTTTCCGTCCACATCTAGGGAGGTCTAGGGAGGTTAGCCACAGTGCCATGGGCTTTGAACTTCTTGATGACACTGCGCACGGTAGACAGAGGAACATTCAGGTCTTTGGAGATGGACTTGTAGCCTTGAGATTGCTCATGCTTCCTCACAATTTGTTTTCTCAAGTCCTCAGACAGTTCTTTGGTCTTCTTTCTTATCTCCATGCTCAATGTGGTACACACAAGGACACAGGACAGAGGTTGAGTCAACTTTAATCCATGTCAACTGGCTGCAAGTGTGATTTAGTTATTGCCAACACCTGTTAGGTGCCACAGGTAAGTTACAGGTGCTGTTAATTACACAAATTAGAGAAGCATCACATGATTTTTCTAACAGTGCCAATACTTTGTGTGCACCCCCTTTTTTATGTTTGGTGTGGAATTATATACAATTTGGCTGACAATTCTTTTTGTGATTTTTCTTTGAAGACAAATTAAATCAAGACAACAATACCAAAGAATTTGTGATTGCAATCATTTTCAGGAAGAAACTGAGTATTATCTGACAGAATTGCAGGGGTGTCAATACTTTTGGCCACAACTGTATAATATATATATATATATATATATATATATATATATATATATATATATATATATGTATAATATATATTAGTATATTGGTGCAGCACAACTCCCCTTGGTGCTCAGCAGTCACGGCTCCTCTCCTCCATGCTGTATAAGTATACAAGATAAAGAACTGCAGCACTCTTCTTTGTGAAACAACCGCCTTTATTCGGCCATCAGGTGGGGGGTGACAACGTTTTGGGATCCTGTCCCTTTCTCTAGCCAGAGAAAGGGACAGGATCCCGAAACGTTGTCACCCCCCACCTGATGGCCGAATAAAGGAGGTTGTTTCACAAAGAATAGTGCTGCAGTTCTTTATCTTGTATGTATGTATATATATATATATATACATATATATATATATATATATATATATATATATATATATACCGTATATACTCGCGTATAAGCCGAGTTTTTCAGCCCAAAAATTGGGTTGAAAAGTACCCCCCTCGGCTTATACGCGAGTCAGTGCTGTATACCGATGTATACATCGGTACATACCGATGTATACATCGGTATACAGCAGCCCCCGTAATCCAGGGCCCCCCCAGCCTGACTCCGGTCACCTGTAAAGGAAACTATACTTATCACTGTCCGCGCCCGCTCGCAGCTGCCGACCGCGATCCTCCATCTTGCGTCTTCTTCCTGTTTCTGTGCTCGTCGCGGGCAATGACGTCATTCCCTGCGACGAGCACAGGAAACAGGAAGAAGACGCAAGATGGAGGATCGCGGTCGGCAGCTGCGAGCGGGCGCGGACAGCGGGCAGTGATAAGTATAGTTTCCTTTACAGGTGACCGGAGTCAGGCTGGGGGGGCCCTGGATTACGGGGGCTGCTGTATACTACCGCTGGGGCTGCAATATACTACCACTGGGGCTGTATACTACCACTGGGGCTGCAATATACTACCACTGGGGCTGTATACTACCACTGGGGCTGCAATATACTACCACTGGGGCTGTATACACCACTGGGGCTGCAATATACTACCACTGGGGCTGTATACTACCGCTGGGGCTGCAATATACTACCACTGGGGCTGTATACTACCGCTGGGGCTGCAATATACTACCACTGGGGCTGTATACACCACTGGGGCTGCAATATACTACCACTGGGGCTGTATACACCACTGGGGCTGCAATATACTACCACTGGGGCTGTATACACCACTGGGGCTGTATATACTACTGGGGCTGCCTGTATACTACCACTGGGGCTGTATATACTACTGGGGCTGCCTGTATACTACTGGGGCTGCCTGTACACTACCACTGGGGCTGTATATACTACTGGGGCTGCTGCTGTATACTACCACTGGGGCTGCTGTATACTACCACTGGGGCTGCTGTATACTACCACTGGGGCTGCTGGGGCTCCTATATACTACCACTGGGACTGCTGTATACTACCACTGGGGCTGCTGGGGATGCTACATACTACCACTGGGGCTGCTGTATACTACCACTGGGAGGCCTGTATACCACTGGGGGGGGCCTGTATACCACACTGCTGGGGGCTGTATACCTGTGCTGAGGTCCACCCTCGGCTTATACACGAGTCAATAGGTTTTTCCAGATTTTTGGGGCAAAAGTAGGGGGGTCGGCTTATACACGGGTCGGCTTATACACGAGTATATACGGTGTATATATATATATATATATATATATATATATATATATATATATATATATACACACAATCGACGTCGTGCCAGTGTATATATATTTGGGGCTGCTGCTGGGCTGCCACATCCTCCTAATGATATATACAGCCCAGCAGAGCCTCCAAGTAATATATACAGCCCGCAGCCTCTATATTATACATACAAAGCCCACAGCCTCTATATTATATACACAGCCTAGCAGTCTCCATGTTATATATGAAGTCCAGCAGTCTCCATATTCTATCTACAGCCCTGCACAGCCTCTTTATTATATATACAGCCCACCCAGGTGCCTGTATATTACATATGCACAGCTCACAGCTTCTATATTGTATTCATGAATCATGGTATGTGTTAAAGGGGCCCACTGACACTGTTTCAACCGGGGCCCACAAAAACCTGGAGCCGGCCCTGTCAGCGCCATCACACGCACATACAAGAACTTCTGGATTTTTCTGTGAACAAGGAACATTAATGGCAATGGCGGGCTTGGTACAAGCATACAAACACACAATGATGGCGGCAGAGCTGTGGTCCTGTAGGCAGACATAGTCCTGCATCTTCATAGCTCAGGAAGCAGCACTAATTGCCAACCTATTATCTCTGGCACACGCCTAGAAAACTCTGGGCAGCTCCAAGGTGGCGGCTGCCTGGCACTGACTATCGTCAGACATGCCCACTATGCAGCACCGTCCACATACCATATGCAACAGCCTGCAGACTGAGCATCAACAAGCCGCCACTGCATTAAGCTGGTAAAATGGTGCATCTTCCCCAACAGACCATGCCTCCTTTTCCCGAAATGCTTAGCCAATCACAAGCGAAGCACACTGGGCTGTCCGGAGTTAATAGCAGTGACCATCCAATTGAGTTGAGTAAGGGATGTAGGACCGCGAAGGGAGACGAGCGCCACTGACCAACCGCTGCTCTCGAGACACATGGCTGGTTGCCTGTATGTAACGAGGGGGCTGCACTGGACGTGGTGTGTAAGCAGAGGGACAATGCATCCTGCACCAGGGGTGTACATAGAAATCATGGGACCTCATTGTAGAAGTTCTAATTGCCCCCCTCCCCCCAAGAAAGAAAAAAATATTTGGCTGGTGTACATATCTCACAACTTCGCAGCTGTTACAAAGTACTTTCCTCCTAGTGGAGCCCCTAGATTTCCCTTTCAGTGCCCCTATAAAGTGTGATGCCAACAAAAGTGCCCCCCAAACACTGTATGGTCCCCCACTGTGAATTCTTCCACACACACAGTATGAAGACCTTACTGTACCCCTTTCAACTACACTGGAACAGTATGATCCCCAACTGTGACCCACACACAGCCCTCCATGTAGCGTAAGGAATCATACACCTCTTCACAGTATAATGGCACCCACCACAGCCCTCAAATAGCCCTCCAAGTATTATCATGTCCCCACAGAGCCCTCCAAATATTATAATGGCTTCCATATAGTATAATTGGCTCCATATAATCCTCCATATAGTATAATGCACCCCCATAGTCCTCCATATACTATAATGCACCCCATAGTACTCCATACAGTATAATGCAAACCTCCATAGGACTTCATCACATATAATGCACCCCATAGTATTCCATACAATATATTGCACCCCATAGTATTCCATACAATATATTGTACCCCCATAGTACTCCGTACAATATAATGCACCCTCATAGGACTCCATACAATATAATGAAGCCCCATAGTACTCTATCAGATATAATGCACCCCATAGGCCTCCATCACATATAATGCACCCCCATAGAACTCCATCATATATAATGCATCCCTATAGTACTCCATCACATTTAATTCATCCCATACTACTCCATCACATATTAATGCATCCCCATAGTACTCCTTTACATATAATGCACCCCCATAGGTCTCCATCACATACTAATGCACCCTCATTACATACCCATACCCATGTCGGGAACCCGCACTAGCAGCAGGTGCCCTCTACTGAAGCCGCCCTTTGGTTACTGCTGCAGAGGAAACCTATTAAGTTGGCCTCATGATAGGGGTGCCCTGGTGAGGCGGGAGAATGGAATCTGACAAACTTCTGGGGGGGGCAGCAGCACTCCTCCTGCCTCTTGATTGGGTACGCCCATGGACTGCAGTATCTAAGAAGTCAAACTAAGGGAAATTTCCTTCTGTCAACTCATCAGCTACCAGCAATGCGGTTGTGGGGAGCCAATAAATGGTCAAGGCCTTTAAGGCCTTACTGATGCCCTCCATGCACCAATTCAATCTGGTTGAATTCAGAGCCAATAGATCCTGTATCAGTTTTATACTGACAGGAATATTATACTACAGCACTTTTTTTGTATTATTTACTTTTTTGTAGTACATGACTGATCAAATGATCAAGTACTCCAGGGGGATCAAAAAATGAATAAATGTCAAGTTTTCTATTTTTGTACTAACCACCTCCCAAAAAGAAGAGATTAAACCCAACAATAATAATTATTATTATTTATTTTTATAGTGCCATTGGTTTCATGGCGCTTTACATTAGAAGTGGGGGTAACAAGGACAGGTACAGTACATATGAGCAGTGAAGGCTTGCTGATACACGACGGGAGAGGACCTTGTCCACGAGGGCTCACAGTCTACAGGGGAAAAACTGATATGTACCATAAATTGTATCAATGACAACATTAATTCATCCAAGAAAAAAGTCTGCACCCAGCTTCATTGATAAAAAGATAAAAAATGACGATTCTCAGAAAATTGCAACATAGAGAATTTGAATTTAAAAATATGTAGTAAAGTGGAAATATTAATGCACAAAGTGCAGTACTGACGTGCAGGGTAGAATAAAGAGACGTATCAATTTTTGGGAGGTGGGAGTCCACTATGCTGGATTAATTACAATTTTTTCAAATATATTGCATATACCCCAAAATCATACTATTAAATAATACAGTGTGATGAAAACATAAAGCCTCATAAGGCTACATTAGTGGAAAAAAAGTTATGCGTCTCAGCGGGAACAGAGTGTAAAAAGAAAAAAATGATAATAAATAATAAATATTGATGCGGCAGCAAAAATCTAAGGGGGTTCAGTAACCTGGATAAAATTCTGCTAAGTAGAATATTATTTAATTATGATGCATGGACAATCATGTGATAATCTCTCATAGCAGCACAAAGGAATGGAAGTCACATGACCTGTTTATTATATACAGTATATAGTAGAAAAAATATAATTAATAGAAGCGTGTCCAGTTAGTAGGTATAGAAACAGGTATAAGAAACACATGAGGATTTTCATATTCATTTATTGAGCTGCTTTGGTAAAAATATTTAAAAAATAAAAATAAAAAATTTAACAAATTAAAAAAGGAATCTGTCACCTGGTTTTTGCTATGTTATGTTTGCTATGATGTAGGGGCTGAAACACTGATTTCAACAATGTGTCTCTTACAAGACCGGTGCAGTTTTCATAAAAACTGTTTTCTGTGCTGCAGATCTTGCAGTTCTCTGAATGCTGAGCTCTGTATAACTCCGCCCACCCCACTGATTGACAGCTTTCTGTGTATACTGCACATTGACAGAAAAATGCTAATTGGTTGTGACGGAATTAAAGAGAGAAGTTGACTTGGAGGTGTCCTGTACAGATAAAATCCTGCTGATAAAATACTCATTTTATTGAAACAGTAACTAACACATTGTGACACGTTGCTGGAACACCACATTACCGATATTGTACAATATCTTGATATTTATCCACAATTGCTTTTCACTCTTACCTTTTTGGTAATTTGGGAGGGTCCTATTTTGGTAGAAAACTGAGCTTTTTGGTGTTTCGGGGCTTCTAAGGAGAATGGTCTATCAAGCGGCTTAAACTCTGAAATCACCCGTTCCCATTCATTGTCAAATGATGGTGCATCAGCTGCAAAAGAAGATTACACAGTTACAGTTCAACAGCTATACACTTCTCAACTTTTCTCCTGCCATATACTCAGAGATAACTGGAAATTAAAGATATAGTCGATGGGAAAATTGTTGAAAAATGAAGCATACTTGTACAAGTCATATAATGGCCAGAAATAGTGTTATTCCTATTGCAGTCCCAAGGGTAAAGATGCTCCTGTAAAGATAGCCAAGCTGTAGTAAGGAGACTTATAGAGAGGATATAGGAATAGGGAGACGTATATGCCATGCAATGCTTCTCTGGAAATTTAAATATGCAAATACCATATTTTTTGTATTATAAAATGCACTTTGCCTCCCAAAAATGTGAGAGGAAAGTGGGGGGGGGTGTGATATCTTATAATCCGATTGTAGCTGACCAAGGGGAAGGCGGCAGTGGAGTGGGGTCAAAGGAGCCACCTGCCATGAGCGATGCTGCAGCAGGTGACAGGGTGATGCTGCGGGTGGTGTGGTGGGTGTCACAGGCGGTGCTGCCGCTGGTGTGGCGGGTATCACGGGCGGTGCTGCGGCAGGTCTCAGGCCAATGCTGCGGGCAGTGTGAGGTAGGAGCCATCTCAGCATTTGTGTTAAACTATATGTCAGCACTGCGGGCTTCAAGGAAATGGCATTAGAGGTGACGCATGCACAGATTGACGGGTGGCACGGTGGCTTAGTGATTAGCACTGCAGCCTTGCAGCACTGGGGTCCTGGGTTCAATTCCCACCAAGGACAACATCTGCAAAGGAGTTTGTATGTTCTCCCCCGTGTTTGCGCAGATTTCCTCTGGGCACTCCGGTTTCCTCCCACTTTTGAAAGACATACTGATAGGAAGTTTAGATTGAGAGCCCCAATGGGGACAGTGTTGCAAATGTGTATGTAAAGCACTGAGGAATTAATAGCGCTATATAAATCAATAAATAAATAATATTATTATTATATTATTGACACCTTGGCTGTGATGAGCCAAGAATTCAATCTGCGCACACGCCGCCTCTGGGTGCCATTTCCTTGAAGCACACGCAGCCTACATTTATTGTACTTTAATACAACCGCTGGTAATGCACCAGCCTCACATCACCCACAGCACCTGAAGGACACCTGTCCCACTACCCGCAACATGTCCCTGACACCTGCCACAGAACTGCCTGTGACACCCACCGCACCAACCACAGTATCACCCTGACAACCGCCGCACCACCCGCATCATTGCCTGCAACAATGCTTCCTGCTCTACCACCGCTGCCTCCACCCGGCAGACTATTTGGATTATAAAACGGACTCAGATTTTAAGACACACACCCTTTTTTAATTCAAAAATGTATTTTTCCTATTCTCTTACTCTGAATTTCAACTGTGTTTTATAATCCGCTGCCTTTTATCACCTGCAAAATACAGTAGCCTCTTTAGAGAGAAAGAAGACTACTACTGTAATGCCACCTATTGGAAGTAGCAGTCCTTAAAGTCACTAGCAACCCTTTAAAGGGCCTTGTCTCATGATTTAGAAGAATAAACAAAATTAGACACTCCATTTGTAGACACGGTGTTTTGGATTTGTTGCCCCTCATAAGCACAAGGCAGGAGAACTGGTTGGCTGGGTGACAGCAGACCGAAAAGTATGTGAAATAAGATGTCTTTTTCAGGTGGGTACTCCCCGTAAAAACTGCCACAGCAATGATGTAACAATAGGTGACCAAGATGTCAAAAAATATCCCTAATTGATAAAGTATCTACTTTTGGAAAGTGCCATATCAGAGGCTTATAAGGCATGCAATGGTCTTTAGGGAATCTACAGAAAATATGCTAAGTATGAAGAAGGTTGTAACTCCAGTTCCACCTATTGAAAGTAGGTAGCCTAAAAGACTATACTGACCCTTTAAAGAGCCTTACCACGTGACTATGAGGTTTTTTGCACATGCCTCATATACACACACAACAGCTTATTCTAAAAAAAAGTTAATTCTTTAAAGGAGGTTCTGTCACCAGGTGAAAGTGTCCAGTTTTCTCTCTTATTTTACGCTGGATGCCTTCATGAGAAAGCCAGTCTTTTTATTTTATTATTAAATCTGCTATAAGATTCTATATTTTTTATTTGGTGATTACATTTATCATTTTTACCTAGATGGTGTAGTTCAGCAGGTGTATTATGCAAAGCAGCCTAAAGACACTCCCCTACATAATCCTGTGAGCCACACCCTCTTGTATAGTTCAGGAAACTTTGTACAATATTAAAAGCATAGCACATCACTAGATCTGTATGGCAGAATTAAAAAAAAAACAGAATACTCAAGGGAGCATTGAGAATAAACAGGCGCAAAAACGTGGTGACAGGTCCTCTTTAAATTATATTTTCATCCACTGCAAAGCTATATGAAGATGTCTGTGAGAATAGACGTTTTATTGTCCACTTTAACAATGTTTAGTGTGTCTATTTTGTTAATACTAGATTATTTCCCACTCCATAAGAGGCTTAAAATCAGGAAGACTAACCCAAATGCTAAAGGTGGAAAATATTTAGAAGAGTTTGAAAGAAAAGGACTCACATTCATCCATATTTAAAAATTCCTGGTTGAGTTCTTGATCTCCAGTCTTGTTATTCTTCATTTGCTTGACAATGTGGGCACGGTCTTTGATGTGATGTCCAACAGCCATTTGTTCCACTCCACTTTCTGAATCCTTGATGGATTTCTTTGTTTCTTTTATCTGCAAATAGTAGTTTTTATTACAACTGCTATTATAACACTGTCAGAGTAGGTGCACAAGTTTAGTATTTGCAGCAGATTTTTGAAAAACAGAGTATTGGAAGGAGAAACGCTGGGTAACATAATCACGATGCATTTGCAAGTGATTTTTATGCATTTTTACTTGTGACATCATTAGTTGGTAATTGCAAAGGCAGCTGCCAACAGAGGATCTTAATGATGTGTGCCCAAGTGCATTCAGCATGGCAGAACATTCTTCAGACAACCAATAGTAACCTCATTGATAGCATACCAAATCATGTAAGTGTGTGCACTCAGTCTCAATACTGAATAAATTGAGATGGTTTGAAAATTTTGTTTCCACGTTTTTATTGTTCCCATGTCCTTAACATGTCTATCTATCCTGTGATTTCCAGAATGGAACGTCATTAACATCTTGGTGTTGCAATTTCAATATTGATGAGTGAATATATTAAAATGCATATGTTTATACTATTTCTTTTAAGTGAACAAACCCTTAAATAAACTAAGTACATTAGGTTCACTCTACCCTATGCAGTTGTACTATCACAAGTTTAGGCACTGTATGAGGTTCCGGGAATGCAAGCTCCCAGTTCTCAGAACCCCAGTTCTAGTAGTGCCAGCCTTCAGAAGTGTCACAGATGCACCTTGGGCAACTGTACACACTACACATCCCTTATGGTGGGTTTACATGCCGCGATATCGGCGTCCAACTCCGATCCAACTCCGACAAAAAGTCACGTGGTTCGCGAGTTGGACCCGATATCGCTTGTGCGTTGTACGGTTTGAACGTACAAGACGATCCTGGAACGATGCCAAAACGATATCGGGGTTGAATGAGCGTGCTATTCAACTGCCCGATATCGCATGGCCGTTGTAGCAGCATCGTAGCGTGTAACAGCACAACTACGATGTGTGCTCGCAACTCACCCATTAACTCCCATGTTAAATGGTCGTTACTGGGTTGGTGGGCGTACACATCGTAGTGACGTTGTTTCCCGATATCGCAGCGTGTAAACCGCCAATGCGATATCGGGAAAAGTGTAAAAAAATGCGCGCTCCCGCGCCGTTGTATACCGATATCGTCCCGATATCGGGACGTGTAAACCCACCATTAGACCGACCTAGTCTGTGTTGCAGAATAAAAATAGACTTAGGGCCCTTTCACATCAGCGTTTTTTGAAATTCGCTGCAGACGCGGTGAAAAAAACGCATCTGCCGCGTTTAACGCATAACCGCGACACTTGTGGCACACTTGCGGCAAGCCCCATGCAATGTCTATGGGTCTTGCGGTAAGGGTGCGGCAAGTGCGGTTTCGGCACTTGCAGCAGGTGCGGCCGCGAAACAAACCGCTGCTGACTGCGTTTTTTTTCGCGGCCGCACCTGCCGCAAGTGCCGAAACCGCACTTGCCGCACCTGCCGCACCCTTACCGCAAGCCCCATAGACATTGCATGGGGCTTGCCGCAAGTGTGCCGCAAGTGTCGCGGTTATGCGTTAAACGCGGCAGATGCGTTTTTTTTCACCGCATCTGCCGCGAATTTCAAAAAACGCTGATGTGAAAGGGCCCTTACAGAAACTTCTTCATATTAATGGTTATAAAGATATGTGTTTTGCAGTGTATTTCATGTCATCTGGTAGGTTTATGATTTTTTCAGGATGGTGATGCTTGGTGACTGTTATTTTTAGTGAGTGATGTGCCACCCTTGGCCTTACCTAAATATAAACTGTATGGCCTTCAGCACTCTCCTTGACTCGCTAGCTAATAATCATGCCTTAATATTTTCTTCACAAAACAACAACTAATTACTGCACCATGTTGCTGACTGTCAGGAAGCTCCGATGTAATATTATTAGAGACCTTTGTTGAAGCACATACTTCTTTGACAGATTGCTATTTTCTACTTCCGTCTAGGAGGGAACATGCGCTCGGCTTTAGGGTTCAAATTCATATTTCTTAGTGGCATTAGGTACAGCAGCTGCAAAGGAGCCACTGAAAGGCCAGGGTTAAATTAGTCATCAAAGCAGTAAAGTAAAATGACTTCATGCTATCCGTCAGGAAGAACAGAAAGCAGATTATACCCCGTGCTACATTTTAAGAGTTCTCAGTTAAGGCCCAGTTACACACACAGATAATGGTGCAGAGATTGTTTGCAGATCTCTGGTTGCAGTGAAATCATGGACACATTGTATCCATTTTGTGGCCATGTACAAATGTAACAATGTGTCCATGATTTCACTGCAACCAGAGATCTGCGAACGATCTCTGCACCATTATCTGTGTGTGTAACTGGGCCTATAGGCTCCTACGTGACTCAACTTTATTTTATAGTCTTCACATCACTTTATTTTATAGCTTTGATTTCCCATAAATATTCTGGTTTATAAAATTCAGAGATTGTTATAGACATAAAGCTGATGTAACACTTACACCACCAGGCGCTTTACGGGTTTGACTTGTTGCTTGGAAAATCTTAGGAGCTTCGTTACCAGTCTTGGAATATGTCATCACCGAGGAAGACTTAAATGAGTGAACATCGGGTCTGTCTGACAATCCTTCCTGCAGAGAACAAAATGAAATATGTAAAAAAAAAAAGACCTCTATTTTAAGTGTGCCTGATAGAATTCTTATCAATGTTTGATCCATATACGTTTTCACCATATGAGTGAAAAATGTTTTCTTCAAATGCAAAAAAATAAAATTTAAGATGATTTCATGATCTTTGACGAATAATACTTTGCTGATTTCTAATATTTTCTTTTTGCAGATAATCAGTATTCAAAAAATGTCAATGTGAAAGAAGAATTAGGCAACAGTTGGTTATGTGTTCTCAATGGAGAAAACACAACTACAACATATAAGTGAAACTCAAACTTCTAAATGAGGCCTAACATCAATGGGAAAGAAGTTCTCATGGTAGGACATTTATTTTAAAGGCGTTGTTCAACTACTTGGACAACCATTTCTTATTCCCCATGTGTGGTCTCATTAAAATAAAAAAGCTTATACTCACTTGCCATGTCAGCGCCAATCCTGCGGTGTTGGTGCATGTCTTCTTGGGGCTCAAGTGACGTTGTGACATCACACAAGACCCATATTCAATCACAGCTGGCTTCGCTTTCCCTGTCTTCAGATAAGTGATCAACGGGAAGTGAACAGCCAGCCACAACTCTGACTTCCTGTTGACTAACGACGCCAGCACGGGAGGGGTATACAAGCTTTTTTATATTTTAATGCACCTAGCATCAAATTTTAGATTTCACCAAGCTTGTTTCCTCATTCTTACTAGATCTTTTGGACATGGAATCAAAGATAAAGGAGGGCACCACTTAATACTAAGGGATTTATCCTAAGCATACCAAAGAAATATGAGTAAAGGCCACGTTACACACACAGATATCTGTTCAGATATTGGTCACAGATCTCTGGTTGCAGTGAAATCATGGATACATTATTCCATTTTGTGGCTGTGTAAAAAATGTAACAATGTGTCCATGATTTCACTGCAACCAGAGATCTGTGACCAATATCTGAACAGATATCTGTGTGTGTAACGTGACCTTTAAGGCAGAGAAAGAAGTATGCTACAAAAGGATGATCACCAAATAACATACAAAAGTTTACGAACATAAGGACAAAATACCATAGAGGCAAAAAATATAAAAACATTTAAAACAGCCCTAAGGCTAAAAAGTAAGTAAGTGACCGACAATAAGATAACAGCCTCTAAACACCACACCTAAAGTCAAGCAGGTATATTATGTAGTACACATATACACTGAAGGATATAGTAAATAAGGATGCCAAAAGACCAAAATCACTGGCAAACATATGCAAATACAGTAGTATAAAATTGACCCGCCCCGGGGCCGTGGGGTACCTGGTTTCAGGGTTGTAGTTCACATGGGATGTCACCGGGCCTGTTGCTCGGTTCCGTGGGCCTGGTGGTCACTGAAAAGGGGATTAAGTCAATTGGAATAAAATAAAAGATGATTCGTGACGCCACCTACGGTTCCGGTAATGTTACGGCGCTGCGGGACAGACCTCCGGGGTGATGGTGGAGCAGAAAGATGGTTACACTCCCTGTAGGTGGAGAGGGATCCTCAAGGCAGTAGAGGAGGTTAATGATGGTTTCACACAGGGATGCAGCTGCGCCAGGCCTTGTCACTGATCATCCTCCCTGCTGCGATCGGCGGCTCCTCAGGTGGAAGTACAAAAGGATGCCACACAGTCTTTTTACTCTGTACAAGTTTACTGGTAGTTCTTAATAACACAGTCCTTTTAGGTCTGCCTGGCCTGGGTAGTCACTGGGAATTAGGATGCTTTACTCAGGACCCTTAGTTGAATGCCTGCCGTTCCTGTCTGGTCCCTTCCTGCGCTCTCTCCTGTCTCCCTCAGTGCTGCAGAGCCTGAAGCCAGCTCCCACGGATCTCTCAGTGGAGGACTCTTCTCCGGGTCCCCCAGACCCTATTCGGTGCCATTTTCTGGATGCGCCGGGGATTGGCTGCGACTTCGTTTAGAAGTTCGGGCCTCCAGTTCGACGGCTCGGGGGTAGACACCCGCACCGTTCTCAGAGCTGGTTCCTCTGTTTCGGGAAAGATCCCTCCGGTCGGTAATCGTACCGGTTCCGGATTCAGGCTCACCGCACAACCGGTGCCCTTAGGATCCCCTTCCTTCCCGATGGCTTCTCCGTCCCCCACTCCTCACTCCCCAACAGAGCTTTCTGACTGGCCTGACGTTCCTCCCACCCACACACTTTCCTACCCTGTCACTCCTCCCATGGGACAGGGTCCTCCCTACAGCGGGTCCACCCACTGTCTTTTACCTAGGGTGTGTGTGGATGTGTGTTATGAGGGTCCCTTATGCAGCATCCCAATTCCTCAGTCACAGGAATACTATGCACTCTTTTATGGGTGCAGTACCCCTCCGTGGCGTCCCGACCCGTGGGGCGCCACACAATTATACTGCTAAAAATGTATAGTGCAATAAAGAAGGCACTACAACGAGAGTAGGAGCAGCCGAGCCTGTACAGACCAGGCTAGATATGCTAGTGATATAATTAATATGAAATAATAATATGCTAATATGATTATTGAGCAGAATTAATTTCAGCCTATTGGCTCAGCACTCCACACATGTCGTAATCTCTGATGTGGCCCTCGGATAAATGAATTGCCAATGCCTGATCCAACGTGATACTTTTTGACAATTGACTAACGGTTCTCAATGGGACTGAGAACTGGAAAGTTTTCTGGCCATGAACCCAAAATCTTTATGTATAGTTCCCAGGTCCAACGAGTTATCACTTTTACTTTGTGACGTGGACAAACGAAAACCCAGGAATTGTGATAAAATCCGAAAGCTGATATACAAGAATGTGTTGTCATCATTCAGGATTTGGCCCAGAAACTGATATCCAGATTGTCAGGGTGAATTGCAGAAATCTTGGAAATAAGGGACAACACTGTGAATATCGAGTCTTTCCAAAAACTTGATGCATTTGTTAATAAAATGATAAAAGCTTATGAAATGCTTATAATTGTAGTTCAGTAACCATGGAATCATCTGACCAAAGAATCTAAAAATAATGAATCAGACAGAGAAAACCAAAATTTGTATCAGTCTCAAAACTTTTGGCCAAAACGAAGATCAAGATCACGAAGCGTAAGATATGTTAGAAAGCTGCAATACCTTGTATGAAATACTTTTCTAATATTCAACACATTGCTCCATTTCCAGAAAATCCAAGCAAACATTATAAAAGAGCAGATTATACATCCAAAAAGAAAAAGATTATTATTATACAGTATTTATTAATGAAAAAAACAAGGAGAAAGTATATCAGTGAAAGGAACACGTGTGTGATATTGCTGCCAGCATGAGGATGATTCTGCTGTCACAGGATAGGGCAGCGGCTGATATTCACAGGCTCGGCTCTAGCGGGTGTGCAATGTTTTTGGAAGAGCAAATGTGAGATTGCGAGCCGATGGCACGATTATAGCACTATGATCCCAGGGCTTGAGTGTCTCGTGTGCGAGGGAAGATTAGAATTTTTTTTAACACGGGAGATGCAGCATTAGAGGGGAGATAATATTACTACATTAAAGTATGAATCACTCATATATAGATTTGGCTGATACACTGTACACATAAGCAAGTCTGTGCACCCTTCCACCCTGACCAAACATGGTAGACGGTTACAATAGAGCGTATGTGAAGGGAAAGGTTATATATAGCAAGAACGATGATATAAAAAAGTGGGCCATTAAATCAAGTCTAGGTAGAAAGTAGGCATTTTCTTGGAAAGACTAGCAGATCTTAGTCTGGCAAACGGAGAGAATTCCAAAAGGCGTGAAAAGCTTCTATTAATCGCCATCAGGAACGGTGAATGAAGACTCTGTCAGGGCACAGAGAACATCTTGGCAGCCATTGTGCAGGGGTGGAAAGCGTATCATAACCGGATCACATGCACCCTTATGACCTGGACCACAATAATTTTGTAACAGAAAACCCAGACACCAATATGATATGAAGGTTTCTTCCTGTAGATCTGCCTCTGCTTGCTTTATTTTAGGCTCACCTCACAGGACTCCAAAAAGAATAAGCCGTAAATGCAGATGATGAAGGATAATGAATATAATTCTATGAACGTGGTGCGTAATAGTAAAGTTTCTAATGAATTATTAAAGGGATAACACAAAGGAATTAGAGTGGTTGTCTCATGATAGCAATCTAATCTCAAAAAATAAGTCATTCTGCCAGATCTACTGGGGCAGCTCTGTGCTCTGTACAGGGTGGGCCATATATAGGGTGGGCCATTTATATGGATGCACCTAAATAAAATGGGAACGGTTGGTGATATCAACTTCCTGCTTGTGGCACATTAGTATATGGGAGAATGGAAGTATATGCTACAACCAGGAAGTTGATATCACCAACCTGTCACGCTTGGGAGGTAAGGGAATCAGGTAACAGGTAGTGAATTGGGCAAAAGGGGTCAGGAGAGCCTAATCTGACCCTGATCCTGGGGTCCCTGGCTCACCCTGACCTCGGAGGTAGCTCTGATAGTGAGGAGTTCCGAGCCGACACCCTGTACCCTAAAACTCCTGATTAGCCCTAGGCTGAGGGCCCCTACCTCCACCCACAGGTCAGGAATCACAGCTTCTACCAAGGAAAGACTTTAGCCCAGCAGATAATCATCAGCACAGCACCAAGACCTAGAGCACATAGCTATCAGCAGCACCTGAGAGAGGAGAGGGAAAACTATTTAAAGCCAGAGGGAGGGGATTCCAGGTGAGTCACACACTAACTTCTTAACCAGCAATTGAACATAATAGTGACTGCAGTTCTGGAGCACACCACAGGAGGCAAGGACCTTCACAACCATCAACCATGCAGCTCTTAAAGACAAACCACATACACAGCAGCATCCAACAATGTCAGCGCCGTCTAAGCGCATGACAGTACCCCCTCTTTTAAAAGAGGCCTCCAGACTCAACTACGGCACATCCGAAAGAAGTCTACATCCCCTGAGATAGGAGATATGGAAGATATTACGGTTGCCAAACCTGGCGGTAGGTCAAGGCAGCACAGCACAGGATTGCAAATAGCCGATATCCGAAAAGGTCCTACAACCCTGGAACCCGGAGCCCCTGTAGCACGCCTCCACCTGACATACTGGGACAACACCCACATATACTCATTCACACTCAGGTCTGGACCTGTACGTTTATTGCCACACATGCGGGCACAGACAGAGGGTACAGTCTTAGGCAGGAAAGTACCAGGCGTGTCTCTCAGGACCCCAGGACTTCCTCCCTTAGGACGCACCGTAGACACAACCATCCTTCCCCCTGCCCCTCTTCCTAGGACGACGCCCAGAGGCACCAGGAGTTGGGAGCGTGGCGTGCACTCCACCACCACACCAGGCAAACTCCTAACCTCCTTGAGCGAAGAAGTCGGTGTAGCCTTCACCAGCACGGTGAGACGGAAGTACCCCGGCAAGTACCCTCACAGGCAGTACCCCAGCCAACCACCTCCTGGGCCAGTCAATTACTGGGTTGTGTTTTCTCAGCCAAGGGAGACCCAAGACAATGGGGGTTGGCAAATTCCCCAAAATGTAACAAGAGAGGAACTCCTGGTGATGAGTTCTCAAGTTCACATTATGCACCACTTGGGTTAATACCGCCTGGCTGAGTGGAATTGAGTCAATGGCAGAGATAGGAATAGGTCTCGCTAAGGCGCTACAGACGAAGCCATGAGTCTGCGCAAAGCGAGAATCCATAAGAACGACTCCCGCACCGCTATCAAATAGTACCGGTATAGTCTCCGTTTTTCCATCTAACAGCACCTGGGCAGACAGAGTGAACGGAGACTTAGAAAAGAAGGAGATATAAACCCTCTGGTCGTCTCCTTCTGAACGACCAGAGGTAGGCTGCGTCTGAGACTGCGTATGTGTCCCGGAGCGATGTGGACAAACTTTGATAAAATGATCAGCTTGTCCACAATAAAAACAAGCTCCACCCACTTGACAAACTGCAACTACAGGGGGTTAAACACGAGGGCCTACTGCCCCCAACTGTATAGGTTCATCGTGTGGAGCCTCCTCAACAGGGATAGCCACAGGGGACAAAGTTGGTCTCGGTCCCTCCCTCAAATGTCTGTCTACCCTGATGGCTAGGGACATCGCAGCCTCCAATGACTCAGGTGCAGTGTACTGAACCAGGGTGTCTTGCAGTCTAGCTGACAAACCCAGACCGAACTGACTCCTGAGGGCAGGGTCGTTCCACAGGGTGTCAGTCGCCCACCTCCGAAACTCCGAGCAGTACTCCTCCACTGCTCGTGACCCCTGATTGAGTTTACGGAGGTTTGACTCAGCAAGAGTCACCCTATCTGGTTCACCGTACACCTGAGCCAGAGCAGCAAAAAAAAGTCCACCGACGGCAACGATGGTGAGTCGGTCGGGAGAGACAAGTCCCAGGTCTGGGGATCCCCCTTAAGAAGGGAGATCATAATCCCCACCCGCTGTTCCTCGCCCCCAGATGAACGGGGCCGAAGCCTGAAATAAAGCTTACAGGTCTCTTTGAACACCAATAATTTATCTCTTCCCCCAGAAAACCTATCTGGAATGGTACCTTTACACGCCGCGACGGCAGGCTGGATACATCGCGCTACAAGCTACAATTGTAGCTTGTAGCGTCCATATCGCCTGTAGTAGCGGCGTCTGAAGAGGCGACGCTACAGCCGGCGACAGATACATCTGTTTATGGTCTCTGCTCATAAACTTAAGGCAACATCGCCGATGGTAGCGAGCTGTATCGGCGTGTAAAGAGGCAACGGAAGGGAACTCTGGACACCCGGGGCTGTAGCTGCAATGTAGCTAAGGCGTGACCTCGGCTCCATGTTACCGCGCCCCATGTGCGATCATTGGTGGAAGCTGCTGCATGACGATTGGTAGTCGCTGCATAGGGAGGCATATTTAAAGGAGCTGACGAGTCACACTACACAATCGCTCGAGCGTCATGTATTAATCAGCCTCCTGCGTTGCCTGCCCAATCAGGATGTTATTGCTTCGTCCTATCAGCGTACGGAAGTCTTGTAATCCACAATTGGAGCACGCCTATGTGCTGTCCCTGCTGCACCAGGTCCGCCCATAGTAGCTGGTTGTAGCGGTGTGTAAATGAGCAACAGCTGGCTACTTGAGACACCCGGCGATGTAGCTAGCTATAGATGTAGCGTGGCGTAGCGCACCTTGTGGCGGCGTGTAAAGAGGGTGCGTTGACCGTTTGTAGCCGTTTGAGCGTGCTCGTGCACGTGAAGTAGCGCGATGTATCCAGCCTGCCGTCGCGGCGTGTAAAGGTACCAGAAGAGATCTTGGGTTCAGGTATGGCCTGGGCATGAGCCGAGGCCAGATACCCCACAATCTGCTGCAGCTGCTGCACCACCTGCGTCCGCAGACCAGTAACCTCAGCTGAGATGGTTTGCATCAGTTGTGAGAAGGCATCTGCAGAGGATGTCTGAGACATAATGGCTCAGAGAAAAAAAAGGTAATAGGCTGCTGATAATGTCACGCTTGGGAGGTAAGGGAATCAGGTAACAGGTAGGTGAATTGGGCAAAAGAGGGTCAGGAGAGCCTAATCTGACCCTGATGCTGGGGTCCCTGGCTCGCCCTGATGTCGGAGGTACCTCTGATGGTGAGGAGTTCTGAGACGCCACCCTGTACCCTAAAACTCCTGATTAGCCCTAGGCTGAGGGCCCCTACCTCCACCCACGGGTCAGGAATCACAGCTTCTCCCAAGGAAAGACTTTAACCCAGCAGCTAAGCATCAGCACAGCCCCAAGACCATGAGCATATAGCTATCAGCAGCACCTGAGAGAGGAGAAGGAAGGCTATTTAAAGCCAGGGGAGGGGATTCCAGGTGAGTCACACATTAACTCCTGTACCAGCAATTGAACATAATAGTGACTGCAGTTCTGGAGCACACCACAGGAGGCAATGACCTTCACAACCATCAACCATGCACCTCTTAAAGGTAAACCACATACACAGCAGCATCCAACAATGTCAGCGCCACCTAAGCGCGTGACACAACCGTTCCCATTTTATTTAGGTGTATCCATATAAATGGCACACCCTGTATATGGCCCATCCTGTACAATTAATAAGCAACTACCAATATTCTTATTAAATGAGTGGCATCCCCACTCTGATCATCTGTTAATAAATAAATAAAGTAATTGTCAAAAATACTCATAGGTAGCCCTAAAGCTCTGCCTCTCCCCCCCCCCCACTCAATTCCCTCCCATAAGATGGAACTTTCGGTCCCTGCCCCTCCCTTATGAGCTGTTCACATATAAGCTGCACAGACAGCCCATATGATATGAAGTCCTGACTGATTCCTGTTTAAAGGTATGTTCACACATAAGCAGGTTTTAATTACATACATCAGCTAGGGACTGCTTCAATCAGGGCGACCTTGTCGATGGTGAAGCAGCTTACTGTATCATTTTTGCAAAAAACGTATAAAACCAAAAGCTCTGTTTTTTGACACTTTTTTTTTGACAGCACTTGCTGCTAACTAGGATTTTCTATTACAACACAGTGCTTTTGTGTGATTTTTGTGCTGATTTTTGCACTCAGCTTTTGTAGTTTAGTAAATAAAGCGGTAGCACTGGGTTAGTGTGAAGTGACATCTTGCTTTTTCACTGTGAGAGGAGTCGCAGAGGTTTGTGGGATCCCACCTTACATGCCGGGATATCCTAACCCGGAAGTTCAAATTTATCTTTTGCTACAGTCAGGGCTTTTTGAGGGCATTAAGGTTCATTATGGCCACTCTTGACAATAACTTGCTAGTAAAAATCACCAGTCAATATTCTAACCTGTAAAATGGAAACCAGTACATACAGTGATTTTCTTTGACCATTGGACCATGTTTGCTTGCAAACTGGCTACAATTGGTCTGTCACATATATGGACAGCACACAGACCAAAAATACGCTGAAGTGAATGAGCCTCAATAGCGTTCGTCACAGGAGGTTAGGAATTATGACGATTCCCTGTGAGATCCATCTTTTGCTTTTCAAAATTGTCATATGTGGCAAGAAATGATGAAATGTAGTAAAGAAATGTCAGCAAATGTTTGTAATATTTTGCTTTTGGCATATTTGACCTTTATTTTATATATGATATGTGCGTGCAAATGAGATAATAACTAGCATCATCCAATATTTGGTAATCTTTGGGAGGCTCCTCAATGAGGACTAACCTAGATACTATGCATACAGAGACATCCACATAGCAACAGCCCAAACATAAGCTGCAACCGAGACAATACATATATTTAGAACTTTGCAGACTGTAATTATCAGGTTACCACTTCCCATCACTAGTGGCACAGTAATAAATTAATTTTATGAACAGTGAATGACATAGAAATGCATCTGTACATAAAGCATCACTCCAGCTTTTTTTAATTTTACCAATGAAGTGGTACTTTAAATCTAAGACCTCCTGCCCTCTGTCTTATGCTTACCTGCCATCGTCTTCATCTTTATCCAGCTTTGCTCCATTCGGTCTCCTGTGATTTGTGACCTGCCGGCATCTCCAGTGCTTCATGGAGAGCACTGGAGGTCACAAATCAATATATCTCTATGAGGCCTCGTTCTGGCACTCACAGAGTTGCATTGAGACCTTGTGAAGTAACTTCTGGCTTCAAGTCAGTCAGAAGTCACAGGCACAAGGTGGCGCCAGGAGGATGCCAAAAAACGATGACGCTGCCAGAAGGTGAGTATATGACAGGGGACTTAGTGCCACTCCAGTGCTGAAATTAAACAAAACGCTGGAGTGGTTGTTTAATGGTTGTAGGTAACAATAGGGATAAAGTCAGTGACTGCCATGGTGGCACTAGACTATTTTTGAAAGTCAAAATGCTGTTCATTTCAACAATCCCATCAAGAAATAGAGGGTTCCCCGGCTCGATAACCTCCATCAAAAAGGGGATTCTGAGGTTCTGCCTAATAGCTGCCAGGGCAGTTATTCCCCGACACTGGAGGTCCACTGAGGTCCCCACCACGGTGGAATGGATATCTGAAATGGATAGGTTGCACCGTATGGAATCGCTTGCAACGGGAGATAGTGACGCCGGTATGAACAGGGTCGCACTTGGTTCCTCTGGCAATCCTTTAAGGAGGGCCAGGGGTTCTTGACTTGGTTGCGCACCTACTCGTAATTTCCAACACCTGGGCGTCTAGACTGCTGGGTCTTTCCCATTCCCCCCCCCCCCTCTTACCCCTCCTACCCCTTTCTAATTTTTCTCTTTTTTTCTTCTCTCTTCTTATGTCTCAGTGTATACATTTCTCATTGGCTGTGTGTGTTTTCTAAGTTTTGATCCAGACGTGATTTTCAGGTAATGAAACATGCATTCTCTTGTTGGAGGTTTTACTGGTGTCCCTTTGTACCTGATTTCTTACAGCTGTAATATGCCACTGTACTAGGATCTGGATTCTGTATTGGTTATTTCTATTGTTATGCTTGTTTGAAACTTTAATAAATATATTTACAGAAAAAAAAAGAAATAGAGGGTTCGCAGATTTCTGCCCATCCCCTTCCAGTCCTTTGTAGTTTGTGGAGAAGGCAAGACCTTTAAAGGGAACCTGTCAGCTCTTTTTAACCCCTATGCTATCACTACCTGTCCCTGCACCTTGCTAGGTGATCCCCAACCACCCCTGTCTGATCTAAAAGAGCCCTATTAAGTTTAAGAAAAATAATTTATAACCTACAAGCAGTCTACATCCGTAGACTGGAAAGGCGGGCTCTGGGGCTCCATTCTCCCCTCCTCGCTGGCTCCTAGCACGCCCTGCTGGGTGTCCTCATTCCTTGTGCTGTGCCACCTCTTTTAGTAATTCATGTCTCCTCTGCTGCTATCATGAGCCGGCCGGTATGTCATATCCAGCCTGGTGCATAGTGGGGGCTGAGCATGTATTCGGCCTGGCTCCGGCACATGCGCAGTGCGCATATTGAAGTCGGTCTGTACACGTCAAACTGGCATTTGGCATCACCAAACTGACAAAGCAAATTAGTGGAGGAGAGCCATGAAAAGTCACACCACTAATGAAAGTTAGTTTCATTACAATCATAATTAAACATCATAATAATAATTTATTATCCTTCAGAAATTATGATCAGAATCGGAATAAACTTACGAACTGTTTGTGCATGTCTATCATTCTGTTCCTCATGTTTGTCATCATATTATCAATGGAATGAAACCCATCCTTGAAATCTGGAACCTACAATAGCAGATAATTCAAGAAAACATTAGATTTATCAATGTAACCATCATAGTTCCATGTTGTAAGCATACTTTGCATTTTATGGTCAGATATCTCAAAAGTAATAAATAGAATATTTGCAACCAGAGCAATATCTGCAGAAACTGCATGCATAAAAATTAGTAAGAAGTACATGCACTTATCCATACTCAGGCCTAACCTACAATGCTCTTGAGCACATAAAAGTGGGTAGCGTATTCAATAAATCTATCTGCCAACTCACAAGCAAAGAAGTTACTTTAAAATAGGAAGAATAATTTTTTTATTATGCAATGGATGTTTTCATTATGGTGGCCTTATAAATAGTCATGGCAATAACAGGAAACTCAACTCAAAGACTGGAAATCAGTGCAAGTGGAAAATCTATTATATTATATAGTAAAGTGCTTTTTTTCATTATATGAGGGTTTAATGAAAAATAATTCCTGCACCTTCGTAACTCCTCAGCGGATGGCAACACTGGTATGCGGCAGGTACTGGACTGTTCAGTAGACTCTGCTCTACAGCTAAAGTTGGCGGCAACCCTTGGCAGTGAACGGTTGTGTTCTTACAGTGTAAATAAGGGAACCCTGTGTAGATGGTCAGTCAATGCGATTTAAGCAACGTGCTGTCATTGAATTCTTGACAGAAAGTGTCACCCCAAGGGAAATTTATCAGAAAATGCAAGCTGTTTATGGTAATTGTGCTGATGTGAGCACTGTGCATCATTAGGCCAGTAGGATTAAAGATGGTGAGGGGGGAACATCTGACTTGCGAGACGAAGAAAGAGTTGGACGTACTGTGATAGCAACCACGGAGTTAAACATGCAAAACTTTGACAGACTGATTCAAGATGATCATCGTATCACTGAGAGAGAAATTGCAAGCTCATTGGCTTGTTGCGGAAACAGAGTGTCGACTTCTTCCAAGACGGCTTTAGAAAACTTGTTCATCATTGGCAGAAGTATGTGGAAAAGTGAATTCTGGTAATTAAATAGCACATTCTAATGATCATTTCTGCATTTGATTTATTAAAATATTCCCATCGAAACCCAATTTACAAAATTGGAGGCATTACTTTTCATTCAACCTTCGTACAAATGAATAATATTTATAACAATTTTGAGACTCCTTTTAATAAAGCTATTACCCAACAACTTTGGAACATGTTATATAACCGGTAGATAATTCCATAATTAGAATAATTAACTCAAGCAGTGTCCCCCAAACTGATCGCCTTCGTAATAGAGGAGAGCCAATTGGAATCTAAATGAGTGATTTAAAATAGAAGTATTGGGCAGTAAATTACCGTACCTTTTACATGACAATTACTGCCCAGTCATGCATCTAACAATGCTAAAAAAAAGTTCATCTAGCTTACATCATAAATAATGTATGATGTCACGTAACACATACAATTTCAGTTTAAATGGACTGTTCAGACCAAGCACAGTTATGTGCACCCTTGGTGTGGCCAAACAGATCAGTGCACTTCCCTCTATATCTCAGTCCATCTCTGGCTACTAAAGCCAAAGCTGTCAGTCAAGGAAGAGGGGGGTGATGGTATAAAACAAGCAGCTGGGGAGGTGCCATGCCGCACCGCACATCTCTGCTTTGTTTGAACAGTAATTTTGTGCTGACAGATTCCTTTTTATGAAATTAAATGTACTACATGACCTGATGGCACAAACGTTAACTTAAAGAGGACCTGTCACCAAACCAGGCATGGTGATCTAATTAAAGTACTGGGTGCAGCATGTCTGCTGCATCCAGGCAAGGGGTCCCCCAGCACTTGAGAAGCCCTGTACCCCGAGTAAATACACTTAGAAAACTTACATCGTGCAGCCATAAAGGAGATGGCTAGAGGCTGCAGCCAAAGGGCAGATTCACACCCCCTGCATGTGTAATCTGCCCACCGCTGCCAATCATTGTCTCCCTCTTCAGCATTATAACACAGAGTTGTTGTTTTTTCCCCAGAAATGGCCATTTAGCCCCGCCCCCTGCGATGATGCCACCGCTTATACCCGCCCTGCTCTATGTTTAACATGGAGCAGGGCAGGGAAAGGTGGTGATGTCAGAGCAGGAGGTGGGGCTATATGGCCTTTTCTGGGGAAAAAACAACAACTCTGTGTTATAATGCTGAAGAGGGAGACAATGATTGGCAGCGGTGGGCAGATTAAACATGCAGGGGGTGTGAATCTGCCCTTGGCTGCAGCCCTTAGCCACCTCCTTTATGGCTGCACGATGTAAGTTTTCTAAGTGTATTATCTCGGGGTACAGGGCTGCTCAAGTGCTGGGTGACCCTTGTCACCATGCTGCAGACATGCTGCATCCAGTGCTGTAATTAGATCACCATGCCTGGTTTGGTGACAGGTCCTCTTTAATATTTTCAATGGATTGTGATATGTTAAATGTGAAGTCAAAGTCTGCTGCATTTGTATTATAAGTGCAGAGTTAGGATCCGATCACATGATTTTTCCGGTCAATGGGAGCCACGTAGCACATTGATAATCAGGGATTTGTTTATTGTAACAATGTTCAAGACTTGCTGATGAAAATGGGCATATGACAATATCAACCATTGAAAGGCTTGAAAGTTCATTGAAAGTTCTAAGTGGAGCATAAAATATGAGCTTTATACAATGGAAAGAAATATGGATCAATCCTAGTGTTCTAATGGTCATATGCATATAAATAGGGTATATCACACCTCATTTACTAGAGCTGACGGAAAAAAAATAATGGCAGATTAGAATCAGCAACAAAGAACTGACTTAAAAACAGGTTAAATGATTCAGGCACCAATTTGCTTGTTCAACAGTGTTATGTATAAAGCAGCTCAAGTCTGCACCAAAGTCAGACATGAAAGCTGATATATAATGAAACAGTAACACTTGTGGGTCATAGGGTAAATGTGGAGGATACCTTGAATAAAGAGAGTCTAACCATCACCCTGAGTGCTAGCAGATCAGACATATATAACTACAGTCCTGGAGGGACAGCTGACACCAATGAGAAAATAGGTTGTGAGAATTTTCTTTAATTAACATAGCAAGTGAGACTTCTAGGGTTGCATTCCAGATTTGCATGTTTTTAAATATCTAATTGGTTTATACAGTAGATCAGGGGTCTCAAACTCGCGGCCCGAGGGCCGCATGCGGCCCCTGGGGCTTCACTATGCGGCCCGCGGCACCTTGGACAACTTAATGATGCATCACCCCAGTGCAGGACTAACCAGCTCTGCCACTCAGCAAGATCAATGCAAGCTGCCAGCCAATGAGAGGCCCGCAGCTGACGGCAGAATATGACGTCATATGCGGGCCTCTGGCTGGCAGACTGCATTGATCTTGATGAGCAACAGAGCTTGTCTGAGCAGCGGCTGGAGGAAGTCATAGCACAGCAGAGGCCGGAAGTCAGTACAGTGGGGACCGCGGCGGCCCCCTGCACTGGAGCGATGCATCATTAAAGTGAGAAAAGTGTGAATGTGTGTGAGAGGATGAGTGTGTAAGGGTGTGAGTATGTGAGTGAGGATGTGTCTATAAGAAAGTGTGTATGAGGTGTGTGTGAGTTTCAGTGGGTGTATGAGAGTGGGTGTATGAGGATGTGTGAATGTGTGTGAGAGTGTGTGTGTGTGTGTGGGGGGTCTGTGTGTGGGTTTGTGTGTGAGTGTGATAGAGTGTGTATTTGATTGTGTAAAAAGAAGGTAAAACAGGATGGGGGTCATCACTATAAAAGGGAATCGGGATGGGGACATCATCACTAAATGGGATCAAAATGGGGACATCACTACTAAAGAGGAATGGGATGGGGGACATCACTAGAAAAGGGGATCATGATGGGGGACATTACTACAAAAGGAGATCAGTATGGGGGACATCACTACAAAAGGGGACCAAGATCGATGGGGAACATCACTAGAAAAAGGGATCAGGATGGTGGACATCACTAGAAAAAGGGATCAGGATAGGGATCATCACTAGAAAAAGGGATCAGGATGGGGGACATCACTAGAAAAGGTGATCAGGATCGAGGACATCAGTAGAAAAGGACATTACTACAGGATGGGGACATTACTACAAGAAAGGGATTAGGATTTGTACTTTACTACAATGAGCAAAAAATTCTGGTATTTCTAAAAATATCACTTAGTCCTACAAGAGATGCGGCCCCCGCTATAAATGTTTTTCTATGTGCGGCCCACCAACCCAGCCGAGTTTGAGACCCCTGCAGTAGATGGTCATTTATGGGCAAGTTTGTGATCGAGTGGGAACAAATACTGGTATTTTCCTTCTATTTACCATGTGGCTGTGTTTCAAGAGTATGTCATTTGGCTCCTGCGATGACCAGCTATTACGCTGGGTCTGCTCCTAGCACCCACTGGTAAACTACTGATTTTGCAAATACTAGTCATGGTTTTTCAGGTAATGGAAGTCATTCAAAGGTCCAAGTCAGATGTCTCGAGTTCATCAGAAAGGAAAAGTCTTCTCAAGTCCAGAGATGGGTGTGTCGTACACGCTGGCTGGCGTCGGTTGAGTGTCTCGTCATACTCGCTTTGGCGTGACACCACTAATGGTATTGTGTAAGGGGCCAAAACCACTAGCAGGCGCCATATTTCTACACCCGTCACTTGGTTGTGGCAGTATGGCTGCCGAACAGGAAGTTGAATGCACGCGATAGGAGGATATTGGGAAGTAAGTCAGTGACGGACGGACAGCGAGATTAGGTAAGTAGAAGTGTACATGCGAAAGAGAAGTAACTTTTAACATAAAAAAGTAAGCACTTTGCATTCTGGATCCTACAAAGCCAATCTGCCCACACTAATGATAAAATGGAAGAAAAGACCAGATCTATTTAAAGTGAAACTGTTGGAAACGTTAACTCCCCATGCCCCAAACCATTAATATGACTGTGTAGTCCTGTAAAAGATAAGACATTTGATCCCTTCCAGACTAAAGCAAGACTTTGGGGTCTTAAAGTGCAATGGGGCATGAGGATGCACTTACAACTCCTCAGCCTCCGCTATATTCCCACATTTGTATAATATTCTCCTGGTTGATTGCCTGGTTATTGACCAAAGCACCAGAGCAAACAATCTGTTAATTAGACAGAGGAACATTCGGCTAGCTAGGAAATACCACAATATTGAGTAGCTGTAAGTGCATCCTCATATCTCAATGCACTTCCAGACAGTTACAAAACATACATTTCCTTTAGGATCATAAAGAGATCGAATGACTTATCTTTAAAAGAGCTACACATTCATACTAATCATTTGAGTAGGGGGTGGGTAAACATTTCTGAAAGGTTCCTTTTAAGCATTAATATGTATATCCATTTTATATGTACTGTTACACTTGCAGGGCGCAAGCGACAAAGGAGTGGACTACAATAATGTGTCATAAAGTTGTATGGCAAACAATCTTTCAACACTCGTAGCCCAAAAGACATGCACTGTACAATGATATTAATTTACTCCAAATCCAAACCCAGTGTTAGAGAAACAAATCATGCCTTCAAACTGGAAACAGTCATGGACTACTGACCATACTAGAAAAGGACGCACTAGGCATATGACACAAACTTGAGGCCTGGAAGAAAAGTAGCATTGTCAAGAGAAATATCCTGGATAGCGTACATTTAAAGACTGGTTTCTTAGTACCTTCTTGGCTGTAGAATAGTGTGAAATATGAAGTTGCTTTATGAATTATAAAGTGATGTGACAATTCAATAAAGCACAACAAGGACCACAAAATTGGGTGGAGGTGGTTAGACAGTCCATTGTCTTATGCATGGAGATTATAGAATACATTTCATTAACATACAAAATGTTTCCTTAAGGGAAAACATGGTAGACCCATATAGACAGAAAACCAAAAAGTAGGACTCTTGTACTTATTATGCATGTGAGCGGAAAACCTAAGAAGGGAGGAGACCAATAAGAAACAACAAGGACCATAAACACAACATTTGGTGTAGGTGGTTAGACAGTCCATTGTCTTTTACATGGAGATTATAGAATAAATTGACAACTGGGTCTTACCAGTTGACGGTGTGTCCCTGCACAATGAAACTATCCAATCATTGCTGTGCCAGGCCCTCTATAGACACACCGCAAAGAAAAAATGAAATGGCTCCACCCAGCTGTCAATTTCGTCATACATTTCTAGTAGGAGTAGTACAATGTAGAGTTAGAGAAGCGACTCCCAAAAGTGTCATTTCATCGAAAGTGCAAGTGTTTACCAAGAAAGACAAGTCTGTAAAGCTCATGGCTCTGAAGCTCTTCTATTGAACTGCTGGTATCAAAGTTCAGATTACAGTGTGTGAACTTGGCACAACTCCCGGGACCCCTGTGGTGTCCTTATTCTTGGTGTAACATTCCTGGGGGTTCATACTGCCTTTGTGATTAACCTGTTGCTTGCTGCATGTCTTTTATACTGGACTTTTTAAGACAGAAATTCATGTAAGTGAGGCAGAGGGCTGATTTCAGGGGACGGAGTTGACATCCTATATATAGCTGATGGAAGAATGCCAGGCTTGCTTTTATCAGCTACGCTGTGAGCAGTATAGAAAGTGACATCTGTTGTCGGGGCTCAACAGCACTAAACTGGTACATCAGTGCCTGTAAGTGTAATTACTTGCCTCGCTGGGTAGCCGAAACGGTCAATAGAACAGTATTAATGAGTGTTACCCTATAATAAGAATGATACTGTCGGGGAACAGCTGGGGATTATATCATAGAAAAAGACAAGTGAAAACACTGGCAGCTATAGGCTGGCATTATAGCACCTGCACCTATGGGAACAATCAGCTCTTTGAAATGAATCTGACTATAAAATCTCAGCTGATGACAGCGTGAACTGAGGAACGGCTTCCAGAGCGCTTACCCTGTGATCTTCTCTCAGAGCCACCTGGGAACCTTGCTGCCCTCTCCGGCCATAAGATCTGCCATCTGTCAAACTGAAAAAGGGATCCCGGCCAAAAGGATCAGAGAAACTTCTCATCATCTGTCTCACATGTTCTTGGTGTGCGGTGAATGGATCCCTATAAAGACGGCAGTATTATCATCAGTGACAATGTGATCAGCATGGTTTATGATATTTGAAAATACATCATTAAGAAAATATTTTGATATATGGAACAAAAATCTGAAGAAATAAACACTTGTGTATCCCATATAGCGGCAACATATTCATACCGCTAAGCAGACATTTTCCTCATTTTCTCTCCCCATTTGAACTCATGATGTAGTGGAAAAATAAATATAACCTCAAGTACGGTAAATGATTTTGTATTGTGGGATGAAAATCAAACTCGGAACCATCACACTGCAAGGCAAGAGTAACAGCTGTGGTTTTATGGGTTCCATCTGTGCAGGATATTGTACATTTTCCCTTGTAAGGGCTTGTTCACACACTGCGGTTTTTCCTTGTATATTTATTTAAAATCCGCTACAGTTTACTTTCTCAGCCAAGTGAATGGGATTCCTGAAGTCTCATGCTGCTTATTTTTTCTTTGGAAGTCAAAGCATCAAATTTTTTTTTCTTCAATTTTTCAGCATATCAATTCTGCGTTTTGCAATTCTTCATAAAGTTATATGAATAAGGAAGAAAACGCAAGAAAAAAACACATTACAAAGCACATATTATGAGTTTTTTGTGCTAAAACTCTGGGTTTTGGTGCAAATACTCAATATGGGCACATACCCTGACACACAAGTAGTGCAATTTAGTTGCTCAGCTTAAAGAGAACCGACCACCAGGATTTAACCACCTGTAAATCAGTGCAGCAGGTGATTGATGTGTGCAGCATGACATCACTATTTGGGTTTGTCTTCTATTTCTCCCCTGTGAGCTTATCTTTCTGCTGTAAGTCAAACCTCCCTTGGATGAGTCTGGATGAGAGGGGGGGGGGTTCGGTTTACAGCACAAAGACAAGCCCACAGGGGAGGAATAAAAAACAAACCCAAATAGTGATGTCATGCTGCACATGTCAATCACCTGCTGCACTGATTTACAGGTAGTTACATCCTGGTGATTAGTTCCCTTTAAAGACCAAATGGCTACATGAGAAAGAAATCTAGTGTTCCACAAATAGCTTTTTGGGGGGAATCATTTGACAGGAAAACCCTTTGCCAAGTAGATTTATAACCTCAAACACTACCCTAAATATATACTGTATTTGATACTGTAGTCAGACAGTTGAGTATTTTGAATACCAAAAAATAGACAAACTCCTACATGTATGAAACAATTGAAAAACAAATAAATATACATGTTTTATTAACATAATTCATTATCCACAAGACTTACTAAAAAACACTATAAAGAGTCAGAAAGAAAAGATGAAGCATGAAAAGAGGAGGAAAAATGGTGAGAAAAATGAACAGACAACTGTCCTCAGAGTTAGTGTATCATTCAGACTATGAGACCAAACTTGTTCCCCAAAGAATTTAGCAGGAAAGTGGGGGGGGGGGGGAGCATCTTAAAGTCCGGATGTACCTGGCTGTGGCTGTGGGGGGAGGGGAAGGGACAGTGACAGTGACGCAGGGTCACAAGAATAAGGAGTCGCAGGAGTCGGCACTCGGGCTACCACGTCTACTCGCTGTTTAAAGGGAAGAAAAATCACTGATCTCCACGCCCATAATCTCCTGCCTACCTCTCTGCAATGAAGCTGGAGTTGAAAGGTGGGTGGGATTATAGACGAGGGGAGCAGTAATAAATACAATGACACTGGGGTGGTGCATGCGCAGATTACAATCTCCGGAACCATTTTATTGCAGACTGTCTGTAGAATTCTCAGATCTTTAATAAAATGGCGCCAGCCCATGTGCGATCCTATTTTACGCTACTTTCACATCAGCGATTTTTTCAGCGCACGGCAGATCTGGCAGTTTTGCCGCATCTGTCGCGAAATGGATCACTTGCAGGAAAATTGCGTTTGGCCCCATTTATTCCCTCTAGGACTTGCGGTCATGTGCGCCAAGAGCAGTTTTGCCACGATCCAACCAATCCGGCACTTGCGGCAACAGAGAAAAAACCGCTGCAAGCGTAGGGACGAATTAGGCCAAACACACTCTTGTCGCAAGTGTCCCATTATGGCTGCAGATGCAGCAATACTGCCGTATCTGCCACAAATTTAAAAAAATCGCTGATGTGAAAGCTACCTTAGAGTCTAGTCCAGTTTTAGACTTTAAGATGCGACTGCAAATTCTGTTGCAGGCACCATTTTGGTAGAGACCTGAGGATTCTACAGACTGTTTTCCATATAATGGGCAGGAGATTGCGGCCTCTATATGTGCCGCCCTTGTGCCATTTTATTGCAGGCAGTCAGTTTGCAGAAGCACACTACATATTTATTGCTCCCCACGCCCATAATCCTAGGTGCGGACCAGCGAGCAAATATACTGGCAGCTGACATTGGTGTAAGTGTACATGACAGTGACATTTGTGCTACCTGTTGCTTACAAGGTGAAGTCAATTGCCGGTGTGTCTTCACACAACGCACTGAGGGAGCGGTGGGAAAGTACGGTAAGTAGAATCGGTTATTTTTTTATGTCTGTAGCGTAATGGGAAACATACTGTATATGACAGGTTGGGTCCATGTATACCAGGATGGGGCCAGAATAAGGGCCATATATACCAGGATGTGGCCATATATTCAAGAATCGGCCCTAGATGAGGGCCATATATACCATGATAGAGCTATATATACCAGGATAGGACAAAGATGGATGACATACACACAAGGGCCACTTAATATGGTGGTTATGGTGGTTTCCGCAAGGATTCCACCCCAGGGCTAGGTTCTTCCCTGGAGGGATATCTGGCTAGTCCCGTGTTTGAGACTTTTAATTGAGACTCCACGGACTTCATTTGCATATTCAAATTCCCAGGGGGCAATGCATCATGGATTTCACTGTGTTTGAGCGCTTTAGCCGGCTGCCCGCAGTGTTTTCCTTGACTGGTCTCCCTGAGATCAGTGGGTGCTTTGTGATGTTGGTCTGCCAGGCATTGCTCCCACCTAGCCAGAATCCTACTCCACACTGATGAGGGGCAATACGCTGAAACAGCTGTCTGTGGATGGATACCGGGCTCTGTTAATTCCCTTGTCATATCCTTAACTCGTAATTGAGCAGGATATTGACTAAAAGGGCTACTTAATATGGTAGTTATGGTGGTCTCTGCAAGGATTCCACTCCAGGGCTAGGTCCTTCCCTGGAGGGATATCTGGCTAGCCCCGTGTTTGAGACTCTTAATCGAGGCTCCGCAGACTTCATTTGCATATAGACACAAGGATGGGGGAAATATATACCTGGGAGGGGCACATGATGGGGGACATTAGTATAGGATTAGGGGATATTATCCCCAAAACAGTGTCAGCAGCAGATCCCCCCATAACAGTGCATCACAACCTCATTTTGTGCTTCAAATCTTTTCAATTTTCCTCTAAAACCTAGGTGCATCTAACGGGCCAATGCATCTTATAGTCCAAAAAATATGACACATTAGTATATATAATGAACATGGTAGACCCACTGCACACCGCTGTGACAGCCCTGCAGCTTAGCCCCACCCCCTGTGGTCCCTGCAATCCTGCCTCATGCACCCCGGCTCCACCACCGCATCCCCCCATCGGTAAGTTTTTTTAAACACAAAATACGGATTATAAGACAGACATACAACAGACATGCAATATAGTAGATTGATATAACAAATGTAAGTAGAAGTGATGAAAGGTCAAAAGCACTGTGCACTATACCCCATAAAACAATACAGACTCAAATTACTTGGTGTAATGTTCTATTGCTCTTACGCCTCACACTCTAACTTGCGTTTCGCAGTTTGCTCCCTCAGGGAGTCACTTCAACTTTCTGCAGCATGTGTGATTTTTTGCAAATCCCATTCAGATATGGCAAAGGGATTTTCTCAGTTGCAGAAATATTTGTAACTAATTTTCCGTGTATGAACATATCCTACAACCAGTTTTTTCCTTTGTCAATGTGTTTCATTAAATAAGAAAAGCCTCTTATGAAAGTCAAATAAATATCCCTGGAAATCACAGATGCAAGAAAATACTGAGTAAACATGTGGCGGCTCTGTATTAGATTACCATGTTGCTTTTCTCAGACAAGTGATAATTAAAGAATTGTGACAAATATATTTTTAGTAAGTGCAGACTCATAATTCCAAGAACCTGCGACAAACATGTCCAGACATGAAATCTGATTTATTTTAAGGTAAACAGTATTTAATTTCCAAAACCATATAAAAGATGGCCCTTAAAACAGCTTAACTGTGTCATGCACTATAACCTTGATCATAAGAATATTATCATTATCATAGTACCAGGCTGCGCTAACACGATCAGCTTTGCCTCCTGAATCAAAATATTTAATATCCAAATTATATTTTTTTAGCTGCCAAATTAAAAAATCCAAATGTTTACTTGTAAATAAAAGTGAGCAATTTCATTAAGGCTGGATTCACACTGGCATTTTTTGCCATCCGTGTGTATCCAGCTTGAACAGGATGCACCCGCATCAGTTTTAGGCCCCATTGACTTTCAATGGTCCCGGATGGACATTTTGGTGCATCCAATTCTTCCCATTTGCTCCAGATCCGGGTGTCACCTGTTTTTTTTTTCCCTGAAACTAAAAAACACATTTTCTTGCGATTTTGGTCAATAGTCGATTTTGTGACAAAACCCGGAAGCACCCGGATCCCAGGCACTATGGGTTGATTTAAAACAGGGCTCTATGTAACACAGATTCGGCGGACTCCGAATCCTTTTGGATCTGGATGCCGGATTCGGGTTTTGGAACTGCACATGAACAGACCGCAGTTGCAAATGACACGCTCCCTATTCCCTCACATCATTCATTTCCCCAGCTGTCACTACAAACCTACAAACTAAAATATTTAACCTCTCTCACTAACCTGGCATCTTTTCTTTCTCCTTCAAACCTGCCAGCATACATCCATTACTTAAAAGACCTTACGTCAACCAGAACTGTGCTGCTAACTACAGACCTGTTCTGTAATCTCCCCTTCATCTCTAAACTTCTGTAACGTTTGGTCCACTCTCATCTAATTCGTTATCACTCAGAAAACTCTATTCTTGACCCTTTACATATCAATTACGGCTCCTTACACTCTAGTGAAACTGCCCTTACTAAAGTCTCTAATGATCTACTTACATCTAAATCGAATAGTCACTACTCAATGCTTATTCTCTTGGATCTCTGTGTAGCATTCTACATTGTGGATCACCAGCTCCTCCCCACTTTGCCCCACTCTATTAGGCTCAACGATACCACTCTCCTGGTTCTACTCCTACCTCTCTGACGGCTCCTTCACTGTATCTTTTGCCGATTCCTCTTTCTCTCCTCTTCCACTTACTGTCAGGGTTCGTCAGGGTTCAGTCCTGGGCCCCCTCCTGTTCTCTCTATACATTGCCCCTATTGGATAAACCACCAGTAGATTCAGTTTTCAGCACCATCTATATGCTGATGACACCGAATTATAAACATCATGTCTGTACATCACATCTGCATTACTAAAAAATACCAGTAATTGTCTGTTTTCTCTAACATGATGTGCTCCCTCTATCTAAAACTGAATCTGTCAAAAACTCAACTTCTCGTGTTTCCTCCCTCTACTAAACTTTCTAATCCCAATATTGACTCTGCAAAAACCCTTACTGTTTTAATTCATTCTTGTCTGGACTATTGTAACTTTTAACTAATTGATCTCCCTCTTACTAAACTCTTCTCTCTCTAATCCATCCTGAATGCAGCAGCCGGGATCATATTCCCCTACAACCACTTCATCGGTGTCTTTACCCTGTGCCAGTCATTGCATTGGCTGCCCATTCACTACAGAGTATAATATAAATGTATCACTCTGACCCACAAAGACCTCCACAGTTCTGCACTGTTCTACATCTCCTCCCTCATTTCTGTCTATGGCCGGCTTCACACTATGGCAGAATCAGGTCCGGGGCTACAGCCCTATGGGGCCAGATGGAACCGGATGGCAGCTATCTGCTATCCGGTTTCCATCTGTCCGGGAGGATCCGGGTGAATTTGGATTTTCCTCCCGGACACAAAAACGTTGCTTGTTTCTGAATAGTCTTACTCTGCAATGTCTGATATTCTCTGTACATGGCCCCTCTGAGTTGTAAAGTGTGCGGAACACTGCATTTTGTGCTTTATAAGATGCACCGGATTATAAAACGCATCCCAAATTTGGTGAGGGAAAAGAGAATTTTTTTTTTTTTAATGTTAAATGGGGTCCTGTCTTATAATTCCAGGGTCCATCTTACAATTAGTATATGTGTCCCTCATCCTTATACATGACCAACCTCCATTCTTGTATATATGTCCCCCATCCTGGTACATGTAAGAAAAAGAGAGAGAAGGGGCGCATGTGTAGGATCACTATAGCTCAGTTAATATGGCGTTATTACAGGTGGCCACTCACCTGTTTGGGTTGTGCACGACCTGCACAACCCGGTGTAATAGCCTCTGATATATGGGGGACCCCCGGCAATGTGCACACTCCGCTCCTTCGACCTCGCTGGTCCCCAGCTGTCCGTACAGGACCTTTCCGGTCACGTGGCGCCGGTCCCGGATGTGCGTCACTGCTTTTTATCTAGGGAACGCCAGATCCTTCACCACTGTGCCCTCGCTGTGCTGCTCCAGCCGCTGATCCCTCAGGGGGAATAGAAGCTTGTAAGAATATGATTTAGCGGTCTTGTAGAAGCGCTACTAAAGCTCAGGCACCAGGATGATAAGGTTTATGAACAGCAATCTTTATTTTCCCCTCACAGCTCCACAACATGTTTCAACTGCTCAAGGCAGTCTTCCTCAGGAAGACTGCCTTGAGCAGTTGAAACATGTTGTGGAGCTGTGAGGGGAAAATAAAGATTGCTGTTCATAAACCTTATCAGCCTGGTGCCTGAGCTTTAGTAGCGCTTCTACAAGACCGCTAAATCATATTCTTACAACCATCCTGGTACATGGCTCCACCATCCTGGCATATATCTCTCCCATCCTGGTACACGGCCCCCCACCCTGGTTATATTTCCCCTATCTTGGTGCATGGCCCGCCCATCCTGAACCCACCATGGCTAACTGAGAGGGGGCTGCGGTAGTGGAGCGGAGGTGCAGTAGTCAGGTTTGCAAGGTGCCCTGGAGGGTGGGGGCAAAGCTCCGGGCCTGGAGCTGCTGGGATGTTGCGGAAGTATGCAGTAAGGGGCCACAATTTTTCATGTGCCTGCATGCATTGCCAAGCTGCAACTCGGCCTCTAGCGCCAGACTTTCAGAAAATGGCAGCAGATCGAGCTCCTCTGCCATTTTCTGGAAGTCTGGATGGTGGAGGCCAAGTTGCAGCCTGGTAATGCATGCAGGCACATGGAAAATAGTAGCCTCCACCACACACAGCTGCGACACCCCCACCCCTGTGGACCCTGTAAACCTGCCTCCTGCACCCCCGCTCCACCACCACATCAGCCCCTCTGTAATTTTATTATTTTTTTTAAACACAAAATTCTGATTATAAAACGTACCCCCATTTTTCCCCCATTTTGAGGGAGAGTGTGTCTTATAATCTGAAAAATACTGTATGTAGATGCTCAACCTTACTCGCATGCATATTGCAAGGAGTAGTGCCAGAATTAAGAACGTAAAGCCAAAGAAAGGAGATTGGGCAGGGGCTTTTTCATAAAAATAGTTATTCCCTCTAATACTTGGCTAAACTTGGAAAGTCTAAAAAGTTGCTTAACAATGTGTTCATTTACATAAAAACAAAAATGTTACATCAAAGTCTGAAAGAAAACGTCACATAAGAGGAAGACCGTGTGGCAAAATGATTAACTACAAACACAATATATCAAAGAGTAATTTTATATGATCGGTCACATATTGTATCATTCCTTCCTAAAAAGATGCCTGGCAGAAACTGCTGTATATTGCACATTAAAGCTGTCCAAGAGATTTCACACAGCGCTGGCCAATTTTCCAACATCGCACTGTAAGAATAATGAGATTCCGACACAGACATGAAACAAAATCAATTTTAAGGAACACTTATCCAGCTGATGATGTCATGAAACCATCAATACAGAATGAGAATATGTTCCAAGGCTCAATCCTCTGTTATTGTCCAAGGGAAATTCAACTCCTATAGGCAACCTAAAGTTGGACTGACCATAGCCCCACTAACTAAGTAAAAGGGGGCAAACTAAAAAAAAGTGTCAGCACAATTTTCCCATGATTGGAAAATATAATCGGAATGTACCTTAAATGTATGGCTGGTTTCCCAGATGTGTTGCTGAGCTTTCCTCCTGAGGAAAATTTCCAGTTCACTAAGCCAGAGGTTCTGACTCCCCACCCTATAGCTTAGGAGCCACATGTCGTTTCAGGCCCATGATGTGTGGCTCACGGCAGTATTCCAGCTCGGCACATTAGCACGGGTCTAGCAAACAGCTATGAAGAACAGGCCTACAGATTGTGACTTTTCTTGTTGTCACTCCACATAGTAGAGCAATCTGGCAGTAAGGTAGGAACACCTGGAACTTGGTATATTGCTTCAGTGTGATTTCTGTGGAAAAGCTTTTGCTGTCATTATATGGGGCTCTGGGTATCACTACTTTGATGGGGGTGGGAGCTTGATGTGGCTCAAGACCATCATAGTTGGGTGTGGCTCACAACCCTCATAGTTGGGTGTGGCTCATGACCCTCATAGTTGGGTGTGGCTCACGACCATCATAGTTGGGTGTGGCTCACGACCCTCATAGTTGGGAGTGGCTCACGACACTCATAGTTGGGTGTGGCTCACGTCACCATCATAGTTGGGTGTGGCTCCTCATGTTGGTTTGTCACGACCTCATAGTTGGGTTTGGCGCACGACCCTCATAGTTGGGTTTGGCGCACAACCCTCATAGTTGGATGTGGCTCACGACCCTCATAGTTGGATGTGGCTCAGACTCTCATAGTTGGATGTGGCTCACGACCCTCATTGGCTAGGGTCACATTTCCGTTTTGACCCTAGCCTGCCGGATTCGGTTTTAACTTAGAACTTTTTCCAGCACCGCATAGCGTTACCGCTATGCAGTGCTGGAAAACGCTGCCCTTAGTTACCCTATGTTTACCTTCACTACCTGTCACACAGGCAGCTGCTCGAAGTGCGCTTTACAGCGCCGCACAGGAAACGTTGCAGACAGCGTTTCCTGTGCGGCGCTGTACAGCGCACTCCGAGCAGCTGCCTGTGTGACAGGTAGTGAAGGTAAACATAGGGTAACTAAGGGCAGCGTTTTCCAGCACCACATAGCGGTAACGCTATGCGGTGCTGGAAAAAGTTCTAAGTTAAAACTGGATTGTTGTAGGCTAGGGTCAAAACGGAAATGTGACCCTAGCCATTGTTGGATGTGGCTCACGACTCTCATAGTTGGAGGTGCTCACGAGCCTCATAGTTGGAGGTGGCTCACAACCTTCATAGTTGGCTGAGAGTTTTTTTAACAGAAATTTTAGCTCCTGCCAAAATACCTGCAAATGTGTTGATAGGCTAAATAAGCCTTTGTGTCTTCATTATTTTTGAGGATGACTGTATCGTCTAGCTTCTGCAGCGGAACTCCAAGAGATCATCACAAGTAGGTTCCTATGATGGAAGTTTCAGGCTCTCCTGGACTTGCAGGGATGGAATGTTCAGCTGATCGCAAAAAAGGATAATTTTTAAAAAGCTCTAATAAACCATTAATTCTTCACTACTTCTCAAGTTGTCACACCCCCTACTCACAAATGTGGGTCAGCCTGTACCACAGACCACAAATTAATTTTACCAAGTTGCATTGTGCAGGAGTGAACCCAAAAGTCTAGTGCATAGCAATTAATGGTTTAGAAAATAGATTAGCTAAAATGGCTCAGTCTGTATCAGACTGAGCTAGGTGAACTTTTCCTGCTCTGCCATGGACTTGCAGCAATTAAACGATTACGGTAATTTTTGGACCATTTATTGGAAAGGTTTAGATACAGTCCAGAGAAGACCTCAGATTGTCATACACATCTTTTCAAGATAAAGCTTTGGCATACTTTTGATTTGTAGCAAATCTATTTCATGTAAATCAATTTTACCAGCTTCACAATTTTATGAAACTGGAAAATTTTAATTTCAGGCGATTCAATCATGATTATATTGAACTACTAAAATCTATATTGGTCAAACCAAGACTGACACTTATCCCTCTGAGGGAATCAGTCTACAGCTGCCTATTCAGGTCTATGGTGAGGTAAGGTGGGAGGAGCAAAGTAAAAAGGGAGCAGAAAGACATACAGAGAGTGCTGCTGCTTTTTAGACTGTGTTCACACACAGCATATTCCTCGTTTTGTGAGGATCCATTTTTGGTGCAAAAACTGCACCAAGAACCAGTGGCGTAACTAGAGTCCGAAGGGCCCCGGTGCGAAATTTTTGGACCTGGGTCCCCCCATTCTCCCACGTGGCCATATTGGTCAGATGTATGAGCCTCTTGTAACATTCTAAATCCTATAAAGACTGACGAATTGACCCTTCTGCCCTTCATTATGTATTAATGTCCCTCATCCTGCTATATCTCTATCTCTAGGCATTACTGACCTAGCCCTCTCCTGGATCTCCTCCTACCTAACGGACAGGGACCTTCAGCGTCACCCACTCCCACACCTCCTCCTCGTCCCACCCCCAATCTGTAGGAGTTCCCCAGGCTCGGTCCTGGGACCACTACTCTTCTCCATTTACACCTCGGCCTAGGCAAACTCATCGAGTCACATGGCCTCCAATACCACCTTACGCCGACGACACCCAACTCTATCTGTCTGGCCCTGATATCTCCTCCCTTTTATCCAAAATTCCTCACTCTCTATCCGCCATTGCATCCTTCTTTTCTACCCGCTTCCTCAAACTCAACATGGACAAGACCGAATTCATCGTCTTTCCCCCTAACAACCCTCCCCCTATTCCTGACCTATCCATCACCGTCAACGACTGCACACTCTCACCGTCCCTCAGCAAAGTGCCTCGGTGTAATACTTGACTCCTCCTCTCTCCTTCAAGCCCCACATCCAAGCCATCGCCACCGCTTGTCGACTCCAACTAAAAAACATTGCCCGCATCCGCTCTTCCTTGACCACAGCACAGCCAAAACACTCGTCCACGCCCTCATCATCTCCCGCCTGGACTACTGTAACCTCCTGTTCACCGGCCTCCCTGCCTCCTCCCTCGCACCTCTCCGCACCATCCTCAACTCTGCTGCCCGTCTCATCCACCTATCTCCCCGTTACTGCCCCGTCTCCCCTCTCCGCCAAGCCCTCCACTGGCTCCCCACTCCCCAGAGATCCCACTTCAAAACCCTCACCCTGACATACAAGGCCATACAAACCTGTCCCCTCCCTACATCTCCGACCTGGTCTCCTGTTACCTCCCCTCGCGCAACCTGCACTCCTCTCAAGAACTCCTTCTCTCAACCCCCCGCATTTCCACCTCCCACAACTGCATTCAAGACTCCTCCCGTGCTTCTGCCATACTCTGGAACTCCCTCCCCCACCACATCAGACACTCCCCTACCCTGGGAACCTTCAAGAAAACCTGAAGACCCACCTCTTCTTACAAGCCTACGGCCCACACTGACACCCATCCTCTGCACCACCTCACCCTCTCCTCTCCTTCATACTGTCTCCTTCGCCATCCCTCTAGACTGTGAGCCCTCGCGGACAGGATCCTCTGCCCTACTGTACCCGTTGACTGATTTGTCGTTTTTTACTACGTGTCTTTATCTACCCTCACACTTGTAAAGCGCCATGTAACCCAATGGCGCTATATAAATACTTAATAATAATAATAATATATATATAGTCCTCCTCCTGGAATATGCCCTTATCCTGTTATATATGGTCCTCCATTATAGTAAAATGCAGCTGATGAGCCCAGGGCAAGGGGTACTCGGATACCAGGCCTGAGTTTGATGGTTTAACTGGGGAAGTCAAGGGTGTCGGGTTCCCGGTTCCATGCCTTGGCTGTCATTTGTTAGATGATGGGGAGGGAATATTTACATGTGTAAGTAACGCCACCTGTGGTTCCCGGTAATTTGGGAACAGGCCCGGCCGCTGAAAGGGTGCAGCTAAATGTGGTCCAGCTCCTCACAGGTGGAGCTTTTACCTCAGGGCAGGGTGATGGAGGATGATGAGGGGGATGAGGGGAGTAGTGGTTGTTCTTATCCCTCCAGTGCGATGCGCTGAATGGTGCTGGAGCCCTCCGGGCACCGGCGAGCAGAATGACACCAGTTCAACTCTAACTCCACTTTAATGGGTACTGGCAGATGTTAAGGTGAAACACGGTACAGTCTGGTTTAACGTGTGAATGTTGCCGGTTCAGGGTCCCCCTTATGGAGTCTCCAGATTTCCTTCTAAGTCTTTCGGGGTCTAATCTGCTCTTCTCTGTCTTTCACCACCCTTGCAGAGCTCTCCCGCCAGTTCCTTGATCTCCCACGGTGGAGCACGGGTTTCCTTTACCAGTACGGACGGGAGAGGTAAACGTCAGGACCTCCCGCCACGGTTCCGGACCGATGCTCCTGTGATCTTGGATCTATTTTGGTACTGAGGGGCTGAGGTACCTTTGTGGCGCTAATGGCTACCCGGTATTATGGGTCCGCAGCTAGTTGGTTTGCGGTCAGAGGTAAACTGCTGACCGCCAGGTTTCGGTTTTCCCGGACATTACCAGCCGGCTCCAACCGGTTCTGGTCCGTCCCCTTCTGTTCTGGGCCCCCCTCTTAGAGATAGGGATCCCTCCTGTCAGCACCTACCAGGCACGTCCTATCTGGCTGCCTTCCCAGACTGTCTGAAGTAACTGTCACTCAATCTATCTCACTAACCTAGGCTCCACCCCCTTTTGGGACCTACTAATCAGTCCCCCTATACTAAGGTGGCCTAGTCCTGTGTGTGTGTGTAACTTGAGGCTTCACAGGTTAAACCCTAAACCGACAACTTACAGAGGAACACACATATTTACTAGATGCAATACCTCTCTATGGCCTAGCCAGAGGGGCACCACACAGCCTCACAGCCCTCCATATAGTATAATGCAGCCTCACAGCCCTCCAAATATAGTATAATGCAGCCTTACAGCCCCCATATAGTATAATGCAGCCTCACAGCCCTCCATATAGTATAATGCAGCCTCACAGCCTTCCATATAATATAATGCAGCCTCACAGCCCTCCATAGAGTATAATGCAGACTCACAGCCCTCCATATAGTATAATGTAGCGTCACAGTCCTTCATATAATATAATGCAGCTCACTGCCCTCCAGATAATATAATGCAGCTTCACAGCCCTCCATAGAGTATAATGCAGCCTCACAGCCCTCCATATAATATAATGCAGCATCACAGCCCTTCATATAGTATAAAACAATAATGCAGCCTCATAGCCCTCCATATAGCATACATCCTCCCCACACACATACACACACACAGGGACACAACAGGGACAGGACACACACACAGGGACACGGACACACACAAAGGGACACGGACACACCCACACAGAGACACACACACAGGGACACACACACGGACACATACACACACAGACACACACACACAGGACACACACACAGTGACACACAGTGACACAACAAACACAGGGACATGGACAAACACAGGGACAGGGACAATACAGGGACATGGACATACACACAGGGACACGGACACAGCGACACCGACAAACAAACATGGACACCGACAAACACACATGGACACAGACACACACAGGGACACAGACACAGGACACGGACACAGAGACCGGACACACACAGGTACAGGACACGGACACATACAGGGACAAGACACACATACAGGGACACAGACACACACACAGGACACGGACACATCACAGGGACATCAGGACACACACACAGGGACCGGACACACAGACACGCACACATGGGCACGACACCACACAGGGACACGGAACCACACAGGGACACGGACACGCACACAGGGACACGGACAACGCACACAGGGACACAGACACGCACACAGGGACAAGACACGCACACAGGGACACAGGACACTACAGCACACAGGACACACATCGGGACAAACACACACAGGGACCCAGACACCATACAGGGACACAGACACACATACAGGGACACGGACACACACAGGACAGGGACACAGACACACACTGGCACGGGACACACAGGACACAAACAATAAGGGACACAGACACACATACAGGGACACAGACACACATACAGGGACACGGACACACACAGGGACAGGGACACAGACACACACATGGGCACGGACACACAGGGACACAGACACACATAAAGGGACACAGACACAACAGGGACACAGACACACACAGGGACACAGACACAGGGACACGCACACAGGGACACATACACACAGGGGACACAACACCAGCACCACCACAGGGGCACACACACACAGGGGGACACACACACAGGACACACCACACAGGGGGACACACACAGGGACACACACACCAGACACAGGGACACTACTCGCCGATCCACCCAACCAGCGCCGCTCCTAGCCTGCAGAAGCACGGCATCGCAGTTATGTCCCTTCCTCGGATGCCGTTAGTGTATCGGTGCCGCTGTCCTGGCCAATCCACAGGCCACAAGCCACCTTGGCAGCCAATCACAGGCTAGTAGCTGACGTCATGCGCCACTGGCCTGTGATTGGCCAGGACAGCGGCGGGGGGCAGAGTGAGAATGGTACGTGATTAGCCGCCTGGGGACATGGATGTGTGTCCTCAGGGATGCACATCCATGTAAAGCGGGTGCAACCAGGAGTTGCAGGGGTCGGCGGGCCCCTGTACCTCCAGGCCCGGACCTGCAACCCTGCGACCGTTTTGTTACGTCACTGCCAAGAACGGATCCTCACAAAGCACAGCGTTCTGTGTGTGATTGCCACTGCCCTATACTGCCTACCACGCCACATCCCCCGGTGACTGCCGGTGATCTCTCATCATCCCGGAGGCCGCAGCGAGCCACTAGGATCCTGCAAGCCTGCCATGTAATGTCACTCAGTCACATGGTGGTGTTTAAGGTCCTTGATAGGTCCTACAACATCAGGATGAGGAGAGATCAGCGTGGGAGCACGGCGAGGTGAGTAAAAGTGCAGCAAAAAAAGCGCCAAAGAATGATATGCGACTTCTTCTTACGGATCCGCTTTTGAGCCTAAAAGCGGGTTCGTAAAAAGGGCAGTGTCTGAATGCCAAATAGTGAAATGCATTGACTTGGCTGAGACAGCTAACATCAATGTGTTTCACTGCATTCACTGCAATAGCGGATCTGTACAAAGTGGATCAATAGTGCAGCAATTCAGTCAGCGTGTATGAAGTACGTTTAGGAACTGATCCAGCTCTTCAGGGTGAAGATGCCAGCATTTGCCTCTAAGAACAGCAATCAGATCTGTTATTAACCCCTCAAATGTCACTGTCAATAACCAACAACAGTATTAAAGCTATACGATCCTGCCCAGGTGTCCGTACCAGGTGTCCATCGACCCTGCAATGTGTTTGCATGATGTCGATGGGTTGCCCTGGCAGCTGGGGACCTAATGAAGGCCTGCAATGGTGCCATGCTGGTACTCTTGTGAAGTCCAGTCAAAAGCTGGGCTTCATAGGAGGCTGTGATTAAGACTATATTATTATTTATAACACCATTAATTCTATCGCGCTGTACAAGATAAGGGGTTACATACAAAATACAGATATAAAGTACAAAAATTACTACTACACATACTGCAATAATACAGTATATGAGTGTATAGAACTATAACGATCATGGGTGCAAGTCAAATGAAAAGTCAAAGGTAAGCACGCACCACATATACTGTATTAGTACGTAATAATAATTACTATAACTTGCCATATTATCACACAGGTAACATGACATTATTGTTTTCACACTTGTAGCATTTCTCCATGTGCTATAGTGTAATGTATATTATCCCAGGCATATCTTCAATGAAAGTTCAACACTAACATTATATACTAAAAAAGTACAAGTATATCCGGCTGCCATGGTGCACAACTAGATTTCTAGGTACTGTACTGTGTTCTCCTTGCAAATGTTGTCAGATTAGAAGGGGGCTTTACATGGATTTGCCCAACAGACGATCTTGCATGTGAGTCCAAAAAACATACAGTACACTGCTTAAACTCTTCTATCAACACGCTCAATCCACGTTATACTTAGAACACATCTCCTTTCACTTCTAAGGTTACTCTGAGGCCACAGTGACCTCCCGCCAGGCTTTGGTATATTTACTCCTTTCTACACCACTGTCATCCTCCATTGCAATTAAAATGTCTGTATTTCAGCACCGTGCTGGCTATAAGTTGGAATATCAGGTTAACTTCATTTATCAGGTAAAACATTAACATCATGTTCGGAAACAGTAGACATCAACAGGAAGAGGTGGTCCTGATCCATTGCCCCAATGTCGAAGCCGCGGTGAATCCCAGCATAATATTTTCAGAAAAGATACTTTTCCTTTGCAGATGAATCTGTGCCTTGTGCTATGAAGGCCATGCTCCAAACCACTTATAGTGCCAGGTTAAGGATTTTGTACACCATTTTTGGCAAGATACCTTCTCAACATTGATGTGGCAACACCAAAAAGGAAAAGTTATGGAAATCACAGGATCAACAGCCATGTTAATAATTAGCAAATGATCTAATTCTGGAAATAAATGGAAAGAATATTCAAACTTTCTCCATTTGTTCAATATTGAGTATGAGCACAACATGCAGAAATCCCCACACTTACATGCCTTGGTTGCTATCAATGAGGCAATTAATGGTTGTACGAAAAATGTTCTGCCACACTTAAAGTACTTGGGCAGTCATCATCAAGATGATGGCAGCTCCCACCAAAATTGCCAACCAATTAACCAATGGAGGTCATGGTAGCATGTTTAGGCTCCGCAGGTTTTTCACAGTAATACAAACATATGACCTGCCCATGTCATGTTGAAAAACTAGTTCCTGGGGTACAGAATAGTCATACCACTGGTTACATGAGCTAATCAATGTAATGCTGAGCAGTTAGTATACATGAAATGAAAACAAGAGAGGTCTGAATACTGAACATTATTAGGAGTAGAACAAGTGTGAGATTCCCTTGTGATGAAAACTGTGGACAAAACAAGCACAAATAGGGTCTTATCTGCAGAAATATGGTGAAAATAAAGAGAGACAGTTGTGACTTGAGGCCCCGTTACACGCTGCGATGTCCCAGCGATCCCACCAATGCTTGGGATCGCTGGGACATCGCTATCTGATCGCTGGTGAGCTGTCACACAGGCAGACTCAACAGCGATCAGCAACCAGTAAGAATGCTGGTAACCAGGGTAAACATCGAGTAACTAAGCTTAGCGCTGTGCTTAGTTACACAATGTTTACCCTGGTTACCAGCTTCCCAGCGTGTATTGTGCGGCGCTGGGATGTCGTTGGTCTCCCGCTGTCACACACGCCGATGCTGGCCGCCCAGCGGGAGACCAACGATCAAAAAATGGTCCTGGCCATTTACCACGAATTTTTAGTGCATTTCTAACGTGGAAATGAACTAAAAATGCATGTAATCTGTACATGACAGTATTATTAGGCTACATACAGACATAGCGTTTTTTGCGGATCTGTTTTTGCAGTGACTTTGTGCGTCCCAGCAAAGTCAATGCATTTCAAGATTTGTCATTTAGATAGGTTTTGTGAAGATCTGTTTTCTGGCTAAAAAATGGAATCTTGGGGTTCACCTGAAAGGAGAGAGAGGCGAGCGGATTAGTTCCTTGCTGCCATTGGTACTCTGGAAAGGGCACATAAGACTTCCCTTTCCCAAAAGACACTAGCGGAACTTATCAAAACACGGGAGGACCTGAAAACTGTAGTAGACCAACAATTTCTTGGGCAGAGAACTAGGTTCCTCAGATTCATATACAAATTTGAGGATAAATGCGGGAGGAATCTAGCCAGGATGCTGCACCCCAGGGGGGACCCAGGGCATATTCTTCAAATCAGGCGCCCTTCAGGAGAGATAACGCAACACCCCACGGATATATAAGACACGTTTCGAAGCTATTACGATGGGGTTGAACAACCTCAAGGGATTTTATTAGGGACTTACCAGAGATGTCCATTAAAAACAAAATTCATAAATATATTACTGATAATGCCCTACCTGTAGTCCCTCGGGCAGAAGCTGAGATTCTGGAGGAGGACTTCACTGAAGATGAGATTTGGGAAATAATTAAACAATCCCCGACAGGTCCTGATGGTTTTATCCCCAAATTTTATAAGGTCCTGAGTGAGGAGGTAACCCCATTTCTGACGAAGGACTTCTCTGAAGTCTCTCCCCAGTCCCCATGGGTCGCGCAATCTTTAGAGGCGTACATTGGTGTTGTCCCTAAGCCTGGTCGAGATCATAATGAAAAGGCCAATTTTAGGCACAGTGCTATAATCTTGGATCAGACAACCCTTTTAAACTGACCGATAACCGAGTATTCCTAGAAACATTCAGTCTAAACAGGCTGCCAATCAACTGATGAACAAGCATTTTGGATTATCTTTCAGTTTGCACAATATATCATCATTCTCAGCAACGTATCTACCATTGTAAACCAGACTCGTGATGCGTGCGAAAATGGCAGCCAATGATCACTGAGGTTCAGATCACAGATGACTATTACAAATGGGTATCTGAAGTGTGGTCTGCCTATGTAAACAGGCCTGACCAATGAATAGTTGTTTCATGCTGCGCTAAACTCAGTGGAAATTGACTGTGTACACTGTTCTGAGCTGAAATATCTTTCTGGACTGTGACACAATGCCCTGCATTCACTCATCTGCCCCCGATAGCTTTTTATCCATCTTGTTACATTGTAACCTATGTTTGTTTTTGTAGTTTTTGTGATGCATCACACTAAATAGTCTAAGTTGGGGAGGTAAAGTGAAAAAAATATAGGCAAAAATTAAATTTATGGGATAAAATAGATACAGACTTAAATGTGGATATGCATTCATCTCCTTTGCTACAAAATAAACAAATTCTGGTTCAAGCAATTACTTTCATAAATCACATGCTTAGTGAAGGGTGTGAAATCTAAGGGTACCGTCACACTGTTCGATGGCCCCGGAGATGTCGGCAGCGACGGGCGGGAGCGCGCACACTTTTGGCGCCCTGCCAGCGTCGCCGCCCCCCGTTTACACGGAGAGACATCTCCGGCGATGGGCCGGCGAGCTGAGAGGCGGCATCGCTGCCGGGGTGTCTCAAAACCCCAGCTGCGATGCAGGACAATGGGAGCCTATGGCTCCCATCACCTGTCAGCTCGCCGGCGGCCATTTACATGGGGCGATGTGTACACATCTCCCCATAATGGTCACCTGGTTTCAGAGCACTGCTCTGAAACGAGGTGACCGCTCAGAGACGCCGACATCGTCCCTTACATTAGGCGACGTAGGGGCGATGTCGCCGCCGATAGGCCACGCCCCTACGTCGCCTATGTAATTGGCGGCGATGTCGCCACGTGTGACGTGGCCTCAAGTGTCATATGGTCTGTCAGCATAGACACATGTTTTTTGAAAGGCCACAGAGGCTGCAACGCAAGAGGCCACACTAACCAAACACCATGAAGACCAAGGAGATCTCCAAGCAAGTCAGAGACAGTTATCCAGGAGTACAAGTCAGGTTTGGGTTCTAAAAAAATATCCCAATCACTGATGATCCCACAGAGCACCATTATCATTAAATGGATGTGGAGCACCACAACAATCCTGTCAGGAGGAGGTCACCCACCAAAATTCTCAGTCCAGGCAAGGAGGGCATTAATCACAAAAGCAGCACAGAGACCACAGGTAACCCTCAAAGAGCTCCATAGTTCCCAAGAAGAGACTAGAGTAGTTGTCCTTACCACCACAATAAGCCGTACATTCCATTTCCATAGAGTCCATGGAGTTGCTATTATGGAAGAATGGCTTGAAAAAAGCCTTTACTTGCAGCCAAAAATTGGAAGGCTCATTTTGAGTTTGCAAAAATCATGTGGAAGACTCCGAGAACGTATAGAGGAAGGTGCCATGGTCAAATTGAGCCAAAATTGAACTTTTTGTCCATCAGGTTAAATGCTGTCAGGTTGCAAACCAACACAGCTCATCACCAAAAGAACACCATCCCCACAATGAAACATGGTGGTGGCAACATCATGCTGTGGGATGTTTATTGGCAGCAGGGACAGGAAAAATGATCTGAGTCAAGGGAAATATGTATTGCGTGAAATACAGGGATATTCTTGAGCAGAGCCTGTTTCAGTCAGTGATTTGAGACCGGGATGATGGTTCAACTTCCAACAAAAACATGACCCAAAGCATACCGCTAAAGCAACCCTCAAGGGGTTTAAGGCGACATTTGTAAATGTGTTGGAGTGGCCAAGTCAAAGCCCAAACATTAATCCAATTGAGAATCTGTGGTCAAACCTGGTGATTGCTGTTTACCAGAGGAAAACATCTAACTTGAAGGACCTTGAACAGTTTTTCCTTGAGAAATGGGCAAAAATCCTAGTGGCAAGATGTAAAAAGCTCACAGAGACTTATGAAAAACAAAAAGACTTGTAGCTGTAATTACAGCAAAAGGTGGATCTACAATGTACTGACTTTAGGGGGTGAATAATTATGCACGCTAACATTTTCAGTTATTTTGTCCTATATGTTGTTTTCTTCACAATTAAAGGAAAACCAAATGTCCACATTTGTAGGTATGTTCTTTATGTGAACTGATGCAAACCCTCAAAAAAATTATGAAATTTCAAGTTGTGACGTAAAAATACACGAAAAATGCCAAGGGGGTGAATACTTTTGCAAGGCACTATATGTTTGTCATTCCAATGCTACAGTCACATGACTGTATAAAAAAATTGCTAGTTCCAGAAAATTTGGATAATTTTTTCCTCGTTTATTATCTGGAAACAAATCCTGTGCAATCCTTTTTTTCCACAGCATCGGTTAATATTTGACAGGACCAGTTTCCTATGTTAAAGAGTTGCAATGTATCCGTAAAATATGGATGACCTACTGTGACTCCATATGGCATCCGATTATTTTGGTGTACCCAGAAACTTGAATAGGTGAGTCTCACCCGCCACATGAAGAAACTAGGGCTTGCTGGGATTTTTTTCATACATAGGTTTGTTCAGTGAAAAAGAAAATTCTCATCTGCAGTATACCATAGAACAGTGATGGCGAACCTATGGCACGCGTGCCAGGGGTGGCACGCAGAGCCGCCTCCGCTGGCACGCGGCCTCGCCACCACACTGCCGCTTTGATCTGCCGGCGCGCGCGGCGGCGCCGGCAGATCACAGCTGTGTCGGAGCAGAGGAGACATTTCTCCTCTCTCCGACACTCTTCCTAACCCCGCCCTCCCGGCCAGCGTCATGTGACAGCGGTCACGTGACGCGCCCGGCATCACGTGACCGCCCTCAGTGCTGGAGGCACACAGGATGCTAGCTGCAGCAGCGGTGAAGGAAGAAAGGTGAGTATGAAAGTTTTTTTTATTTTTTTACCAGCAGCCAGGATGGGGCCATACAAGGAGGAGGATGATGGGGCAATACCTGGTGGAGGAGGATGATGATGGGGCAATACCTGGTGGAGGAGGATGATGGGGCAATACCTGGAGGAGGATGATGGGGCAATACCTGGAGGAGGAGGATGATGGGGCAATACCTGGTGGAGGAGGATGATGATGGGGCAATACCTGGTGGAGGAGGATGATGATGGGGCAATACCTGGTGGAGGAGGATGATGGGGCAATACCTGGTGGAGGATGATGATGGGGCAATACCTGGAGGATGATGATGGGGCAATACCTGGTGGAGGAGGATGATGGGCAATACCTGGAGGAGGATGATGATGATGGGGCAATAACTGGTGGAGGATGATGATGGGGCAATACCTGGAGGAGGAGGATGGGGCAATACCTGGAGGAGGATGATGATGATGGGGCAATACCTGGTGGAGGATGATGATGGGGCAATACCTGGTGGAGGAGGATGATGGGGCAATACCTGGAGGAGGATGATGGGGCAATACCTGGAGGAGGAGGATGATGGGGCAATACCTGGAGGAGGAGGATGATGGGGCAATACCTGGTGGAGGAGGATGATGATGGGGCAATACCTGGTGGAGGAGGATGATGATGGGGCAATACCTGGTGGAGGAGGATGATGGGGCAATACTTGGAGGAGGATGATGATGATGGGGCAATACCTGGTGGAGGAGGATGATGGGGCAATACCTGGTGGAGGAGGATGATGATGGGGCAATACCTGGAGGATGATGATGGGGCAATACCTGGTGGAGGAGGATGATGGGGCAATACCTGGAGGAGGATGATGATGATGGGGCAATAACTGGTGGAGGATGATGATGGGGCAATACCTGGAGGAGAGGAGGATGGGGCAATACCTGGAGGAGGATGATGATGATGGGGCAATACCTGGTGAGAGGATGATGATGGGGCAATACCTGGTGGAGGAGGATGATGGGGCAATACCTGGTTGAGAGGAGATGATGATGGGGCAATACCTGGAGGATGATGATGGGGCAATACCTGGTGGAGGAGGATGATGGGGCAATACCTGGAGGAGGATGATGATGATGGGGCAATACCTGGTGGAGGATGATGATGGGGCAATACCTGGTGGAGGAGGATGATGATGGGGCAATACCTGGTGGAGGAGGATGATGGGGCAATACCTGGAGGAGGATGATGATGATGGGGCAATACCTGGTGGAGAAGGATGATGGGGCAATACCTGGTGGAGGAGGATGATGATGGGGCAATACCTTGGAGGAGGAGATGGGGCAATACCTGGTGGAGGAGGATGATGATGGGGCAATACCTGGTGGAGGAGGATGATGGGGCAATACCTGGAGGAGGAGGATGATGATGATGGGGCAATACCTGGAGGAGGATGATGATGATGGGGCAATACCTGGTGGAGGAGGATGATGATGGGGCAATACCTGGTGGAGGAGGAGAATGATGATGGGGCAATACCTGGAGGAGGAGGATGGGGCAATACCTGGTGGAGAAGGATGATGATGGGGCAATACCTGGTGGAGGAGGATGATGGGGCAATACCTGGAGGAGGAGGATGGTGATGATGGGGGCAATACCTGGTGGAGGAGGATGATGATGGGGCAATACCTGGAGGAGGAGGATGGGGCAATACCTGGTGGAGGAGGATGATGATGGGGCAATACCTGGTGGAGGAGGAGGATGGGGCAATACCTGGAGGAGGAGGAGGGGATGATGATGATGGGGCAATACCTGGTGGAGGAGGATGATGATGGGGCAATACCTGGTGGAGGAGGATGATGATGGGGCAATACTTGGAGGAGGAGGATGGGGCAATACCTGGTGGAGGAGGATGATGATGGGGCAATACCTGGTGGAGGATGATGGGGCAATACCTGGAGGAGGAGGATGATGATGATGGGGCAATACCTGGTGGAGGAGGATGATGGGGCAATACCTGGTGGAGGAGGATGATGATGGGGCAATACCTGGAGGAGGAGGATGGGGCAATACCTGGTGGAGGAGGAGGATGATGGGGCAATACCTGGTGGAGGAGGATGATGGGGCAATACTTAGGAGGAGGATGATGTGGGCAATACAAGGAGGAGGAGGATGGGGCAATACCTGGAGGAGGAGGATGGATGGATGATGGGGCAATACTGAGGAGGATGGATGGATGGGGCAATACTAAGAGGAGGATAGATGGATGGATGGGGCAATACTAGGAGGAGGATTGATGGATGGGGCAATACGAAGAGGAGGCAGGATGGATGGGGCAATACTAAGAGGATGATGGATAGATGGATGGATGGATGGGGCAATACTAATAGGGGGCAGGATGGGGCATATTATTATGTCATGGGGCAGGATGTGGCATATTGTTATGTGATGGGGCAGGATGGGGCAATACTAATAGGGGGCAGGATGGGGCATATTATTATGTGATGGGGCAGGATGGGGCATATTGTTATGTGATGGGGCAGGATGGGGCAATACTAACAGGGGGCAGGATGGGGCATATTGTTATGTGATGGCAGGATGGGGCATATTATTATGTGATGGGCTGATGGGACATATTATTATGTGATGGGGACAAGGATGGGGCAGATTACTATGTAATGGAGGCAAGAATAGGGCAATACTACCAGGGGGCAAGTTGGGGCATATTACTATGTGATGGGGACAAGGGTGGTGCAATAATACCAAGGGACAAGGATGGGGCACATTACTGTTGGATGGGGCATATTACTACATGGGGACAAGGATGAGACACATTACTGCAGGATGGGGCATATTACTTCAAGGGGACACGGATGGGGCATATTACTACAAGGGGAGAAGGATAGGGCATTACTGCAGGATGGGGAATATTGCTGCAAGAGGAAAAGGATAGGGCATTACAACAGGATGGGGCATTACTAAATGATGGGGCAGGATAGGGACATTACCACAAGGGGACAAGGATGGGACATTACCGAAGGGGACAAGGATGGGGCATACTACAAGGGGATAAGGATGAAGACATTACTACAAGAAGGGGGTCAGGATAGGAACATTACTGCCAGGAGAGGGTCAGGATGGAGCACAACTGCAAGGAGAGGGTCAGGATGGATCATATAGCTAGGAGAGGATCAGAATGGAGCAAAAAGCTAGAAGGAGAGGATTAGCATGGAGAACATAGCTAGAAGGAGGAGGTCAGGATGGAGCACATAACTACAAGGAGAGGGTCAGGACGGGACACATTACTAGAATGAGAGGGTCAGGATAGGACACATTGCTAGAAAGAGACGATCAGAATGGAGCACATTACTACAAGGAGAGGGTCAGGATGGAGCACATTACTACAAGGAGAGTGTCAGGATGGAGCACACTACTACAAGGAGAGGATCTGGATGGAGCCCGTAATTAGAAGGAGAGGGTCAGGATGGAGCACATAGCTAGAAGGGGAAGGACAAGATGGAGCACATAACTACAATGGGAAGGTCAGGATGGGAAACATTACTACACGGAGAGAGTCAGGATGGAGCACATAGCTACAAGGAGAGGGTCAGGATGGGACACATTACTGCAAGGAGAGGGTCAGGATGGAGCACATTACTACAAGATGAGGACCATGATTTCAGTATGAAATCTGCTTGTATAAAATCTATCTCCTATCTGTCTAATATTCTGCATTTTTTCCATACAGATCAGTCCACCTGCTGTTTCTAGAAAGGACAGTGGGAGCGGCTCAGCTTCAATGTGCAGTACACATGAGCTGTCTGACCACTGCCGAAGAGAAGACTGCAAAGGTAAGTTTAAAATCAATTAATTGTTAAAATAATTGAATTGATCATCAGTGTTTCAGGACTACAAGCCCTGCACAGGGAAGAGAGCATCTGCTGGCTCTCCCCCTGTGCAGCGCTTGTGATTACCACTCCTGCTGTAATTTAGGTTATATTATCGTGTTGGCGTTGGCACTTCGCCATAAATAATTTTGTTTTAGGTTGCAGTTTGGGCACTCGGCCTCAGAAAGGTTCGCCATCACTGCCATAGAAGAACATTGGTCTGAATGCTGTCGAATTTTTCACAGACACTGAAAATACGATCGTGTGAATCTACCATAATAATGGCTACATTTGGATCTTAAATTACATTCAAAAGGATAAAAGACACTTATTCATCATGCACTTTTTGGCAGTTTTCTACCACCCCACCAATTTTTATACCAGCCCAGACTTATAAGTAATAAGTTATAAGGGTTTGGCAAAAGGGTATTATCAACCTCCGCCTGACAGATTCACTTTAATTTACACCAGAAGTGGCATCATTACAGCAGACATCAACACCAGTTCTTTGCTGATGTATTTATTTAATATTCTGACATATGGGACTTCATGAATTAATCTGACACCTTTTTGTGAATTTGACACATCTTAGGGCCCTTTCACATCAGCGTTTTTTGAAATTCGCGGCAGATGCGGTGATTAAACTGCATCTGCCGCAATTACCACATACCTGCTGCACTTGCGGCACGGTTGCGGTAAACGCCATACAAGGTATAGGCGGACTTGCGGCAGGTGCGGTTTTGCACTTGCGGCAGGTGCGGGCGCGGAAAAAAACCGCGGCTGACCGCGTTTTTTTTTGCACGGCCGCACTTGCCGCAAGTCCGCCTATACCTTGTATGGCGTGCGCCGCAACCGTGCCACAAGTGCAGCCGGTATGCGGTAATCGCGGCAGATGCGTTTTTTTTTACCGCATCTGCCGCAATTTGAAAAAAACGCTGATGTGAAAAGGGCCTAAGACTGTAGCTGACATTTTTTGAAAACCTGCGTAAGAATATTTTGTGCATGAATAATTCTGCCAGTTCTTTTTTTATCAATCTCTTGGATCTGATTTCCATCCATTTTTACTATATGTGCTGACGCTGCGTTTTTGTGCTTAAATTTTCTCCCTGTGGCTGGAAAAATGCATGCGTTTTAGGTGCAGATTGTGATGATGCGTTTTTCCTACTATTGTCAATGGCTGGGAGGGCTACAAAATGCGACAAATAAATGACAAGCTCATGCTTTTGTCCTGACCACAAACTGCGCCTAAACTGCAAGGAAAAAATAACCATCGTGGGCACAAGACTTCGGAATTGTCATAGACTTTGCTGGGATAAGGATAGCTTGCATGTTTGTATCAAAAGGTGACACAAAAACGCTGCAAAAATACAGCGTAGGCACACATCCTTAGTCTGACTGTTTTTACCATCAGTACTGCATGTGTTTTTCCTTCTGCTACCCATTAAACAGTAGAAAACAGACAACACTGGGATGACAAAAGGACAACATCCACCATGTACTCCCTCTTTTTATGAGGCTATGTTCACACGGTGAGCTATTGCACCGTTCGGGTCCACTTTGTGCTGATTCCACTATTGCAGTGAAAATACGTAGGTGCCACAAAAGGGGTACTGCACCCAGAAAAGTGGTGTAGTACTCCACTGCAATTGGGACAATGGTCACAAGATGGAGCCCTAGAGCTGCACTCACACACTAGAACAGTGGTGGGAGGAACCCAGGGAAGGTCTTAGCGACCTCTAAAGGGAACCGGAGAGCTCAGTTAGTTAGTTAGTCAGTGAGTCAGAGTCTAGGAGTCGAAGGAGGAGGAAGTGTGGAAGGACCAGGCAGCCAGCCTGCAAGGAACCAAGAGGGCCATCTCGGCTGAGAGGCCCTGAAAGAGCACAGATCCCAAACAAGTGACAAAGAAAGCAAGGAAACTCAGGATTGCAGAGTTAACTTGAGTGGGGAAGTGAGTAACGGATAGAGTTTGCCCCATAGGAAGAAACGCGGGTACCGGAGCCCGCACCTGTGAGTACTCCAAGTCTCACAGAAAATCCGCTAAACAGGGATATTATAAATACGGCCCTGACTCCCAAAGATCCCACAAGAGGGAAGCCAGAAGCGCAGTGGCAGCTGCGGCGTTCAATAGAAGGTTAACCCGACGGGTACAAAAGGGAGAGGATACAGAAGCTAGAAGCAGCAGGAGGCCAGATCATCTACAAGAGATTAGGCTTCACACTGGGAACAGAATAGAAGGAAAAGAAAGGAACATAAAGGAGGGTTCCATCTCAAGCCAGAAATCCTAATTGCAGCCCAGAGCATTCGCCAGATTCCATCTAATGAACTGTTGAACTGTAAGCTGAAAGAACGTTCAAGTAAAGTTACCCGGTGAAGTGAAGCTTTGACTCTGCTGCATCCTTTCCATTACAAACTGTTTGTTTTACAGCATCACTGCCCCGGTGGTCCTGTCCTGCCTGCGGGGACAATTCCATCCAAGCCGCAATACCATCGACCACCGGAGGACTGTGGCAGCGCTGGTGGTCATCACCAGACACAGCAGGTGGCGTCACGACAAAGACAACTTGTAAATAATCCCCTGTAAATAATAATCCCCATTTTCAGTTGACCCCCAGGGCCACAGTCTCGGGATGGCCATCCGCGACTTCCCTGACTAGAAGAAGAGAGAGAGAGCCCGAGAGCCGAGTACCCCACAGCCCTGGGTGCGCGTCAAACACATTGATGTTAGCTGTGCGAGCAAAATCAACGCATTTCACTATGTTGCATTCACACACTGCACTTTTTACGAAGCTGAAAAGGGCTGAAAAGCGGGTCCATAAAAGAAGTCACGTCTATTTTGTGGCGTTATTTGCCTGCGCTTTTTACTCACGTCGCCGTGCTCCCCCGGTGATCTCTGTCTCGCCCTTGGCGAGGACTGTGGGGTACTCGGAACCGGGTCCTCTCGTCGTCTGGGGCTGTGGAATGTCACAGTGGCGTGACCCGGTCCGTGATCCCCTCGTCGGGCGAGTAGTTAAAAAGGGTAATTTATAAAAAATGTAGAAAGTTAAAATAAAAGCAAAAAAATCAAAGAGTGTTGTGACGCCACCCATGGAATGCAGCCGGTATAGCCACTACTGCAGTCGGGACCTCTGGGGATGATGGGAGTAGCAGCGAAGATGGTTCAGCTCGAGAGCAGGTCGCCAGGGCAACAGTAAAGTTTATGAATGTGATAAGGGGAAACAGTAGGCCAGTGGGGCTGTGCTACTGACAGAGTTCAAAGTCAGGCGGCTGCTGCCGGTTCGGCGAATTAATCTACATCTCCTCAGGCGCGGAAATCAGTCACACTCAGTGTTGAGCTTCAACCCGGTTTACTTCACTTTCTCGGGAGATGGCTACAACAAAGTGCAGTGGCGGCTTCGGTAGCAGCCGGGATGGCTCGTCCAAATCACCCCCGTTCGTGTTCTTGGTCTGTCTGCACGCAAGCTACGGATCCAACGGCTTTTGGTGGGCGACCTGCCGAGTCCCCTAGCCCTAGTACGGCGGCCTTCCTTTTGCTGCGCCGGAGGTTGGGTCGCGGGACATAAAGACCCCGTACCCCGCCGGTGTTCGTGGTTGGAGCGTAGAGTGTCCTGGCCACTTCAGCAGAGCCGGCACCCTGGTTCCAGCCCAGTCCCTCAGTGTCCCCGCTAATTCAAGCACACCTAGGACTCCTTCTGTCTCTCACTAAGGTCTGCAGCCCGGGACCCGGACAAGCCTCATGGTGGCACAGGCCGCCGGGTCCATGTCCATTTAGTCCTGTGTATGGTGATCTCGCCTCTCCTTCTGACTGAACTTGACTCCTCAACTTTACTTGACTTTATTTGGCTGACTGGCTAACTGAACTTGGCGTTGTCTAGTTTTGTTGTCTCCCCTAACCGGGTCCTGTCCTAACTTTCCCACCCTCCACTTGGCTCCTCCCACCATCCCGTTGCTAGGCATAGAGTCTCTAGTCTTGAGATCGAGAGTGTGTTGGGTGTGTGTTTGGGGTGACCGAACTTACCGATCTAGTGGCGACCGGTCTGCAGGGCGCCACATCTCCACTCATACCGATGCTGCAGGACCTGTGGAGGACCTTGGACAGCACCATGTGACAGAGCAGCATCACCCAATCACATGGTGCTGCAGGGTCCCAGAGGCAGGATCATTGCAGCCTCCGGTTTGGGAAGAGATCACCGGTGGTCACCGAGAGAGTGCGGCGAGGTGAGTAAGCGCAGGTGAAAAGTACAGCGGCGTTTACACACAGAACACTGCGTTTTGTGAGTATCCATTCTTGGTGCTGTTTTTGCACCAAAAACGGATCCTCACAAAACGCAGCAATGTGTGGTGATTGTAGCCTTAGACTGCGTGCACACAATCAGTGTTTGCAGCGTTATAGACATACCGTGTTTGCGCTGTATCGATAACGCTGCATTGTGCAGTACAAGCACAGTGGATGGATTTACAGAAATCCCATGCCTACTGTGCTCCTTTCCTCTGCAGTGTTAACTGACATACCAGCAGCTTTTCGTGCTGCCATTTCCCTGCAGCATGTCAATGTAGCGCTGTGGAGTCGGATGCGATCTCGGCGGGTGAATGCAGTGAAAAGGTGCCACACCCCGAACACAGATTGTGGACACAGACGGCTGCGTTCATCTGCGGAGATCACTGGCTTCCCACAGGAGAGGAGACATTGCGTTCTGATCTCTGCACATGCCCTTATAGACACACTGATTGGAATGGCAGAGGTGAATCTGTGACTTGTTTCAAAAATGACCATGTCTCTATTTTCTTATGTAACCACTCAGTCTGCAAACAAAATCACAGAGAACAGCCCCATAGGCTATGAAGGGTTAGGCCACTTACACCAGTTGAGACTTTGGTGAGTTTTTTGCCTCAGTATTTTTAACCTAAAACCAGGAGTGGAACAATCAGAGAAATATAATAGAAACAGGTCACCACTTCTGTGTTTTTCACCTGTTCCTGATTTAGATTACAAATACTGATATAAAAAACTCTCCAAATACACAATGCGTGCACGTGGCCCAAGGGGTTTAACCATGACAATCATATGCTGGAATGTGGTGTGATTTCGTGGCTAAACATATCGTTCTCCTACACTTGGCTATAGCAGCAAGAGCAATGTGTATCGAGCATTGTGTCTTCATCTGCAGGACTATGGGCCTGTTGGGTCATGGTGACCTGTTTGCAGAGGTGTACCTAGGTGTGATGGCGCCCGGGGCAAACTTTTATTTCGGTGCCCCCCCCAAGGTAGGTGAGGACGGGGGGGTTGCCTAGGAGGACGGACCGGGACCCGGACGTCTCAGTCTGAGTCAGAAGTGGGGACTCAGGAGGAGGAGGCAGGCCACAGCGGGCAGCAGCTCCTACCTTCGGCTCCTCTTCTTCTCCTCTCCGTGATTCCGTCTGTGCGGCGCGCCGGGTGACGTCACGTCAGCCACAGCGCGACGTGCCCGAGGAGGGGGGGGGGTGTATGTGGGTGTTAACTGCTGCCAAGGGGCGGGGCGGACCAGCAGCAGGGGATGGTTGTGTGCACGCAGCTCCGCGGCCGCCCGTGACCGTGCACAATATGCGGCAAGGAGATTAGTTCCGCCGGCGGCGGCGCTGCGCCCTCCACTGACTGGCGCCCGGGGCAAAAAGTCCGGCTGCACCCCCCTAGATACGCCCCTGCCTGTTTGCTCTACTGCAGGGTGGAGTCACTGGCCAATCTCACCGCATTGTCAAACAGTATGGTGACTACAACTTAGATATCAATCAAAAGGGAAGAATCTGGGCACTAGAGGGCTGGATTTAATTTTAGGCTGGACTCAGCTCCTTGCAGTTAGGTGTTGCACGAGTCTGAGCAGAGCTTTAATCAAATATTTAGAAGAAAAGACGGCACTCAACATTGATGGAAGGTTTCTTTTAATCCATTTCTTTCTTAGAAAGTGTAGTTTACATACGTTTAAGTGGTGGGGAGGACGACGGGCGCACGTTTCACCTGGTTAGGCTTGGACCTCCCCGCACTTTCCTCCCCACCACTTAAACGTATGTAACCCACACTTTCTAAGAAAGAAATGGATTAAAAGAAACCTTCCATCAATGGCGAGTGCCGTATTGTCTTCTAAATATTTAACTACAACTTAGGCCGGCTTCACACCACGATTTTTCCCTGTCGGGTTTTGTCTGGTGTTTTGCAGGAAGCACCGGACAGAACCTGACAGCCCCAGACAAAACAGAACCGGAGAGCAAATATGCCCTCTGATCCTGTTTTCTGCCGGAATCCTCCCTGCACGCGCTGTCTAAGTGCTGAAATATCAGCACAGTGGCTGCTGGGAGCTGGCAGCGGTGCTGTTATTTCAGCCGGGGAGCTCTCCAGGTGCTGAAATTCAGCAGCCGCTGCTTTTAGCGGCTGCCGCTCTTTCAGCAACCAGCGTCCGGGAACCGGTCCGATTTTTTGTTGGATCTGGCGCCCATAGACTCCCATGCTATGGGTGCCGAATCCGTGAGGATCTGGTTTTGTGCGATTTTTGGCCCGGACACAAAAATGCTGCAAGCTCCGATTTTGTGTTCGGGGCAAAAAATTAAAACAGCTGGATCCCCCAGACAGACACAAAACCGGATGGCAAATACCGTAACTGCCAGTCAACCCCATATGGATACAATAGGGGCAAAGACAGCCGGGGGTGTCCAGTTCACACCGGACAGCCCCGGATCCAAACAACCGTGGTGTGAAGCCGGCCTTAGCCAATAACTCAGCCAGACGTTTTACAAACTAGAAAATGCAACATTTCCAAGGGTAAATTCACACGTGGCAGATTCACTGTGCAAGGCAAGATTGTGATATTTTACAAATCATATCCACATGTTGCAGACTTTGTTTTCACCCAATAAACCATGTGAGGTTTGCTCCTTCTGTCCTGGAAACGCTGCCGATTGCAGATTTTACCACCTTCAATTTATCCGTGAGGAATCTGCGGCACAATCTGCAGATTTACCTCCAATTTGCGTTAAGGTCCAGTGGATTTGCCGTAAAGCTTCATTGACACATCTGTCATATTGTTACAGCTGTAAAAACACACTGTTTTTTCTTGTCATCTGTTTTGCATCTGTTTTTTTTCATGTTTTAAAACTTTAACTTTTATTTATTCATTAACCCTTAGCAATGAAAAACGAATGGTTCACCAAAGTAAAAAGTTGATTTTCTGTTTTTTTTTAGTTTGTGTTAAATGGATCTTCATGACACTTTAATGGCAGCGTCTGATCCACAAAACATAAGGAAATCTGACAAGGTACCGTTACACGCTTCAATGTTGGAACGATCTCACTAACGATCTCGGGGGCGCACGGTCGTTAGGACATCTTTTTGACATCGTTGGTGAGATCGTTGGTGAGACGACACACGTCTAGATATCGTGAACGACGCACCAACGATGTAGTGAGCAGGTATCGTTCTCACAACTGATATGAATAGGCGAAGTGGTGAACGACATCGTTATCGTTGTGTCACACACAACGATACAGCAGGTTGGCTGATCGTTTATCCTGTGATTTGAGAACAAGTTCTCAAATCTGCGATCAACGATACAACAATTTATCGTACTTATATCTCAGTGTTACACGCAACGACGTCCTAACGATGCTGTTTCAACTACTCCAGACCCGTGACGTTTCAGCGATATCGTTCACGATATCGTACCGTGTAACCAGGTCTTTAGTCTCACAGACTGGATACACAGATCTGATATTTAAACTGGATTTGAGTATGGATTAATAAAACTGTGGGTCAGTGAACTTTTGATTAAAGAGGACAGCATATGACTGTGACTTTAGCCTTATAATGATTATAAGTATATAGCACTGATTTGGTCACTTTATAGAGGAGGCTCTCAACTCTCCTTGTATATATAATACTGCCTTCTTCTTAATGTGTATATGCACATTTTTTTTTATTCCAGCAGAGATTTTTTTAAAGGGATTTTCCAGGCAAAAGTTGGAACGTGTTGAAAAGGGGGAAAAAAAAAATTACATTTATTATAGGAATTGTATGAGAATATTTAAATTTTTAACCAAAGTTAATTAACTTACCGGCAGGTTGCTAAGTACGGTACTTGCTTGTTCTGTTGGCATGATCTCTATGAGCACACAGCAACCACAGACCTCTTCTTCTGCTGGTGAATCTGCGGCTTTATGCTTACAGAACAGCAGCTTCCCTTCCACTCTGCCATATTGATGGGGCTTCACTGCTAACGTCATACTAATTGACAGTCGGCTCCCCATTGCCTAAATGTGGGACACCGGCTATGAATCAGCAAGACGTTGGCAATCACATTCCGTCAACAACAGAGCCTAAAAGAGTAATGGCCACTTTACACGTCCCGATATCGGCGTCCAACTCCGATAAAAAGTCACGTGGTTCGTGCGATGGCCCCGATATCGTTCGTGCGTTGTATGGTATAAATGTCCAATACGATGCACGAACGATGCCAAAACGATATCGGGGATCAAATGAGCAGGCTCTCCAACGGGCCGATATTGGATGGGCATTGTGGCCGGATCGTGCTGTGTAAAAGCCCAACTACAATGTGGAGTACAACTTCCCCAATCCTCTCCATGTTAAATGGTTGTTCTTGGGTCGGCCGTACAAGGGGGCGTACACATCGTAGTGGCGTTGCCTGCCGATATCGCACTGTGTAACATCTCCTATGCGATCTTGGAGTTCTGCCAAGAAAAAGCGCGCTCCCGCGGCGTTGGATCCAATATCGGACTAACGTTGGGACATATAAAGTGGCCATAAGGGCCGCTTTACACACACCAACTTCTATGTCCAACTTCTGAACAGATCTCTGGTTGCAGTGAAATCATGGACACATTGGAGCAATGTGTCCATGATTTCACTGCAACCAGAGATCTGTTCAGAAGTTGGACACAGAAGTTGGTGTGTGTAAAGTGGCCCTAAGAGGTGCTCTGTTGACGTAACAGAACAGAATTGCCGGATGGAGCTGTCAGTCACTGGGTAGAGCAGGCAGGTAGTTAGCAACTACCTGTCTGTCAGTTCTTAAACCAATAGTTAAAAAACAAAATTGTCTTTGATAACTCTCAAGTATACATTTCTGGGTTTCTTATGGCACAGAATGGGATCTTCCCCCTTTTTGCATGTTAAACATGAGTAGTCACATGCTTAAAAGAGGGTCGTTGTCAATTAGATTGGCTATCAATATGAGTTATGGCGGGTTTACACGTTGCGATATCGGAGTTCAATTTCAATGAAAAGTCACGTGGTTCAATCGTTGGACCCGATATCGTTCCTGCGTTGTATGGTGTGAACGTCCAATACGATGCAGGAACGATGTCAATGCGATATCGGGGATTGAATGAGCGTGCTATTCAATGCTCCGATATTGAAGGGAGATTGGAGCCGGATCGTGCTGTGTGAAAGCCCAACTACGATGCGATTTTAAACGTCACCCATTCACTCCCATGTTAAATGTTCGATCCTGGGTTGGGGGGCGTAGACATCGCACGGACGTTGTATTCCGATATCGCAGCGTGTAAACCTCCGATGCGATGCGGGAGAAACGTGCACCAAATGCGCGCTCCCGCGCCATTGATTTGCGATATTGCAACGATATTGAAACGTGTAAACCCACCATTTAGACAGACAGCCTCTTTCACATATAGCACTGATAACTTGCAAACTAAGGCTGGCTTCACACTGCAGTTTTTCACTCATCAGTGTCCATCAGTGTTTGTGTGCCAAAACCAGGAGTGTCTCCAAAACTCAGAACAGGTGTCAATCTTTCAATTATAGTTTTTCTCTGCAAGTTCCTCTCCTGGTTTTGGCACACAAACACTGATGGACACTGATCAGTGAAAAACTGCAGTGTGAAGCCAGCCTAAGGGTATGTGCCCACAGGAAGGTTTAACGTCGGTTTAGCAGCGAAAACCGCCGGCGGTTTAGCATAGGTTTTATTTAAATTTATGTAAATCCTAAGCAGCGTTAGGACTTACAAGTAACCCTATGTAATTTAGAAACCGCTGTGCACACATAGTGGGTTTCTGTGAACGGATCTGCCCGCGGTTGAGCGGTTTCCCAGCGGTTTAGCAGCATACAGCATGTCAATTCTTCTCAGAGGTTTTTGATCGGTTCCATGAACAAAATCCTCCATAGAAAACCGCTGGAAAAACCGACTGAAAAACGCTGTGCACACGCTGAAAAAAACCGCCGGAAAACAGCTGTAGACTTCAGAGCTCAGAACTAATAATTTCCAGCGGTTTACTGACGGTTTGAACGCCACTAAACCTTCCTGTGGGCACATACCCTAAGGGTGCCTTCACACTGCATCATGATTTGATCAGTGTCCATCATGGTGGGTTTACACGTTTCAATATCATTGCGATATCGCAACTCAATGGCGCGGGAGCGCGCATTTAGTGCACGTTTCTCCCGCATCGCATCGGATGTTTACACGCTGCGATATCGGAATACAACGTCCGTATGATGTCTACGCCCCCCAACCCAGGAACGATCATTTAACATGGGAGTGAATGGGTGACGTTGAACATCGCATCGTAGATGGGCTGTCACACAGCACGATCCGGCTTCAATGTCTATTCAATATCGGAGCATTGAATAGCACGCTCATTCAATCTCCAATATCGCATTGACATCGTTCCTGCATCAGCGTTTGTGTGCCCAAACCAGGAGTGTCTCCAAAACTCAGAACAGGTGTCCGTCTTTCAATGATAGTTTTTCTCTGCAAGCTTCACTCCTGGTTTTGGCTCACAAACACTGATGGACACTGATCAGTGAAATCATTCAGTGTGAAGGGGGCCTTAGGCTGGTTTCACACTGCAGTTTTTTCCCTGATCAGGTTCCATCCGATTTGTGTGCCAAAACCAGGAGTGTCTCCAAAACTCAGAACAGGTGTCAATCTTTCAATTATAGTTTTTCTCTGCAAGTTCCTCTCCTGGTTTTGACACACAAACCTGATCGTACCTGATCAGGGAAAAAACTACAGTGTGAAACCAGCCTTAAGAGAAGTGGAGCTCTCCTATGTCAGAGTAAACAGTGGAGCTCTCATATGTCGGAGTAAACAGTGGAGCTCTCCTATGTCGGAGTAAACAGTGGAGCTCTCCTATGTTGGAGTAAACCTATCATCCTGATGTCCACTAAACTGAGGACATCAGGACAATTCTCATCATATAGAAAACATATCAAAAAGTTTAAAGGGGTTGTCCAGCACCACTTCCATACTGGGTGGATAGCGGTAACAAGGGAGGCTCATCTGGTGTTGTAGCAAATACACTCAACTACCAAAAATATTGTTATTATTATTAGAAAAGGGCAAATAAATTTGCAAAGTCCTAGTCCAGCGATACATTAATAGTCCGTGCCCACCGGTCAGGAGCTCTGAAAACCACATCCTGCTGGCTTGGATTCGCGCGGTGCCTCTATTGAGATACAACGTCACAATAATGTTGTACAGGACCTACTCATCAGAAAAAGAAGTACCAGGGGTCCAAGCTTGTAAGGAGAGGTTCACAGGACTCTCATCCAACAGACACGGGCTCGTGTCGGCAGAACAAGGGAGCTGTGAACTGATTCACTCATCTCAAATTAATATTGTAGACAAAATGAAGGGGAAGAGCTGTACAACTTTATTTAGACTGATGCAAAGCCAATCAAATCGCGCCCTAGCTTGTTTGAGAATTGCTATCCATTTTGGAAACAAGTTCATGCAGTGTAAAGGAAAACTTACTAAAATCTCATGCAAAAGCCAATAATACCATCATCTGTAATATTCATGTTATGGATATGTTCATATGTGTATAGCCATCATGGCGAAAACACTGTCTGCAGAACACATCACTGGTGTCATTGATGGAAACATCTGAGGCAGAAAATAACTACAATCAAAAGCAAGTGTATCATGAAGAGGACCAATCACCAGTGGTCAAAAGTGGACCATTTTTGTACCCATTTCATACCGGTAGTTCTCACGAGTATCCCTTTTTTTATTCTCTATACGGCTCTAGAGACCTGAATCTTTTTATTTTGTGCTATCATTTATGGTTTTCACCAAGGACCATGGCTCACAGAGTAATGATGAAATACTGCCTAAAGACACGCCCCAAAGTATCCCGAGAGACACGACTCCTTGGTGAAGACCATAAAAATAAGCTTTAAATAAAAAGGACCAGATACCTGGAACAAAACGGCATATTTGAAAAATAAAGGAAAGACAAACGGAATTCTTGTGAGATCAGAGAGAGTAAAATAAGAGCAAAAAAAACCTTGCCTCTTTTGACATCCTCTTTAAAGGGATGCTGTCAGGCGATTCATGCCAGCCAAGCCACGGGTAGCATGGATAAGATCTTAGCAGAATGATTGGGTTCAGGTCCGGCAGGGGACCACACTAATCTGGCACCATCCTTGGATGGCTTCTCCTAGCACCACTCCACACAACTGATCACTTTCTCTCTTCTCCCTGTGTAAACGTGAGATAGACCTAAACTAGAGAGGAGCAAAAGGCACTCAGCCGGGAGCCATAAATGCCACGTCTCTCCTTATGGTCCGGCTCTTCAAACTATGAATTTCTCCAGCAGATCAAATAAAACAGAGAATGACAAACTTGGCTCCATTTGTGCAGCCAAGATCTGATTCATGCTGACCATGATTTTGGCAGCATGAGGTGACTGACAGATTCCCTGGGTTTATCTGGTTTTAGGTTAGTTAAGGCTGAGACTAGATTAGCGTTAGGAGTTCCATATTTATGATCAGTATTAGTATTGTCAGCAAAGAGATAAGGAGATCATACATTCACATTTAAGCAGCATTTTACATTGTATATTGGAAAGAGCATGTTTGATCCATCCAGATCAGTCATCTCCTATATTGCAGTGTGGCACAGATAGCCCACAGACTGGTCCCAGATGTGACGTTTACACTGTACAGAAGGAAAATCAACCAATAGGCCCAGCACAGTCTGAAAAAGCTGAGAGATTTCTGCTCTGAAGTCCATAGGGATGAGAATGCAGCTTTGGGGTATTTGGAACTTGCTCAATTGTTTACCTACAATCACTTCTGCATGTAAAGTGCCATAGGGGATGACAGGTGCGATGGTAGTTGGAATGGCAGGTGTTATGGCAGGTGGGATGGCAGGTGCGATGGTAGTTGGAATGGCAGGTAGGATTGCAGGTGGGATGACAGGTGCGATGGTAGTTGGAATGGCAGGTAGGATTGCAGGTGGGATGGCCAGTTGGGATTGCAGGTGGGATGGCCAGTTGGGGATTGCAGGTGGCAGTTGGACAAACACTCCTACTATAGGCCTCTACATTTTTATACTGTGTGACTATAGGAGCTGTAATCCAGTCTAGCACCACTGGCGGACACAGACAGAAAAGGTCCCCTGTGCAAGAACAGTACCTGGGGCCCTTTTTAGTACAATATCTCATCTAAATGCATACTGTGATCCTGCTTTGCAGGTGGTGGTGGACCCCCTAACCTCTTGGGCCCCTGTGTGGCTCACCAATGGTATGTCCGTCCCCTGCTAGCTGCACTTCACACCCCATAACAGAGCATGCTGGGACCAGTAGTTACACAACATACAGATACCCCAGGTCCCCAGCCTCTGATGATGCTCTCAGTTGTCATCTTTAAGCTCTGCCCTGACCATCGCGCCACTTACACCCGGGCGCCCATGATGCTGTCAGCAGTGGGGACTATGGTGAACACTGAGGAGTCTTCAGCACAAGACAAAGAAGAACTCACGAGAAAAACGGATCATCCGCGAAGTCTCTGACCAGGTTCCCAAACATCGCGCCCCGGGGCCGCCGACACCGAGTCCAGCTGAGTCCTGCGCCGAACTGAACGGACGAGCCGGTAACACAATAATATAAAGCTGCATGTCACGTGACCCGCTTCGACGCCTCTGATTGGTTCTCAGTCTGCAGACTGCTCTGGAGATGGAGAGGCCTCTTGTCTCCATGGTAACCACTGTCAACAGTGTCCATGCCAAGTGGCCAGGGATGGAAATAGCTAGAGAACATAATTACATGTTGTCTTATGTTATACACCGTGTAGGATATACACAGAGTAGGACATACACAGTACAGTATAGAATATACATAGTACACTATATACACAGTGTAGTATACTGTATACACAGTATAGTATACTGTATATACTGTACACTATATACACAGGATAGAATATACATAATAAGGAATATACATAGTGTATACACTGTACACTATATACATAGTATAGAATATACATAGTGTATACACTGTACACTATATACACAGTATAGAATATACATAGTGTATACACTGTACACTATATACATAGTATAGAATATACATAGTGTATACACTGTACACTATATACACAGTATAGAATATACATAGTGTATACACTGTACACTATATACATAGTATAGAATATACATAGTGTATACACTGTACACTATATACACAGTATAGAATATACATAGTGTATACACTGTACAATATATACATAGTATAGAATATACATGGTGTATACACTGTACACTATATACACAGTATAGAATATACATAGTGTATACACTGTACACTATATACATAGTATAGAATATACATAGTGTATACACTGTACACTATATACACAGTATAGAATATACATAGTGTATACACTGTACACTATATACACAGTATAGAATATACATAGTGTATACACTGTACACTATATACACAGTATAGAATATACATAGTGTATACACTGTACACTATATACACAGTATAGAATATACATAGTGTATACACTGTACACTATATACACAGTATAGAATATACATAGTGTATACACTGTACACTATATACATAGTATAGAATATACATAGTGTATACACTGTACACTATATACACAGTATAGAATATACATAGTGTATACACTGTACACTATATACACAGTATAGATATACATAGTGTATACACTGTACACTATATACATAGTATAGAATATACATAGTGTATACACTGTACACTATATACACAGTATAGAATATACATAGTGTATACACTGTACACTATATACACAGTATAGAATATACATAGTGTATACACTGTACACTATATACATAGTATAGAATATACATAGTGTATACACTGTACACTATATACACAGTATAGAATATACATAGTGTATACACTGTACAATATATACATAGTATAGAATATACATGGTGTATACACTGTACACTATATACACAGTATAGAATATACATAGTGTATACACTGTACACTATATACATAGTATAGAATATACATAGTGTATACACTGTACACTATATACATAGTATAGAATATACATAGTGTATACACTGTACACTATATACACAGTATAGAATATACATAGTGTATACACTGTACACTATATACATAGTATAGAATATACATAGTGTATACACTGTACACTATATACACAGTATAGAATATACATAGTGTATACACTGTACACTATATACATAGTATAGAATATACATAGTGTATACACTGTACACTATATACACAGTATAGAATATACATAGTGTATACACTGTACAATATATACATAGTATAGAATATACATGGTGTATACACTGTACACTATATACACAGTATAGAATATACATGGTGTATACACTGTACACTATATACATAGTATAGAATATACATAGTGTATACACTGTACACTATATACACAGTATAGAATATACATAGTGTATACACTGTACACTATATACACAGTATAGAATATACATAGTGTATACACTGTACACTATATACACAGTATAGAATATACATAGTGTATACACTGTACACTATATACACAGTATAGAATATACATAGTGTATACACTGTACACTATATACACAGTATAGAATATACATAGTGTATACACTGTACACTATATACACAGTATAGAATATACATAGTGTATACACTGTACACTATATACATAGTATAGAATATACATAGTGTATACACTGTACACTATATACACAGTATAGAATATACATAGTGTATACACTGTACACTATATACATAGTATAGAATATACATAGTGTATACACTGTACACTATATACACAGTATAGAATATACATAGTATAGAATACACATACTGTATACACTGTACACTATATACACAGTATAGAATATACATAATATAGAATATACATAGTGTATACACTGTGCACTATATACATAGTATAGAATATACATAGTGTATACACTGTACACTATATACATAGTATAGAATATACATAGTGTATACACTGTACACTATATACACAGTATAGAATATACATAGTGTATACACTGTACACTATATACATAGTATAGAATATACATAGTGTATACACTATACACTATATACATAGTATAGAATACACATACTGTATACACTGTACACTATATACACAGTATACTATATACATAGTATAGAATGCACGTACTGTATACACTGTACACTATATACATAGTATAGAATGCACATACTGTATACACTGTACACTATATACATAGTATAGAATATACATAGTGTATACACTGTACACTATATACATAGTATAGAATATACATAGTACACTATACACAGTATAGAATATACATAGTACACTATATACACAGTATAGAATATACATAGTATAGAATGCACGTACTGTATACACTGTACACTATATACATAGTATAGAATGCACATACTGTATACACTGTACACTATATACATAGTATAGAATATGCATACTGTATACACTGTACACTATATACATAGTATAGAATATACATAGTGTATACACTGTACACTATACACATTATAGAATATACATAGTACACTATATACACAGTATAGTATACTGTATATACTGTACACTATATACACAGTATAGAATATACATAGTGTATACACTGTACACTATACACATTATAGAATATACATAGTACACTATATACACAGTATAGTATACTGTATATACTGTACACTATATACATAGTATAGAATATACATAGTGTATACACTGTACACTATATACATAGTATAGAATATACATAGTATAGAATACACATACTGTATACACTGTACACTATATACATAGTATAGAATATACATACTGCATACACTATATACATAGTATAGAATATATATAGTCTATACACTGTACACTATATACACAGTGTAGAATATACATAGTACACTATATACACAGTATAGTATACTATATACACTGTACACTATATACACAGCATAGAATATACACAATACACTATATACACAGTCTACAATATACACATTACACTATATACACAGTATAGTATACTGTAAAGACAGTTCACTATATAAACAGTATAGTATATACACAGTATACAGTAGTATAGTGCATACACAGCATAGGATATAGTTTATACACAGTATAATATAGTACATACACAGCATAGAATATACACAGTAGACAATGTACACAGTATAGTAAATACACAGTATAGTGTATACACAGTACACTATATACACAGTATAGTGGCCACTGGCTAGTATAGTCACCAGGCACATGAATATTCATTCCTACACACACACATTCCTCACAAGTAGTAAGAAGTGGCAGCTAAATGGTGCAAATCACTGTCTCTATCCAGTACAATCCACTTATGTACATGATGCAATTACCATGATTGCAGCACAATTATAGCACATTAGATAGCTGAGAAATAGGTCAAGTGATAGACAGGCAGATAGATACAAGCTGTAGCTTTTATTATTCCCATTTTGCAGTACATACAGTTTGTGTTCAAAATAATAGCAGTGAGTTCAAAACATTGCACACTGTTTTCTAAATACAAACATGAAGAGAAATGTATGTCATTTTTACTTTACAGAAAAAAACAAAAAAATGAACATTGGGCTGTTAAAAAAATAACAGGGCGAGGGCGACACGTCCGAGTGGTCGCCTGGTTTCACATCAGATCTCTGAAACCAGGCGACGATGCTTGGGCGATGTGTGCTGATCGCCCTGTGTAACATCTCATGAGCGATTTCAAGAGCGACAGCACACATCACCTATACCATTCCAGTAGGCGTTTCAGGGCTTATTTACTAGCTCTGGCGGTGTGCGTGGATTGGTGGCAGCTCGAGCGTTCCGATTGGTTGTCTTGTTCCTCGGCACCATATTTGATGATGTGTGTGTCCAAAGGTGTATTACCCAGGAGCGTAATACTGTACAGTAGCACATTGATGTGGCCTCTGTCTTTGCGGCTGTGTTCAAAAGTGCAGCGATGTGTGACGGCCACAAATGTGTGTTAACATAAACGCAATTGTCATTACATGTCAACTTATGTCTGCATGAGCGCTGTAGTGGCAGCCTTCCTGTTTAAAGTACATGACGCAAAAGCATACAGTGTATCCTGTGGCTTTTGCGCCTCTGGGCCCCCGTCAGCATGTGACATATCTCCCGTGCGTTCATTCGCCAGAACGTTGTCAATCTTTTGGCGCTGCCTTCCTGCTGCTTTCCCTTCCCCTGCAGAATAGTAAAATGGCGGCACCCAGGCGAGCTGCAGTTTGGAGGGAGCCTGAGCTCCTTATTTTGATTGATATATGTGACACCAGGGATTACTGGTGTCACGAGCAGTACGCCTATCCACGCCTCCACAAGCAGGCTGTCCTGATGAGGGTGAGGAGGCGGCTGGAGAGGAGGTTGGGTGTTGTGCGCACCCCAAAACAGATCAGCAAGAACATCGCAGATCTGAAATATAAAACGCCCGGACGCATCACCCGACTGCGTTCCAGGATTGCCCAGATGAGTGGTGAGTATTTAGCATGACAACATACACATACCCTTCTGTGTAAAGAAAGGCCAGCACATGCCACTGTACACCCCAACATATATAGGGGCACTGTATGTGAGAGCTTCTTAATGACGACTGCAGCTGCAGGATCATCTGCCGGCATCATCCACATACACCCTATATTCCCCTCTAACCTATATGTCTACTTTACCTAGCCACATATTGTCATATGTTTGCCCTACCCACAAATGACATAAAGTTGCCCTATCCTGCCCTTCTGTCAATCTCAATCAACCTGACCTAATGAACTGCAAACAGCACTGTTTATTAAGTCCCCACATATCTGGCCATGTTGTTATTGTGACAAAGTATGTTGTTGCCTCAACAGGTAGGGACATAAGGCTTGAGCATCCCCCATCCCACGATGTAGGAGCACCACCAAGGCAACCTGGGTCACCAGGCCAACCGCCGGCAGGAACACCAGCGTCTTCTACAACTGAAGAATTGCCACCATCCCCAGAAAATGATGGCCCAACACCCTCCGACACCACCACATGATACAAGGGCCACATCACCCCACAGTCCGAGACCATCCGGCTCAGAAGGGACCCCAAGGGCTGCACCCACCCCACCCTTGGAAGGAGAGATGTCGAGTGGTGGTAGTGGTCCCCTGACGAGCCCACAAACGCCAAGAAGGGGTGTGTAATGTAAATATTAGTCATATATACTGTGCACTGATCTGTATTTCAGGTTTTTTAGCAATTAATTGGACCTTTATTATGGGCCAATACCAATACACATATGGTGATCTCATTACAGATGACTCAAGCCAAGCGGTGGACTGGCAAATAAGCCCCCCCCCCCCCTCCTCCAAATAGTGGGTCCCCAGCCCCCTGGTAAGTGCAAACACTTCTATAAGAAAACACACCTGCTATGTGTGCCAAACATGTGGCTGATGTTGATGTTCTGTATACTCTGTAGGTGGCCCATCCCTGCAGGACATGGAGGCGCCCATGAGGAAGCGGCGTTGAAGCTGTCCCAATTGGCCCATCTCATTGAGCAGTACAAGCGGGCCCATCGCACCTCTGCCCCTCAAGAAGGCCAGCCTCATACACACGTGTGATGTTGGTTCTTAAAATGTTACCTAATTTTATTGGATTTTTCAAACGACTTTGTGGTTTTATGGACCCTGTTGGTCCAGTGTTTAAATAAATATACTGTTTTTAAAACCATGGCCCCTTGTTACGTGTTTTTTTAAATGAATGTATATGTTTAATATTTGTTACCCCTTTAACGGGGTTTGACCACATACCATTATTATGTTACAAAGGTTGACACGATAACACAAGTACATATTTGTGTCCTCAAATGTTTTTGTGTCCCAGGAAAGAGATGCATGTCCCAGTATATGGTGTACCACAAAAATATGGTGACATAATGTCTGATTTATAGGGGTACATAATCATTGGGGACATATGTACGGGACCCAGGGACAGGCCTTTGTCGTGACACTGTATGGTGCCTGTGTGTATTGTCCTCCATATACATGTATTTCATTACACATATTCTGCACACACATGGAGAAGGAAATGTTTAGGTGAACAATGCATATGGGCCACATAACTGCAAACACAAATATATGTGCACACACATTCTTTCAAGGCTCCAATATTTTCCTAACCAACAAAGCAAGAGTGATTTTATTAGCCAACGCAGTTGCACACCACACATAACATAAAAGCGCTATACAAATTCACTGTACAATTAATCGTCACGCCAGCCCGTGTTTTGCTTGTTGGCCACGCCAATGCGTCTAGCAATAAACAGCGACACATCACACGAGAGTTGACTAAAGCACCGAGCCAATACGCACATGCATGCTTACATTTAATGATGTGGCGCGGCGAACAAGGACACATTAATAATAATTGGTGTTTGTTTGCAACCAATCACACGTCTTCAAGGCGTCACACAACATAATGTTAACGCCTAGCTCCGAGACGGAGACAAAACAACGCCCACATCGCTAATATGGTTACTCTGTGTGACGCGGAAGCGGCCACCAGCGACATGATCGCCCTTGGGGACGCTCAGGCAATTTCCGGTCAGGTCGTCGCCTGAGCGTCGCCTGAGGAATCGCCGGCGATATGTCCAGGTGTGACGGTACCCTTAGGGTACCTTTACACACGGCTACATTTGTAGCTTGTCACCAGGTAACTTACTGGTTGCAGTGAAATCATGGATACATGATTTCATTTGTACACAGCAACAAGATAGAACCATGTATCCATGATTTCACTGCAACCAGTAAGTTACCTGGTGACAAGCTACAAATGTAGCCGTGTGTAAAGGTACCCTTAGAGTCAACCAATTTCTGTCACCTGCCAACTGTTATTCCTGCCCAGGATGCTTTGACTACATCCCACAATTTATTTGCATTTGTCTTCAGTTTTCTTCCACATCTCTCTAGTTTTACTTTCCATTTTAAAGCACTGGAGATCATTTTAGCTGAACACCATATCATTTTCTGAACTTCTTTATAGATTTTACCCTCTCCAATCAACTTTGTAATCAATGTACACTGTTATTCTAAACAATGTCTCTAACGATCCATACTTCTCAGGCTTTCAAGGAGAAATGTATCTACATGTGCTGGCTTCACCCTTAAATAAGGACCACCTGATACACACCGGTTTCTTCACAGAATGATTGACCTCACTAATTGAACTCCACACTGCTATTGTTTTGAACACACCCCCTTTGTATTAATTTTCAAATACACAGACTCAAAACATGCAGATCATGAATGCTGAGTCTGTTGGTTTTCTAAGAATCTTTGGCAACTGGTAGATTGTTTGACATGTGGTCATACAATTTATATAAAAAATAGTGACTATTCTGTTTAGTCATATTGGACTGTTATTATTTCGAACACTACTGTACAAGTTTTCAGATCTTTCTATTTTATTTTGTTGGGAAATTAAGTGACCAAAAAATATTGATTTTGCCATTTTGTTTTTGAAGTCAATTGTTTTAGATGTTTAATTCTGAGAACAGTACAGAGATTGACACTGTTGACCATCAGCTCCTACTCTCTATGCTGCATTCCATTGGCATAAAGGACACGGCTCTCTCCTGGCTCTCCTCCTATCTTTCTGACCGCTCTTTCAGTGTATCTTTTGCTGGCTCCACTTCTTCCCCTCTTCCCCTCACTATTGGGGTCCCTCAGGGTTCAGTCCTTGGCCCCCTCCTCTTCTCTCTCTACACGGCCCCGATTGGACAGACCATCAGCAGATTTGGCTTTCAGTACCATCTTTATGCTGATGACACACAACTATACACTTCAGCCCCTGACCTTACCCCTGCGGTATTAAAGAACACCAATGACTGTCTAGCTGCAGTTTCCAATATCATGTCCACTCTCTATTTGAAACTAAACCTTTCCAAAACTGAACTTCTTCTGCTCCCCCCATCCACTAACCTCCCTAAATCGGACATCTCTCTCTCAGTTGTGCGGCACCACGATAACGCCTAGGCAGCAGGCTCGTTGTCTGGGTGTTATGTTTGACACCGATCTCTCCCTCTCCTCCCACACACAATGTCTCGTCCGCTCCTGTCGCTTACACCTGAAGAATATCTCTAGAGTCCGCCCCTTTCTCATCATGGAAACAACAAAACCCCTCACCGTGGCCCTAATCCATTCCCGCCTTGACTATTGCAATTCTCTATTAAGTGGCCTCCCCCTCACCAGACTTTCTCCTCTCCAGTCCATCCTTAATGCAGCAGCCAGGATCACCCATCTGGCCAATCGTTACTCAGATGCCTCTGCTCTCTGCCAGTCATTGCACTGGCTGCCCGTATACTACAGGATCAAATTCAAATTGCTTGTTCTCACCCACAAAGCTCTTCACAGTGCAGCACCCCCCTACCTCTCCTCCCTTATCTCTGTCTATCACCCCACCCACTCTCTACGTTCCTCAAATGACCTTCGACTGACATCCGTACTAATCCGATCCTCCCACTCCCGGCTCCAAGACTTCTCCAGAGCTGCACCAAAACTCTGGAATGCTTTACCCCAAGAAATCAGGACTATCCACAACTTGCATGGCTTCAGGCGATCCCTAAAAACGCATCTTTTTAAGGCGGCCTATCATACTCCCTAATAGAAGTCCATTGTACTGTAGACAATGAATGGGCTATCCCTCTGGACATTACTCCTTCTACAAACTCCACCAAACCAAAAAGGTCTACACAGACTGTATAATGACCATCCATGTAAGCTTAGTCCTATGCCCCATTTCCTCAAGATGCCTGGACCATCAGTGCAATAAGCCCCGGCACCTTGTACAACCCCTATCCCGTTGTAGATTGTAAGCTCTTTAGAGCAGGGTCACCTTCATTTCTTGCTTTATTTATTGTATTTTCTTTTTTACATTGATTCTATGCCTATTGTTTTGTATCCAATTATTGTACTGTATTTGTTCTCTACTGTAATTACTTACTGTATTATATTTTCTGTACTCTAACCCTACATTGTAAAGCGCTGCGGAATATGTTGGCGCTATATAAATAAAGCATTATTATTTTTTATTATTATTATAGAGATATGAACTTCCTCAATTTTAATTGTATTTACTTGATGGGTTGTAAAATGCTGCTTTGTATTTTAAAGGGAATCTGTCACATAAAAGATACTATTAACCTGTTGATGTGTGGTAAATATGCAGGTTAATAGCATTTGGCACTTGCCAGTGCCTTTAAGGCCCCTTTCACATCAGCGTTTTTTTTTAAATCGCGGCAGATGCGGTGAAAAAAATCGCATCTGCCGCGATTACCGCATAACCACGACACTTGCGGCACAGTTGCGGCAAGCCCCATAGAATGTCTATGCGGGACTTGCGGCAGGTGCGGCAAGTGCGGTATCGGCACTTGCAGCAGGTGCGGCCGCAAAAAGAACGCGGCTGACTGCGGTTTTTTTCGGGGCCGCACGTGCCGCAAGTGCCGAAACCGCACTTGCCGCACCTGCCGCACACTTACCGCAAGCCCCATAGACATTGCATGGGGCTTGCCGCAACTGTGCCGCAAGTGTCGCGGTTATGCGGTAATCGCGGCAGATGCAGTTTTTTCACCGCATCTGCCGCGATTTAAAAAAACTGCTGGTGTGAAAGGGGCCTAAGGGTACCTTTACACGCGGCAACTTTTCTAGGAATTTCACTGGCAACTTACTGGTTGCAGTGAAATCATGGACACATTGTTCTATCTTGTTGCTCTGTACAAATGGAACAATGTCTCCATGATTTCACTGCAACTAGTAAGTTGCCAGTGAAATTCCTAGAAAAGTTGCCGCGTGTAAAGGTACCTTTAGAAGAGCATGATTGCCTTTCTTGAAAAATACAATATTACTGGTTATATATACTAGATTCTTTGATAGGGCGTTGATCCAGGGAACTAGTCTGATTGCCGTATGTGGAGTCAGGAAGGAATTTTTTTCCCCAATGTGGAGCTTAGGTGCTTTCACCTAACGATTTTCGGTCATCCGATTGTATCCGTTTCAAAACGGATACAATCGGATCCGAAATCGGATCCCATGTCCCCCTATGGGGATCGGATGGGATCGGATGTGCCACTATTGGCATCCGATTTTGCCACCATCCGATCCCATCCGATTAATTACGGCACAAAGTCGGATCCCACTGACAGGCACAAAAATGTAGTGTGAAACCAGCCTTAGAGTTGCCACATGCTTTTTTTGCCTTCCTCTGGATCAACATGTTAGGCTATGGGTTGAACTAGATGGACTTAAAGTTTACCTTCAACCTTAAAACCTATAAAACTTTATTCCTCCCGACAGTGTTTAGGTTTCAGACATGGGGACGGCACTGATGCAGGTTCAATCATGGATCTGTGTACGTCATTCAGGTTTAGGTTCAGTCACGTAATTCAGTGTGGGGAGCATAGGCGCACCCAAGGGGGGGTCCTACGTGTCTGGACCCCCCCTATGGAAGGCTCTGAGAAGTGGTGCAGTACACAAGGAGCTGGGCCCCTATGTCAGGAGACAGGAACAATTACACAGCACCCAAGGGCCCACAAAAGAGGCTGCTTTTAGGGGGGCTTCGCTCCCCCAAACCCCCCCACCGGGGGCTTTGCCCCTCGGAACCCCGCTGGGGGGTGACACCCCCCTTTCAGGGCCGGTTGTGTGTTTCTTGGACCCCTACCTTGGGAAATTTCTGGGTGCGCCACTGGTGGGGAGAATGGCATCTTAAACCTCTCTCCCCACGCTAATGCTGTGTGGCTGTCAGTCAGTGCTTCGGGGGAAGAGGGGCGCAGCATTATAATGTGTGGTGATCTTCACATCTCCCTGTCTTCACACGTGTACCACACAGAGACTTGTCCCTTTTTGTCATTTGTTCTTTTTGTTATTGTATTTGGAAAACATCGAACTGCACTCAGGAGACATCTGAGTGCAATCTGATTTCCGCTGACTCACACAATGGAAAAGATGGAGACATTTTGTTCTCATGTTCTCCTGACAGTGTATAATGATTCTTGTGGTCGGGACGCCACGGAGGGGTACTGCACCCACAAAAGAGTGTGCAGTATTCCTGTGGTTGAGGAATTGAGATGCTGCATAAAGGACCCTCATTACACACATCCACACACACCCTCAGTAGGTGACCATTGGTGGACCCACTATAGGGAGGACCCAGTCCCATGGGAGGAGTGACTGGGTAGAAAAGTGTGTGGATGAGAGGAGCGTTAGACAGTCAGTAAGTGGAAGAGTTCCATTGGGGAGCGAAGAGTAGACAGTGGAGGGGCCGTCAGGTCTGAAGGGGACCCTAGGGGCACAAAGTGTTGTGGTGCGCCTGAATCTGGACGGAGGGGTTCAGTCCCGAAACGGAGGACCGGCTCCAAGAGTGGTATGGGTGTTCACCCCCGAGCCGCCGATCGGAGGCCCAAGCTTCTTCAGGGAGCGAGGCCGATACCCGGCGCACCCAGGAAAAGGCACCACAGAGGAAAGAAGCTACTCAGTTAGAGAGGATCCGAGGGAGATGGCTTCAGGCTCTGCGTGCGAAGGTGCTGAGGGAGACAGGAGAGAGCGCAGGAAGGGACTGGACAGGAACAGCAGGCATTCCACCGAGGGACCCAAGTGCGGCATCCTAACTTCCAGCGACTACCCAGGACAGGCAGACCCAAAAAGACTGTTTAAAGAACTGCCAGTAAACCCGTTGCAAGTTATAAACTGTGTGGTGTACTTCATTGATCTGCGCCTGAGGAGTTGCCGACCTGTTCCACAACTCCCATCATGCACTACCGCCCTGGGGATCGTGTTCCACCTACAGGGAGCAAAACCACCTTGCTGCTTCACCATAACCCCGGAGGTCTGTCCCGCAGCACCGATAACCTTACCGGAGCCGTAGGTGGCGTCACGAGACACTATTTCTACCATTTTATTGACTGTGAACTATAACGCCTGGAACCAGGTACCCCACAGCCCTTGGGCGGGTCATTGTCACTAAGAGAATTGGATCTCAAAATGCTTCACTCGGATAAAACTTGAATCAGAGCTTGATCGGACTGTCATTAACTTATCAACCCGATTCTAAGAACATGGCATCATGTGCTGGATCCTCATACACTTTATGCTTCATTCACACATCTGTTTTTCATGTGTTATACTCATATCTATTACAGTCAATGAAGCTGTTCACTGGTCCTTGTATTTTTTGTGGACCTCATGTTGGTAAAAAATTTACAGACACACTTTTGTGGAAATTAGGTGCCCCCCAGGCCATGGGGTACTTGGGACCGGGCCGGTCCTTTCTCTCTGGGATCACTGTAGTCGTGACCCGGTCCCGTGACCTGGGCTCGGTCCAAAAAGGAAGGGGTTAAATACAGGGGAATTTGTCATGACGCCACCCGGGGTATGTTGTCAGTGGGACCACCGCTGCCGTTATCCTGCTGGGGACGGTGACTTAGGGCAGCGTAGATGCCTCCTCAGGTACGGCTGGGTGTCCCCAGGGCAGGTGTAGTGGTGATTGGAGAGGCCTGGTGAGGGATTGTACTTTGTATGCTGCACTTACTCTGCTGCAACAGCTTCTCAAGCCAGTGTGTGGAAATAGGAGTCTGTGGCTCCGCAAGCGGGACTCTGTGCGGCTATGAAAGGAAGCAGTCTCAGGCAGTGGTGAGCTCACCGGGTACTTTACTAAAAGTTCTTTAGCAGCAGTTACAAGTTACAGTTCTCTCAAGCTACAGTTCTTTCAGTACAGTTCTTTACACTGTTACACTGCTCCGGGTAACTGGGTTTATGCAGCTCAGGCAGCTCCTCTGCGTTGCTTCCCTCAAGTCCTTTCAGGCCCTTTCCTTTCTCTTTCTCCTCACTCACAGGTTTGGTCTGGCCTTTGCGGGCTCTTGTGCGGGCTCTCTCTCAGGGTCACTAGCCCTAGTTTGATGGCTGTGTTCCTAGACAGAGTGAGGGAACCACACGATAAGGCTTTATTGGATCCCCAAATACTTAACGGCATTTAACATATAACCAAACAAAACATAAATTCTATCAGGCAACAGTTTACCACCCTTGCGATGGCTCACCAGAAATTAGAATGTTCGTGCCTCGGGGCTTCCAATGCCACTTACCCCAATCTAGCAGCACCCTGCTTTCGGCGGGCACGCACCAAGAAAGGAATAGTGGCAAGCATAGAAAGCTAAATCCGCATGCGGATCACACATGAACTATCCCTTTGAATTTTTGAAGCATAGAAAGCTGACTGAGCACAGCAATGTATGTAACCAGGTGACTGACGTGTCCCAACCTGGGTTTCTTCTTTCAATAGTCTCTGGTGCACCACTAGTCAAAGCCAAAGTCACTAGACTGAGGCCACAAAGCATATGAACCCTAGTTAAAGAAGAGACCTCCCTATACACCCCTGAGCACGCATTGCAGAACATTGGGGACTTCACCATTGAGTGAATAAGACTGTGGTCTCATTGGCTAGATTTCAAGCTGCATAAATAATATTCTTATGAGTTATGGGTTCCTGACAGAGGAAGTGAGAGGGTCATGTAAGTTCCATTAAAATAGCAATATGCAACCTTGAAGAATGGGGTTCCAAACCGACTGGCAAGAATAATGTATTATCAAAAATTAGATAGCAAGCACGAGGTCACTACATCTGCCCATTTTAAGAAGCTTATCCCATGCCATACCTTGACAAAGTCCATGTCGCCACAACTTTCATTTTTGATCTTACTCATATATGGTATAAAAATCAATGGATCCATGAAAATCACTGACAGCACACATTGCATACAGTCTTTGCCGAAGCTGTTGGCATCCTTGAAATTGTTCCAGAAACTAAAGTATTTCTCCCAAAAAATTATTGCAATTACATGTTTTTTATACATGTTTACTTCCTTTGCAACAACACAAATAAAAAAAGAAAAAAGGGAATTTGGCCATAATTTCACACAAAACTGCAAAAACGGTCTGGACAAAATTGTTGCCACCCTTAATTTAATATTTCCTTGCCCACCTTTTGGAATAAATAACTGCAATCAATTGCTTCCTATAACCATTAAGCTTCTTACACCTCTCAATTGGAATTTTGGACCTCTCTTCTTTTGTAAACTGCTCAATATTTGAAGAGTGCCTTCTCCCAACAGCAATTTTAAGATTTCTCCACAGGTGTTCAATGGGATTTAGATCCAGACTAATTGCTGGACACTTTAGAATTCTCCAGTGCTTTGTTTTCATCCATTTCTGGGTGCTTCTTGAAGTATGTTTGGGGTCATTGTCCTGCTGGAAGACCCATGACCTAGTACACAAACACAGCTTTGTGACACTGGGAAGTACATTGCGGCAAAAAATCCTTTGGCAATATTCAGATTTCAAGATGTATTGCACATAGTGAAAGAAAAGATCAAAAGAGAAGCGCATCCTCTATCTATTTCAGACCATCCCTATCTATGTCCCAGATCATTTTTTTCGGCGACTACATTCAGCTATACGTAGCTTTGTGTGGGGCACGAGAAAACCTCGCCTACGATTCTCTGTCCTCACTAGCCCAAAATCAAGAGGAGGTTCGGGCCTACCTGACTTTCACCGATATTATCGATCGGTCCTCTTATCTAGAGTGGTGGACTGGAAATATAATCGAGTCCATAAACAATGGGTATCAATAGAAGATC